>VZRS01004741.1:11667-113508 GCA_013398055.1 Ifrita kowaldi
GAGGGAAGGGTCAGCGCCCACCGCGGCCCTCACCGGTGGGACGGCCGAAGAGCAGCGGCCGGTACCGCTGGAAGGCGGCGTCCAGCACGGCGCAGCTCGGCCCCACGGCCGAGCCGTCCGCCGCGGCGAAGCGGAACCGGCGGGCCGACACCGGGCAGCGGCCACCGCCNTCTGAAACCAGCACCCCTTGCCCATGCTTTGGATCCACCTTGGGTTTGGGCATCTTCTGTTGGTGCTGTGTATTTTTATGAACAATATTGTATATAAATCACCCCTTGCACAGGTTTCCAAGGATATTTTATATGTGGCCAGTGAAATATTGATTGGGTTGTACAAAAAAAGGGGCTTTATCCCATGGTGGAGCCTCACAGTGAAGTGTTGCAGGGATGCTTTCCATGCAGTGCTTGGCTTTTCCAAGGAAAGCCTTAACCTCAGATGAACTCTATTTAATTTTGCTTCCTCCCTCTAGCTCTGCTTTCCTTAGCAATCCCCAACTCAAATAAGGGCCTTAAGCCCAGGTCTTACCCATCTAATTGCCAGCACAAACCTACAAGGGGAACCCACTCCATCAAATTATTAAAAACCTGTTGTCCCAGAAAACTCCAAGGTATCAGGAGTGCTGGGAGACAAGCCAGAGGCATGGGAGCAAGCAGGAAATTAAACAAATGGCACAGGAGAAAGCGTGACAAGGGAGATGACCCCATCACACAAGAGGAAAAACCACCCTGTGTGAGCAGGACATAACCATGGTAAGGTCTGGTGGGGAATGTAAGGGATTGTCCCTCACGGGAGCAGTGTAGAGAGAACAGGATCAACAGGAATAAAAAGCTTTTTATAGAAAAAACCTCAAGAAACATGTTGTCAAAGGTTAGAATAGCACCAGCACAAAGCTAGGGAGAGATGGTGAAAGGAAAAGAGCTGGGAGGACATGGAAGGGTTTCAGTGGGCTGGGGAGAGATGGAGGGAGGTGCTCTCCAACATTGAAGGAGGCTGTGAGGTTCCAGTGAAGCTTTTGGAGGTGAAAAAGTTGTGGGGAGGCTGGGCACCAGGAGGAAATCACAGTTAGGCTTGGGTCTAAATGGGATTGTGGGAATTTAATGAGGTTAGTGAAAATTAGTAGGGGGCTCATGGGGGGGAAGGCAGGGAGGGGACTAAGGGCCACCAAGAGACAGAGAAGCTGGGCTCCATCAGGAATGGGGTCAAAGACAGGCAGATGGTGTTGCCATGAGCTCAACACCTACACAGCACTGCATCTTTCTTTTCCAGCCCTGTAGAACAGCAAAGTCCACCTAATGGGAAGGTGAGCCAGGAGCCAAGGACAGGCACAGAATTACCAGGTGGGTGTACCTCCACGGCCAGGCTAACAGAGCACAGGGGTGCACCAACAGCCCAGGTATCACCCAGAGAATCAAAGGCACCCAGTGAAGTCCAACATCCATCTAGGAATATGTAGGAGCAGGTACACTCACAGGAGAGATCAGGAAGAATTGGCTGCCTGGACCTCAGATTGAATGGAGCTTATGGAGTTCATGGGTGGAGGTCTCAGGAGAGGCTGACTGGGGCAAGTAAAGCCTGTTGGTTCCCTCCGGCTCCTGAAAATCCTCCCTTGTTTTCCCTACAGAGGTGGCAGGACCCAAATTCAATGCAATGGCACGTACCAGGCTGCTTCCTCACTATTCTTCCAGGATTTTGTGGCCCTTCTCTATCTCTGTCCTCATCACACAGCAGGAAGTGAGAACACCTGTATTCCAGCCTGTGTCAGACGTCTGGGAAAGTGGCCCCTGTCATTCCTTGTGTTCAAGTTTCCTGCTGCCAGTCAGGCACATAAAGCCTCTGTGGTCTTGAGCTGGGTTTGCACAGGGAAAAATGTTGCTTTTCCCTGTGCAAACTTCTGGAGCACCAGCTGTTGCCACCATTTTCTGACTATATTTGATTGATTCCACTATCTCTGGATTTGTCCTCAAGTAGTTTCACTGTATTAAAATTTCAGTGGAAGGAAAACCACCCCAAACAAGCCAGTTTGTTGCTGTCTTGCATCAGGCAGTGTCAGGACTGCACTTCCCAGCGCATGAGACAGAACTGTGGGAGTGCCCTGGCTTGAGGCGAATTCTCATTTCAGCCTGGGGAGGGTGGCATGTTTGCCAGCTTATGTAAAGCATTGTGATCAGAGCTTTCAGTCCAAATATTCCAGCCTTTCTACAGATTCAGTTGCTGATGCTATTTTAGGGGACCTGATGTCTCTGGGGGATGACTCATTGAAGTTCATCTGTAGCTGGCCGGCATTAATCCAGACTAACAGTCTGATTTGTGAATGTTTCTTTACATAAGAAAACTACTTAAGTGTGTGTTTAACTGTGGAGCTTGGCTGAAAAAACCTGGATTACACTCTGTCCTGCGGCAGGCACGGAGCACCAGCAGCCAGAAGCTGCTGATGCTCTTCAGTAGCCCGTCAATAGACCAGCTCGTGGGCTCGGAGCGTATCTCCAGGGTGATATATCCACCTGGGAGGCCTTTTCCAAGTTAGTTCAGCAAGGAACACACAGGGAGTGAACCCGAGGCAGGGCTGTACCTGTCACAAGGAGATGCTGGAAGTTCTTGTGGAGGCTGAGACCCGTGGTGGGGGTACCTACAAATCCCTCTTGTCATCCCTCTGGTGCAAAAGCTGGGACTTGCTGGAGGACTGCAGGAAATTGCTGCTCCAGGACACTGCTGGATTACCTGCTTGTTACCAACAATGAATTTGGTAGCAATCCAAATTAATTATTCTGATATAAATTGTTATAAAACCTGGCTGGTGTCACACTTGAGTCTTTCTGGTTTGTTTGCCTTCGGGGCATGAAGGTGGCCTTTGGGCTGTGCAGTTGTACCACAGCATTTTTAAAAGATATAAATGCATTTATTATGCTGCCTAACTCCCTATGATGTTGGCTGTTTCTGCATTTAACCATGGGGGTGCTTTGCACATAGATTCTTCCGCTGGTGAGAAGCGTCTGAGGCAGTGAAGTGGGAATGGAGGAAGTCATTCATGAACGCCTTCACAGGGCATGAGTTTTCTATTTGCTTTGCTCTTCGAGACAGCACTGTCTAGGAAAATTGCTCCTGAATGAAGCAACTCCCAGCTCAAGGGACCTGCTGGTGGTGTGGCTGGAAGAGGGCTTTGGAAAATACAGATCATCTCCTGCAAATACCTGTAGACCTCTAACTTGAATTTTGGCATCTCAGAGCCTTTCTGGGAAAAACTACTGTCTCCATTTGCTTGTTTACCTTCCTTTTAATTCTTGGTAAAATAATGATGGGATTTGGACTGCAACCACAAGGGTGGCAGGGTTGAAGTGTCCTTACTTGTGGTGGGACAAGTGGAAGGAGTGTGGTCAGCATGTGCCAGGTCTTTTCAGGTATGGACCCTCCTGTTGCACATCTTTGTATTTCAGGGGTGATGTTGCTCCTCATCAAGCAGCGGGATGCTCACATTTAAACACCCAGCAGGAGCCTCCAGAGACATTTGGTGGAGCTTTACCATGTGCACAATGAAGATCCTAAACATGAGATGCTCCTAAATCCACATCCAGGATATTTTCACCAGCTCTAACAACTCAGCCCATGAAGAACCTCAACATTTTGGGGGGGCCAAAGCAGGCTGGTATATGGCAGGATGATTTTGGATGGATTTGGACAAGGATGCATCCAAACGCTTTTCAAAGCACAGGATAACTCATTTCCATATCCCTACCTTCCCACCTAGACCACCACTTATCAATGCTGCCATCAAATGGTTTAGCAGGTGCACGTGGTGAATGAATTTCTCAGCAAAGATGGGGTTTAACAGAAGGGACCTCTTCAGCTGGGAGAGCACGTGTGAGGGGAGTGAGGCCTGGGAGGCTTGGAGTGAGCAGGCAGCAGCAAGGAGAAGTATTTCAACAGTTATGAGCTTGAGAGTGGAGTTTAAAGCAAAAAGCTTGAAGTGAGATGTGTTAATCAGTGTGGAGGATTTGGGGTCCTGACTTGAGCTCAGCCTGGTGGTGTTTCCACTGTCGATGTCATCACAGAGCCTTTTTTCTTCTAGGTTATCTCCAGCTCGCACAGCTTTGGGGTGGTGATCTGAGGGGCTGCTCAGCCCATGCTTATGGTTGAGGTTGTTAAGGAGTGTGCAGACACCCAAAATCAAACCCTAGGCATTGAGAAATCTTCTGGATTTCCTTTCTCCCAGCGTGGGATCTCTGTGTGTCTCTGGTGATGGAGAAGAAAGGCTTTTTCCAGAGATCCTGCCTGCCTCAAGGAATGCGGGATCAGGAAGGAAACCGGGTGGGATGGGAGGTTCACCCCAAATCTGCAGGCAGATTGTGGTGTGGGACACCGGCACTTTCACAGCATTTTGGTATCACGAATCAGGGCTTGTCACGAGGAGATGCTGCAAGTTCTTGCGGAGGCTGAGTACATGTGGCTGCTGTCCCTGGCTGCTCCCAGTCACGGCTGTGGGGCTGAGCTGGATTCAATCAGAGCCCGTGGATGCGCCATGACAAACTCCCTGTGCCCAGAGGCGATGCTCCCATAAATCCTGTAAGCATGTGCTTAACTTTGGGGAGCAAGGTGATTGCAAGGCAATATTTTATTCTTGTCAGCTTCAGTGTTAACAGTTACCAGAATCACTTGGGTAATTAAGCTCTTGCAAGAACAAAGTGAAAAAGCACTAGGTGTCTATGGAGATCTAAATCATTTTTCAGAGTGGGCAGAAGAGCAGTTTTTGGCTTTCCTCAGTAGCTGGAGTCCTAAAATCCCCAGAGGCAGCACAGATCCCCTCGGAATGAGCTGAAGGCAGCAGCCCTGCTTTTCTCAGGTACCTTTTGCCAACCACCTACAAGAAGCTGCTGGGTGACCAGGGCTTCCTACGTGACTATTGGTTGGGTACTTCAAAATAAAGAAAGACCTTTTGCAAAAGGCGTGGCTAAAATTTCATTCCAAAGAGTATTTTTGGGATGTATTAGTGTAACTGTTGCTGGAGTAACCGGCTGCAAAGTGCTGATCCCTGTCTTGCAGTTGGGAAAGATAAGGCTGGGACTGTAGAAGGCGAACTGGTTTCCTATATCTGTGGGATGTCATTGGGAAGATCCCATCACTGTTTACAAATATTTATTACTGGGATCATAGAAACATCACAGAATCATAGGTAGGAAGGTAGGTCCCTACCTCTAAAGATCATCTTGTTCCACCCCATGCCATGGGCAGGGACACCTTCCACTATCCCAGGGTGCTCCAAGCCTCATCCAACCCAGCCTTGGACACTTCCAGAGATCCAGGGGCAGCCACAGCTTCTCTGGGCACCCTGTGCCAGGGTCTCCCCACCCTCACAGGGAAGAATTTCTTCCCAGTATCCCACCTAACCCTGCCCTCTGGCAGTGGGAAGCCATTCCCCCTTGTCCTGGTACTCCAGGCCCTTGTCCCAACTCCCTCTCCAGCTGTCCTGGAGCCCCTTTAGGCCCTGGCAGGGACTCTGAGGTCTTCCTGGAGCCTTCTCTTCTCCAGGTGAACACCCCCAGCTCTCCCAGCCTGGCTCCAGAGTACCTCTGCTTTCTGGGCTCCATGCAAGGCTCTGGGTTGAACTCTGCAGCCTTGGCCAGGGCCAGGACAGGGCTGTGGGGAGGTTCTCGGAGCACCCGGAGATGGCCAGTCCCGGCTCCCAGGAGCAGCTGCTTCCCAAACAGCTCCCGAGTCTGTCCCTGAGGGGAAGGTCACCTCGGCCAAAGGTTTTTGTGTCCAGAGCTGCCAAAATCCAAAAAAGCAAAACCTCACTGTTTGGTCAGTGCCTTTCTTGAGGTCCTGTGGGCAGATGAGCAGCCCCAAAATGGCTTGTGCCGTGTCATTGTTGGCCAGCAGCTGGGCATGTCAGCAGCTGGGCGGGACTAGCTCAGAGTCCCAGGGGGTGACACACAGTCCCCCTTGGGGATAAAATGTGGGGTGAGGACCTGGAGCAACCACCTGAGCCCCCATGGCTTGACATGTGAGGTGGGACCAGCCTGGCAGATGTCCAGATGGTGCATCTGGAGCTGAACCAAGTCAGGGCTACTTAGATTTATGTAGGGCAGGATGATTAAAGCTCCGGCCTTTGCAATTCCACCTAAGTAGGGTAATTAGAGAACTGGCTGTATTGACTAGGTAGCGTCACATGAGGCAATGTGCATGCCCAGTCCACACCCGCTGTGTGCTCCTGACCAGGGCAGAGCAGAGCGCAGGGAGCTGCCTGTGTTTGTGAAGATGCAGCTGGGTACCCAGCGAGGGTTCTGGAGACATCTACCAGGTCACCGGACACTTAATCTCCCTGGATCCCTGAGGGCACCTGTATCTGTAAACCCCTGTCGCTGCAGCCATCATTATGCTTTCTGTGTTCCAGCAGGAAATAAACACCCTTTTGGATGTGGCTTCTAATTTTCTTCCTGTTTCACAAGGGATTTGTATGAGACAGAAGCAGGAAGCAGGATCCCGCTGCACCGGATGACTCCTGTCCCAAAGAGCTGATGAAACGTGTCACGCCTACACCACATACTGCCCTGCTGAGTCTCATCTTCATCAGGGCAAAGTGGGTGAATAACGTCACCACATCCGCACGGCCCCACTTCACCCCGGGAAGAAATGATTCCCCAGGGCATGAGGAAGTGGAAGGTGAGCACCACTGGGAGAAGGTGGCCTTGGAGCCCTCCCGGGGCTGTGCCGGGCTCTCACATCCACGGTGAACAGTGGTGGAGGGGGGGAGCAGCTGGTTCTCCTCTGGGCCAGACTGCAGCCTTGTTTCCAAGCCAACCGGAGTTCCGTGAGCTCCCCGAACGGCTGCAGACAATGAGCCCAGCGAGCCTCCCCCGTATCAGGCTGAGCGCAGCTGATGCTGGAGGCAGGGAAAGCTGAGGCAAAGGGTGCTCAGCCCCCGCAGCACCTCAGTGTCCATCCTGCCCTTTGCTGGCAGCTCAGTGTCCAGGTGAGAGGCTCTGGCAGGGATGAGACCACCATGCAGAACAGCATTCCTGACCTGCCCAGGGCACTTGTCAACACCAGGAGGTAAAAAAAGCTATCCCCGGTCTGGGGATGAAACCACTTGTGTGTTCTTCTCCCTGCAAAATGCCAAATTAACAGAGAAAAAAGGGAATCAAGCCTGGCACCAATGAAAGCCCAGGCAGTACCATCTTCACGGACCAGAAGGCAACGCTGGAGCTTGGAGATGCCACCCGGCACAGTCAGGGTCCCCCCAGAGACGGTGGGCTCACATTTATCCCCATGGAATGATTGGGAATTTCTGCCTGGAGGGTCTCAGTGCAATTTCATTCTGATTTTGAGGCAGAGCAACCTATTTTCCTATACCTTTCCCCCACATTCGCATCACATTGCCCTTACAAGTCGCCAGCCACAGACCCCACACCGCTCAATTTAAATGGTGGTACTGGGAGTCTTCTCCACACTTGGCCCCACAGAACACTTCAGGAGGGCTCCGTGCCCCAGCTCCACCTCATGTCCTGTCACTGAGTGGGCAGGAGGAGAAGTTGGTAAGCCCCCCAAACCTTCCACTCTCCCCCGCAGCCAGCTTCCTCAGGAACTGTAGGGATAGGACAGAGTTAAGGGTACAAACTGAAAAAGGGAAAATTTAGTTTATATATTGGGAAGAAATTCCTCCCTGTGAGGGTCATGAGGCCCTGGCACAGGGTGCCCAGAGAAGCCGTGGCTGCCCCTGGATCCCTGGCAGTGCCCAAGGCCAGGTTGGATGGGGCTTGGAGTGACCTGGGACAGTGGAAGGTGTCCCTGTCCATGGCAGGGGGTGGAATGAGATGAGCTTTAAGGTCCATTCCAACCACTTAAGATTGTGTAGCACCAGGAGCAGCTGAGGGAGCTGGGAAAGGGGCTCAGCCTGGAGAAAAGGATGCTCAGGGGGGATCTTCTGGCTCTGCACAACTCCCTGACAGGAGGGGGCAGCCGGGGTGATTTCGGGCTCTGCTCCCAGGGCACAAGGGACAGGACAAGAGGAAACGTCCTCAAGCTGTGCCAGGGGAAGGCTCATGTTGGACATCAGGAGGAATTTCTTCATGGAAAGGGATGTCAGGCATTGGAAGGGGCTGCCCGGGGAGATGGTGGAGTCCCCATCCGTGGAGGTGTCCAAGGAAGGACTGGACGTGGCACTCAGTGCTCTGGTCTGGTTGAGAGGATGGTGTTGGGTCTCAGGTTGGACTCGATGGTCTCGGAGCTCTTTTCCACCCCAGTGGTACGGTGATTCCGCGGCGCTTCCCCGCCGCACCCAGCCTGGCGCCGCGCCACACTCAACATGGCGGCGTCAGCGTGAGGCGGGCGGGGGCTGGGCGGGGGCGTGTCGCGCACCCAAGATGGCGGCGGCGGCGGGCGGGGTGAGATGGCGGCGGGCGCGCAGGCGCGGGCGGGCGGCGGTNCACCGGGACTGGGGGGGACACACCGGGGAAGGGGCGTGAGGGGTGGCGGGACGGGCCAGCGGCCTCCTGAGGGGCACCGGACCCGGCCCGTCCGCGGGCCAGGGCCTCACACACAGCTGTCGGTACCCCCGGGGGCTGGAGGGGGCTCCTCGGTACCCCCGGCGGCTGGAGGGGACTCAACTTGGTATCCCCCGACGCTGGAAGGGGGGAGGGGGGGCTCTTCTCTGTACACCGTGGGGGTGGAGGGGGCTCCTCGTCACCCCATTCTCCCGGGAGGCCCCTCGGGCCCGGCCTGGATCTCGCTTCCTGCCGTGGAAGCGTCGGGAACGAGGCCTTTGGCACTGAAAAGGCTCTTCTTTCTTTGTGTGGTTGCGAGCTGGGGGCCGTAATCTATGTTTTTCCCTTTATTCTTCTGCGTCCTCATGGTGTTTGGCGGGGTGTAGCTCCTCCAGCTCCTTCGGTAACCCGCGGAGTCCATGGCAAGCCCTGGAATTCCAGGAGAGGCACCGCTCTGGTTCTGTTGCCGTCTCCCCTCCCTTCCTCCCCCCGCCACACACAGAGGTTGAACCTTGTGTTTATTTCCAGCAGAGACCAGGAGAGCTACGAGCAATCCCTTCACAACCGTAACTTTTTTTACCCTCACTTTTTAAGCGCGTCTCTTTAAAACTGAAATAGAGTTTGAAATAACTTTTTTCCTCTTTAGATCAAAGTATATAAGTCTTATCTCCTGGCTGCTGAGCTTTTGGGGAAAAAAATGAAGCCACTGAAACGATTTAGCATCCCTTTCTAAATGTTCGTGGCAGGGTTTGGCTCCAGCTCACCATCAAGTTTCTGATGCAGTTCAGTTTTCTTCAGGTGATGGATTTTCTTTAGTTCCCGCTTACTTACCATTATTCAGAGTAAATAGGAAGTGCTACCCTTTTCCAGTATGCCAACAGGAATAGCACGAGAAATCTGTGGATACTAAATATTGAAGGATCCAGTGCCCAGAAAGTAGTTGTTTTGCTGGTTGTGTGTGTTGGTAAATCTCTTTAAACACGAGATGCCTCAGTGTATGTTTTTCCTCCAGCTGTCCTGTGCTCTGCAGTGGCTATGACAGTAGCTTTAAAATGTTGCTTTATGTGCTATAAGTCCCCTGTAGTTTATATGGAGCTTGATGCAACCAGCTGTAAAAGTATTTGCGTGCTAAATTAGTAAATGGCATTCCTTGGGTCAAATTAAAGTTTATAACTTTAATGATAGCATTGCCTATGTAAAGCTGAATAAAGGAGTCTGCCCGGATTAGCTGATTACCTTGCAGTTAAAGAAGATCTCATGATTAAACAGGGATGTTTCTTTGCTCCCAGTTATTGATCCTGATATAGGGAGGGAAACAGTTGGCAGGCAGACATGCAAACAGTTGGGAGCTTCAGGTTTTTACTCTTTCAAATATCCATTAAAATGGTGAGTCTGTGTTTAATGATTAAGATTGCAGAAGTCATGGCCCGTACTGTTTGTATTGAACAGATTCTGACATATTCCTTGTCTTTGAATAAGACAAATGGTGGAAAAGTTGCTGCCAGTGAGGAGTGAGAGTGTTCCTGCTCCTGCATTTTCCAGACCCGACTGGTGAACTCACCTGCATGTCCTTTGTGAACTAATTTGTTAGAGAAGGTCCCGATTGGTGGTCTGAGCAGATTTACACTGCCTGTGAAGCTGACTTGTGTGCTCTCCCTCTGAGCTGCAGAACTAGTGCAGAGAAATGGATTTAGGTGACGAGCCCCTTGTTCTGCCCCTGTCCCCGGGGTGGCAGCAGGAGGCCTGACCCTGTGCTGGGCTCTGCAGAACCACCGCCCAGACCATCCCGCGGTTGCTCTTGTGCTCCAGTTGCTGCCTGGGGTTTGCAGTAGTTCCTCCTGCTTCAGCAGAGCAGGGTGCACAAAGCCAGTCTGTTCAGAATGTCATGGCTAAACTTGGGACCCCAAACCAGCTTAGGCCCTGGAATGCATCAGAAGAGGGTAGGAAAACACTCAGTTGCCGTGGATGGCTGTTAAATGCCAGCTTCCTGCCATCAGATTTCTGGGCTGTTCTGGGGTAAGTGGCCCGACTTCGGCTGATGCTTCAGGATTTGCTCATCCCCACTCCTGTGGCTGCTGGTGAAATCTTCCAGCGCTCTGTTCTGTTTATTTCCTTGTGTTTGGCGCCCAACCAGGATTGCTGCTGCTGCTTTTCTGGTTCAGTAAACCTTTTCTGGAGTCACATTGGCTCGGGATCCTGCTGCGGATCCTCGGTTGCTGAGCTGTGATTCACTTGTTCCAGTCAAGTACTGGATGGCTTCGGTCCCTATGTGTCTGCCATGGGTTCTTGGTAGCAAGTAGTGATGGTTGTGGTTACATTTTTGAGTGCTTTGAACTTGCGTGTTCAAGGGAGGATGTAATGTACAGCCTGAAAACTTCAGCTGTAGGTCTTGTGCTCTCTCGTGAGTGATTTTTTTGATGATCAAGTGCAAGGTATAAATGGGATTTTGTTTTGCGGCTGTAGCAAAAGGAAAATGGAACAGGGAGCCACAGAGTGTTTACAAGGAGGTATCTGAGCCATGGCAGGTGTAACTCTATATTAAAACACTCAATTCGAGCAGTTATTAGCTGACAGGGCTATAGTTGAAGTGACTAAATTAGATTTATTCTCCTATCCATTTGATCATTTCCAAATACAAGCTGTGTAAGAAAAAACCATGAACTTTTCCGGGCAGGGATTTATCTGATGGAGACTTTGCAGAAGTAGGAGCTAACCTGTGGCTAAGTTGCTGCTCACAGAGCCTGTGGTTCACCCTGTAGTGTAGAATGGGCTCTTGGAGACATCTGCTCAGTGCCAAAGTCTGCTATCACTTGGCCTCCCTAAGACCACTGAACCTACAGTGAACCAGGCAGGTTTCAGAATGTCTCAAATATTCAGACTATTTTACACTTGCTCTTTCTTGTCTGAGCATAAGAAGGATTTCAGGTGTTTAATGGTGGTTTTTGCACAGTATTTGGCACTTACGCTCATAATCTGATTTGTCTCTGTGTGTCGCATGACGAGAATTCCCCTTGCTCTCTGAACGCAAAAATAGGGATATGAATAACCCCTTAACCTTGTGCTGTTGGTTGACTGAGATGTGTAAACCTCAGAGTATTCCTCCCATCCTCTCCCTGTGATTAGGCGGAGCTGAGAGCAGTTTGCCATGGTATTTGGAATTTTAGTTGTCTAAGTAAACAGGCAGATTTCTGGTGGTTTTCCAGCCGCTGGCAGAATAACTTAGCAAAGGACTGTAAAAACCTAGACACAGAGGTGCTGTGGAACAAAAGGCTTCCTCTTCCCGAAGGCATTTTCCCACAGTTGAATGTCTTCCCCATATTCTTTCTCTCTGGACTTTTGTCCAAATAATCCACTGCCACTTCTTTTTTTTTTTTTTTTTTAAATATCAGATTGCTATTTCCATTTTTGCTCTAGATTTTTTCTGAAAATAAACTTGAAAAGTGTTTAGAATGGCATATTTATTTCTGCTCTGAGTAGAGCACATGATGTGTCTCTGTAGCCTGGCTTGGCCCAGTGTTCTCCTTGCCTTGTTGCAACCTTGTGCAATTCCAGTACTTCCAGGTTGAACTAATTTCCCCTTTTCGCCTGCCTTTTTCTGGAGCATTCCAATGACATTGTTGTGATGTCACTGACCGTATTCATTCTTCCTGGACTTTGTGATGCTGAGCTGTTGAAAATACTGGGGTGAAGCTCTGAGGTGGTAGAAAAAGGAGCTGAGCCTCTTGTTTTCTTTCCCCACCCTGCAGCGGGGATCAGGATCCTGGATGTGGCTGGGTTTTGTGCCTGACCTGCTGTGCAATTGTGAGCATGTTGAGCTTCGAACCTGAGCTTTCTCTGGAAGGATGTGGCATTACTGGGTCTAACAAAACTTAGTCTAGCTCAAAAATACCTTTTCTTTTGATTAAAGGCTTTAAATTAGATTTTTTAGAGCAGGCCAGGTCAGATGTAACATCAGAGGATTTGCAGCAAGTACACGTTTCTTATTTACATGATGGAGCTGGGTACCTTCTTTGGAAGCAAGGTTAGGTCCTTCCTGGTGGAAGCTTTGCCATTAAAATAAGTCCAAACCCCAGGCCACTCGGAAGTTAAAAACCCGTATTTGTTGAGGAATGGCTTTTCCCAGAGGCCCCTGGAGTTCCACAGCCCTGGTTAAGTAGAGCTCTGTCATGGCAAGTGCAAACCCATCGTTACAGGAGGGGTCTTGTTAAACAGTGGCTTCACTTGCTTGGACAAAACATCCCGATTTCCAGGCGGAACTTAGGAAATCTTCCCAGTGCTGGTGTAATTCAGCATACTGTGGGCAGTACATTCCAAAGGTACTGTCCGAAACAGGGATGACTTGCCGGTGAGCAACAGGAATTGCTGCTTGTTGCTCAGGGTCGTGCTTAAAACTGTATTTAATGTTAGAGATGACATCTTGGAAATTTGGAGTGCTTGGAGCTGCCTGACAAGCATTAGGTGGGAGTCTGTGGGTGGAAGCACTCGAGGCTGGTGCTGCTTCCATCCGGGTCCGCTCGCAGCGAGAGGTGCATTTGCAAACCTCCTTGTGTGGTTACTTATTTGGTAATAAAATTCATGTCGGGCCTAAATGTTATGATGCTGGGAGGAAATGCTTTGTTAAACCCCATGTTTCTGTCACACAGTGTTTATAAGGTGTTTCATTATAGTAGGAATGCATTTAATATTTCCAAGGAATGGAATAAACTTCATTGTGACAAAGCATTCCTGGAATATTGTATAAGCAATCACTCCAAAACTTTTGGAAATGACATGGTGTCTGTTCCTGACTGCCAAGACATGTAATTCTAATAGAATTTTTTAAAATATTACTTTAAATTTCAGCCTTACCAGGTAGAAAAGTCTTGTTAAGTCTCCAGAGGAATTTCAACTTTGTATTTAAATATGACCCATTTGCTTTGTGCTTTATGTTTCTGTTAGGCCAAATGCAAATCTCATGGTTGGCCACGTGTGGAAACATTTGATGCTGGTTGCTTTTGTCTCAACATAATTTTCCTAAAATCACAGCAAGTCAGCCTTTTTCTCAGGGGCCTTGGGGTGCAGATGGGGACAGGCGTGTACTAGGATGTTTTCAAAGTGAAACTGAAAACACTCGTTGTTTTTTAGCTACTTTTAAATGTTTGTTTCCAGAAAGCTAAAGCTAAATAGTAAATACAGTTGTTGCTGTTCCCTGTGGGTTTAATTTCAGTGAGCAAGACCATTCCTGCTATGCAAAGTAGAAGGGTTGTTTCTGCTATAAATTGGAAGCTGTGCCATGGAGAAGTCAGAGTTGAGACTGCAGTTGATGCGAAACGAGCTATTTCTGGGTGTTGAAGCATCATTAAAAATGAAAACATGGGTTCCCCTTTTGTACTTTTCCCAAGCTCTGACCCCTTTATTTTAACCTTGCATGAGTTCAAGTCCCTAATAGCAAATAAACCCCAAAGCTCCGATGGCTTCTGGAAATGTAGGGCAGTCCTGTGTCTTTGGCACCTGTTGAATAGTTTTCAGTTATCTATTTTGAAACTAATTTCTCTTCCCCTTTACTCAATGAATGAGACAAACAAGAATGTGGTTCTGCTGTTAGTGTCAGGTGTGATAGTTGAAGGAAGTGATGGTCGAGATCTCCACACTGTGCTTGTTTTAACAGTGAGTCAAGGTTTTCATCCAGAATTTCTTTGTAGGAGCCTTTTTTTTTCTGGAGAAGGTAGCAACTCATTTCTCCGCTTAGGGAAGCTGGTTAACTGGGAAAAGTGTCTGGAATTTGTCAGTAGCTGTGAAGGCTCGAAGTCCTTTCCACATAGCTCAGTCCTGAACTCACCTGTTCAGGGTCCTTCAGATTTCTGATACTTCTGGAATTAATGGGATCTGAGTATTGTAAGTGATGTTTTCTCTTCGTGGCTGGCTGCGCTGGATCCCTGACAGCCACAAAGGATGTTTGGAGGCTTTTGGGTGCATAGAGGAACACGATGCTGCTGAATTTCCTCAAGTCATTTAGTAGCTGCAGCAACTGGAAGGAAATTGCAGCCTCGTTTGTTGTAAAACACCTTGGGAGGGTTCGTAGTTGCTCAGTAATGCCAAACGGTGCATTTGAGCATAGCCTGGAATACCGATGCCTGAGGTTTGGGAGAGGGCTGCTGGCTTTGTGTGGGGTGTTGGTGCAGGAGGCTCTGAGGGGACGAGGCAGTCAGCTGGAGAAAAATCACTATTAATTTGATAATGGAAATGCCGATAATATTTAAGTATCTTCACCATCCCAGATGTTTGGTGTTGGGAGCGTTGGAAACCCTGAGCTTGGTCTGTATAGAATTCCTTACCTGGATCTTAGCTTTTGATCTTGAGCTGTGATGGGAACACTGTTTAAATAAATGCTTTGGAAACTGCCACCCAGGGCTTCCTTCAGTAGTTGTTTCAGGTGTAACTGATTTTATACTTCACAAGTCTGTGCCTTTCCTGAATTTGGAGTGCCCGTGTAAGTGCAGAGGCTCTTGCAGGAGGGATCCCTTGTTTACGTGGTGTAGCAATGCCAGGTCATGATTTCTGGTACTTGGAGCAGCTTACTGTGGTGAGGCTTTGAACCACTCTACATATGCAGCACTCAAACCGAACTGTCGGCATTGAGTCTTTTCCTTGTTTTTAGAGACTGAGAACTTTTTCCACATGTTGGGAATTGTTTCAGATCCAAAACCTGACGTAGATAGCTTTCGACAGCGTCAAAGTCACTTGGAAGAAGTGAGTAAGCCCTTGGGAAAGTGTCTTGGACAGTTGTGGTGCATTTTGGCATTGCCAGCCGTCTTGCCTTGAGTTTTGGGCAACATTTGGGAGCTGGTGGAGCACAAAGCTGGTAGGCATTGCCACTGCTTAGTAAAAAGGGAGAAACATAGAATTGCCTTTGTAGGGACACGTGTCCCCCCTTGGTGTCCTCCCTGTGGAGAAGCGTGGAGCCCAGACAGCTGGAGAAGAGCGCACAGCTTCTCCATGGCCGTGTTACGGCGCCTGTCCTTGTTGCCAGGCTCCGGCACGTCTGTGTGACGGCAAAAGGTTGTGGTCCTCTACAGATGTAGGTGGGAGAGGAGCCAAATACAGCTACTGGGGACAGGGCAGTAACTGAGAGCCCTGTGAGCAGGTGGCTCTTGGCTCTAATCTGGTGGTAATTGAGTGTACAGCCTACCTAAAACTGGGCTTCTTGGTCTTCCCTGGCGGTTTCCACTGGTGACTACTTACTGGTGTTGGCACATTAAGACCCTTCTTCACTTCTTTCTAAAACATTCCTGGTTTTGTATCTTCCTTGGTTAAAAACTTATATCCTAGAGCACCATGTGGCACCTCTTGTTTCCAGGGACAAGCAGATCATGTCTTGGCCATCTGCTTCAAAATTGGGTGTTGTGAGAGAGTTCTTGTGTCTGAAACATGAAGGTGTGAAAGGCTTCCTGGTCTGAGGGGAGGGACTCTCCACGTACTGTGACACCACAAATAGACCTTTTCATGTGCATTTTAATTCACAACAGATGAAGCTTTCATTGCTTTGTGATTTGAGGAATTTGGGAGCTGGAGGGAGATAATCCCAATGTTTGAAATTAAAAGCTTGGATATTTGCTTATTTCTTTTGCAGCCCTTCAGAAAAATTGTTTCTGATTGTTACAGTAATTTCACCAGATGAGGGATGCAGACTCTAAACAGTGTTTCCCAGCAGATAATCAGGATAGAGTAGGAGTTCCTGCTCAAAAGGATTCTACATGGGCACAGTTAAAGTCCTCTCAAAGTGGAGAACACACAGTAAAAACTTAGTAGAGCCAGAAGAATCTGTATAATTGCACCTGAAAGTAGTCAAATGGCAAAATAACTGACTTCTTTGGGTGTTAGTTCAAATATTTTCTTTTTGAACTAATATTTGCTGTTCCTATTAAGGAGAAAGCCTGAAGATACTTTCTTCCAAGGTAAAGAAATGAAAATTTGAAGTGGTTCTAAAGGTTCCCACTTCCTGTCTGGTATCAGTGGCTGGGTCAGCCTCTGAAGGAGCGTGTCAGGTGCTTCCCTGCAAAGGATGTTTCTTTGCTGTTTTCTTCAGCAAAACTCTTCCAGAGCCACAGACAAAGGAACTGCTATTTGATCAACAAACACCCTTGTCTAAAAATCCCAGCAGGACATGGCTGTTTTTACTGTCCTGTGCTGCTTTGATGTGTGTGTGGACCTGGTGCTGTGGTGACAGTGCTGTGCTTCACTCTGGGCCGCTTTTTTGGGGTTTGCCTTTGGTTTTCTTAGTTGGGGCGCTTGGGACGGTCTTGGTTGGCTTGAAACATCAACACACTCGAACCATTCTGATGTGTGAGTGTCTGACACTCATCCCCAGTGGTGCTTTTTGGGATATACAGACATGTGCACGCACAACAGAGCCATGGTTGTATGGATATTGCTCTTGGGCAGTTCCCATTCCCTGGCTGCCTGGATACAGCTGTTTGCAGGGCCACAGAATGCAGGGGATCAGGGAACTCTCCAGTTAGAAGTGTCTCCTCTCTGCTCTTCTTGCTCTGCCCTCTGACCCCATGAGCAGCTCCTTTGCTCCAGTTGCCAGAAGTGATGGTGTTTGAATTGTTAGCTCTGTCAGCAAAACAAATGGATGTGCATCCACACCTCAACATCTCTGTGGTCTGTTTTGTGTTCACATCTAGTTAGAGGTGCATATTTAACTTTGGAAAGAGCTCTGGAGAGTTTTTCAAAATTTTGTTCCCCTCTGCAGCTGGTAACTGTGGGCTTGGTGTGTTCTTGTGCAACAAACCCGAATGCAATCAGCATTCCTTTGTCTGGCAGGTAGAAATGTGGAGAGGGATTAGAGGAAACCAGGAGGACTCACATGAATAAACAGTCTCCCTTGCATTGAGCTTTCTGTGTGGGAAGAAAAACTAAGTTAACTCCTAGTAATCTTCATCCTAGTCATCTAGGATCTGAGAAATAGGGAGTGAAAGGAATGGTGTGGAAAGAAGAGTGTGGGAGAGCCATGTCTTGAAGTTGGATTCCAGAGCAGGAGCTTGGAAGTGACAGAGCTTTGTTGACCAATGTGTATTAAAACTGGGCTGAACAGCAGCTTTTTAATAAAAAGGGAGGAAGAGCAGCATTCCGACTCTTAGTTAGCAGCATAATTTTTCTTCTTGGAGCAACAGTGTAAAGTGGAAGGTCCTTGGAGTAAAATCTCACCTAGTATGCATAGAGGAAAATAACTATAACACAAAAAAATAATTCAATTAAAAAATTAGCAATTTCTGTATACTATGAAGATCTGATGAAATAATGTGTCAGATGTCTTTGTTTTGATAGTTTGTAATACTTCTGCAATGACTGAAAGGCCATCTGAGCAATTTGAGGTGATACTCTTTGATTTATACACATTTTGTATAGGCGTTAGCTTGTTCTGTAATAACCAGTCTCTTTATTTTATGTGGTAATATGACATGCTTGAAATATCCTTATTTGTGTTGTTAATAGGGCTGAAATTGATGCTTGAAAATGTGCACAAAACCATTTCTGGCTGGGATGACAACTTCTAGGAGGGGAACAGTGCAAGGACTTGGAGTTCTCTTTAGGGGTGATGGATAGTGAAACTCTCTGGAGGGAGGGTGTTTGGGATCTGTGTCGCTCTCGTGTGCCGTGGTGTCATTCCCTGCTGTCCCTTGCCAGGATGTCTCTGCAGGCTGCCCTGGGATTTGGAGGAGGCTGGGTGCCAGCCTATTCAGTGCACTCAATTATTCACCAGTCATTAGTGTAATTATTCCTCTTGCTGCCCTGCACAGCAGCTACAAGGCAGGGCTGATTAGGTGGGTTTTTCCTCTTGCAGAAGCCCAGTGTCTTGATGATAGTAATATTTTAATGGGAGAGGAAGAAGGGATATCCTTGTCAGTTAGTGCACAGTCCATCAAATACAAAATTGCACGTCCAGGTTTGGTTCCCATTCCCTGGCAATAGGGAATAGAGATGGGGAATCTGCACTTACTTGCTGATTTGACTCAACAGATGTAGAAACACTTCTGATTAAATGAGCGCAAGTCTTCAAAGCCCTTAAATGAGAAAATGGTGAAAACACTGGAGGTTTCCCATTCTCCCCCACTGCTGTATGACTTGTGTTCTGCTATTTCTGTATCAGATCCCACCAGACTATTTTCTCTTAACTCAAGGGAGCTCAGGTAGCTGGTTAAAAATACCTGCAGCAATTAGAGACTGCAGTGAGACTTTGAGGTATATCTTGTTGGGAGCAAGAGTGAACAAGTGATTGCTGAACTCCTTATGCCTCCAGAATATCCTTTCTTCGAAGGTGGCTTCTGCAGAGCCCTCGGAGGAAAAGGTTTTGGGGTGTAAACAGGCAAAATTACTTCTTGTAGCGGAAATCCCGGCTTATAAAATAACGTGTTGCCAGGGCTGTGTTTTGTTGGCTGTAAAACTAAGTAAGAATAAATGAGCGGAGTGTGGTAAATAAACTGCGAAGTCATCATTAAAAAATGATCCGAGCTAGAAGAGGCTTGTTGGGAAAAGGATGCTGGCAGGTTTTCCAAGTGCAGATGCAGGTTGTGCCAGCAGAACAAAGTGCTTTTGCAGGTAAAGCTGCTTTTTGCAGGGAAGCGGTACAAGCCACAACCACATCTGCGCCGGGGCTGCTGCCAGTGTCAAGATGCTGCCAAAGATTACATCCCCAAGCCACTGCTGCATTGGCTGTGGTTTCCTGGGCCTAAAGAGTTTCTTAAGATGGCTAAATTACTTCTTTTTTTCTTGACTGAGAGTTGTAGAGTAAGGCATAGGCATCACCAGAATGAATTTCCTGCCTGTTTGTCAGGGTGACATTGGGTGTTTAAAACATATTTTGCCTGTGATGGAGAGATGAAATCACCCTAAGTAATGTGTTTTTTTCCTTCCTAAAATACTGTGGAGTGTGGTGATGCTTCACTGAGATGGGAAAACTTCCTCTTTTCCCAAGTGAAGAGGGTATGGATCATAAAAGCGTTCCTTTGAAGAAGGGACAAAATCAGAAGCAATGAGGGACAGAGAATTGAAGAAAAGTACCGAGTGCTCACTGCACTGGGGCCTGGAGGAGACAGAGAAGATAGAATAATGTTAAGGATTTTTTTTTTCTCCAGAAATGCTCAGGTAAATTGTCCCTGGCTAAAAATTCTTGTGCCAAGCCCGTGTCTCTCATCAGTCACGCTGTTGCTGAATGGGTTAACACTTGCATGCCACCAGTGACTATGTATCCAAATATTTTTGAAGTAACCTGGCCATTGCCATGAGAGAAGTTATTCATTGGGATGGCTTTTGTTTGCTTACCGTGGTAGATCGTTAACTTGCAGGGGTTTGTGGGTGCCACCTCATTGTGCTCATGGAATAGTTGTCATCCCTTACCATTTTCTTCTTCCTGTCTGTATATTTGTTGGAAAATGTTAATTATAATGTTCTGAACTGGAAGTCAGGGTTCAGGACAGGCTGCACAGGCGCGTTACTGTGAGATTTTTGTGTAGTGAGTTATTTCCCCCAAGTACCTGTGAGTCTGAGGGCTCTAATTTCTGGGGATAAAGCTCTGTTCACAGTCAGGTTATCCTGTGATTTTTAGGAATCAACAGTGCTTGTCTTGAGGTGATACAGAATTTGGCTGGATTATATCTTCTGTATTAAGCAGGTCGTGTCCGTGCCCAAGCACCCTGTGATAGGTGTTCTCCAGCAGTGCCCAGTCACAAAAGCAGGTGGGAGGCAGATCACCTGAAACCTGAGACTTAACCAGCAGTGTTTGAGAGACACCTTCATGCTGAACATACTTGGGGGCTGATCCTCTGCTTGCACACTGTCTAAAGAGAGGACACCCTTAAATCATCATCTGGAAGGACAATTTGAGAGCCCTTTGCTGAGACCTTATAAAAGTTAACCCAGAAAATCAATTAGTTGTTTCCAAGGCACACGTTTGAGCCTGCAGACAGACCTGCTGTGGAAACAGTCTGTGGAAAAAAATGCACAAGTTATTGGGAATTTACCTTCCCCAGTATAACTCTGATGCTGAGTGTTAGAAAAAATACCTTCATCCTCCCAGAGTTTGTGTGATTTCTTCTAAACATTTCAAGTATTCCATGGTACCATTATTTCTTTAAGTTGCTTCTGATACTTCTTCCACTGATCTGCTCATAGCAGCCTCCTAACACTGCCCTGGACTGGGTGGTGCCTTTGAATGTGCTTAAAGCAGCAAAAGCAAAGTTCTGTTGTCCTAAAGGTGTGCAAAATCCGTGAGGTGCTGAGTACTGTTAACTGGGAAATCATTCACTGGCCACAGCTGAGGTGCCTGTTCCTTACGCTGCAGGAGCTGCTGGAAGCAGGAGCCAACAGAGCCAGCAGTTTTCCTCCCTGGTGTGGAGGAGCAGAGCCAGTCTCCTGCAGATTTATAAATCCCAGGATGCGGGTACAGCCCTTTGGGTGCCTCTGGCTCTGGGCCAGACTCTGGCAGTGCACAATGCGGTGAAAGAGCCAAATCAATGTACCAGAGCATATTGGGGTGAGGGAAAAGAGCTGGGAGAGCTTTTTGAGACTCCAGAAGACTGCTACAAAATGATTTAAAGGAAGAAAGCAGATGTACAGCTCATCTTTCAGCTTTATTCCTTTAACATCCATTTCTGCCTGCAAACAGGACAGTTTCTGGAGCTCACATCAGCAGACCTGTACTCTCCCAGAAATATACAGTTCATTCAGGAGTTGAGTCACTAAAGACAGCATTCCCATGGAACCCAAATGTGGTGGTTTGGGTTGTTTCCTTTTATTGGCTTGATGGGTAGCTGACCTGACATATGCCACTTCCAGTCTTTCCAACATGGACTAATGAAAGACCTTAAAAAAGAGTGTATTTCTGTCAGGCTCACGTGGTTGCTTTGAGGACACTTGGTAGTAGTTATTGGCAGTATTCCCACAGTTTACTATCAAAATCTGGTATTTGGTAGCCCAGGTGAATACAGTCCCCAGACACTGGAGTGAAGAGGGTGAGGGCCTGCTCCTCGTAGCTGGTGGGATAATAGAGAAAAAAAGTGTGACCTTTGGCTGTACCTGGCATCAAAATATGTCCCAATATGCTTTACAGTCTTTGGGACAGAAAGATTTGGGAGTCTGTTGATATGGGAAGACCCAGCTTTAACATGCCTGACACATGGCTCTTGGCAGACGGAGACAAACAGATTTCTTGGAAGCAAGTCCCTGTTGTCCAGGTCGTGCCAGCTCAGCTGTCTGGTGACACAGTGATCCTGTCTGTGTTAAAATAAACCAGCGACCCCCTTCACCCAGTCAATTCCTGTGTTTGGTCACTCGTGTTCCCATCACTGACTGGCCAGTGGGAAGTCCAGGAGCCGGTGCTTGTGTGAGCTTGTGTTGCTGCTGAATAAATATTTTCTGAGCTGGTCTGGTCTTGCCCAGTTACTGCCCTATTTCAGATTAAAATCATAAGCCAAGTAGCTGTCACTTCGTCTCAGAGGTGAAAATAGAGCTGGTGCACAGCTAAGCTGTTCTGGGTGTCTAGAGTCTTCCTCGGCCTCTCTGGAATCTTGTGCAGGGGGAGAAATTTCTGACCTGTGCTCTTGGGCCATGCCGTGGTGTTTTGGTACTTTCTGCCAGTCGCTTCCTTCATTCAGTGTCGTTTCTTTCTGTGGTAAAATGTGCTTTGGCTTTCCTCTTGAAGCAACACGGTGTATTTTATTCAAGCCAGGCATTGTTATATTGATCTGATATAAGAATTGAAACTGCCCCCGTGTGTAGTCTTCCAGAGACTGTGTAGAACTGAAAGTATCTAATGATGTTCTTTCTGCCTTAGGAATGTTTATGATCTGGAGAAAACCCAACTTTTTCTGTCGGTGATGCTGGATACATTTGTGATCCATGTATGAGATCAGTGCAGTAACTGTGTGGTGGGTCCAAACTGAAGTGTGGTGGGGTGAGAATTTCAATAGGATTGGGGTCATGTTGGATAGAAGAGGAAAAATGGAACCTGGAGGTCTGGAAGAGCAGTGGTATCAAGAGGGAAGGGGGCTCGGATATGCGCTGTGGACACTGGTTGTGGGAGTGGTGTTCTATTGACAAGCAGGGAAGGTAACCGTGTGTCATTTGTGATGGGGACACAGAGGTCCGCTATTGATTTCCTAAATATCCATTTCTGTTTCGTGGACTCTCATCCTATCAGAGCAACTCTGTGGCACTGGATGTTGACTGAAGGTTTGGCTTGAGGGGGAAATTGGTGATTACCAGGGACTTGGAGTTTACCTGCATGAACCTGCAGGCCCTTTACATCCATGGTAGCCAAAACTTGCGGGGTTTTTGCTCTCACCTCGTGCCCAGTCTGGCTGCAGCACTGGGGGCTGTTTGCTTCCTCCACAGCGGGAGGGGAGATATTACGGAGCTGCTGAAATAGTAAACCAGAAGAATTATATGGAAATGATGCCATCACCTTCTCCTACTCTTTTAAGGCAAGTCTTTGCAAATCCTTGAGTGGGAGGCACTAGGCTGAATAAAGCCGTTGTGCAGCGTACTCCGGCACCCATGTGCTCCCACTCCGGTGCTCAGCACGGCAGCCGCAGTCGCTCAGCGGAGACTCCAGAAAGCAGAGCTGGGGCTCGTGTTGCCTACCCAGCTTTGCTGAGCTTCTGTTCATATGTTGGGATTTCTTGTGCTGTGAGGCACCAGGAAGAGAGAAATCCTTTGGGTGATAACTGCTGTTGTGGGCAGTAAAACATCAGCTCAGGACCTGTGGGCCCTTCCTCTTTAAAAGATGGACTTTATACTCCAGAACTATAGAAAAACGAAGTAGAAACCAAAGTGTTCTTCAGTTTAAATGTATAAAATAAGGGTTAACACCTCTCTATGTCTTGCCATCAAACCCTAGCTCTCCTGCTGTGGAAGCGAGCATAGCTGAAATGCTGGAAGAGGCCTTCCCTGGTTGTTTTTAATTTGTATTGGGTTGGTGGTGGAGCTTCTGCACTCTTCTGAGAGCAGCAGGGCAAATCCATGCCATCTTCTTTTATTTAGAAGTATTACAGTGTGAATTCAGTTTTTGCATTTCCAAATCTGCTAATTCATCCTGGAATTGTTGCTTTAGTGGTTTTTTTTCTGAATTTAAAAGCTCTGTTAGACAATGGCTCTTCGTTGCAACTCCTAATCATTAACCTGAAAGCTTTCCAAAAGGCTCTGAGAAAATGTAAAGCAGCTGACTGCTTCATTTCTGTCTCTTGAGCCAATTAACTGAAGTAATAGAGTTTTCGCCGAAGTTGCTTTTTATTATCTTCCCCTGCTAGAAGAACGCTTGTTCATCAGAGCTGGAAACAGTCAGTAAAGTGCAGGTAAGTTACTACAAACTGAGATCATCAGATCAAGCTGCCATTTGGTGCCATCACGTAATGGTCCTAATTCAGTAACTCAGTAAAACTTAATTTTCCGAATTAGGAGATGATGTGTGAAGGGAAGTTAATGAGATGAAGAAAGATGTAGGAAGCTAAGGAGATGATCGGTGTCGAAGTCAAAGGCTCTGTATGTGTTAATGGGGAGTTACAGTGAGGTGGCAAATGCCGGATGGAGGACAGCAGATGACAACAGTCACAGGGAGTATCCTGGCTTCTTGTGGAGTTGTTCCAAAATGGCAGGAAACTGCTACATTTTCAGGTGGTTTAGAGTTCTAACTCAGTCTTCTAATGTGGCTTCAGTAGTATGTAAGATGCAAAGAGCATCCCCTCAGTGGGGTACAGAGAGTGAGCAGTACTGATGTTGTTATTATCTCTAATGGGAAGATGAGAAGTATCTGAGATCCACCAGTGTGTTGTGCTGTCCCTGTGAGCCCTGAGATGGCAATGGCAGAAATGTCCTGTGGTGTGATTCTCTCTCAGACCCCAGGGGATGGCAGAGGGAGGGAGCACGGATGGGTTGGCAGATTGATCCGTTCGCTGCTGTCCTCTTCTCACAGCAGCCCTCTCATGTTCTGGCTGTAATCGAGCCAGGGAATATTAGATTACACGGAAGTTTTCCAGCAGCTTCTCAGAGTGCTCAGTTGGTGGTGGTGGTTAAAAACTAGCAGGTTTGAGATCATGTCCTGGAAGTACTCAACACTTGGATCTCATCTTCTGTGCTGGCTTCCTGGGAATTTTATTAAGCTGCTAGAAATGAGGTTTTGTGCTTGTAAGATTTCCTGTAATTGTCTCCTGGAAGAATGGATGTGAATGGATCTCCACAAACGAAGGTCACTCAGTGCACTTGCAGAACAGTGCAAACCTTTTGCTGACAGTTGTACTGTGATGTGTTTTAGCAGGTTAAAAGCTGATTTAAGACACTTTCTAACTGTATCTTTATATCTGAGATAATCTGTGTGGGGCTGGGAGAGGTGCAGGTGAAGAGCAGAGGGTTCAGGTGGAGCAGATACCAGGTTATTGCAGAATTTTGGGCTGGTGCCCCTTGGTTATTACATGATGAAGCAGCTCTGAGGTGCCTGGTGTGCGGTGTTGGTCACAGCCTCTCCCGATGGGGTTGCTCCTCCTCTCCCTGCTGCCGTAAAACGTGACCTGTGGGTTATTTATCGGCGCTTCTCCCGTGGCACGGTGTGCACGTGACAAGCCTTGGAGATGCTGGGCAGCGGGCATTTCCACTCGGTGCTCTACTGTTGCAATCCCTGGGGGTTTGGCTGGTTAAATATTTACAGTGGTGGTGTGACGGCTGTCCCCAGGTGCCACTTCACTGGAGCAGATGTT
This sequence comes from Ifrita kowaldi, assembly GCA_013398055.1. Classification (NCBI taxonomy): domain Eukaryota; kingdom Metazoa; phylum Chordata; class Aves; order Passeriformes; family Cinclosomatidae; genus Ifrita; species Ifrita kowaldi. Next base: position 36,869 of record VZRS01004741.1, read on the forward strand.
TGTGCTGCTTGGCTTCAGACCAGCATTAGCTTGTGATGGCTCTTTGCTCCTCCACCAAGCCAAACCCTCAATCTTGTCAGCTGATGTGAAAACATTGGTTTCCTTCTGCTGGGGATTGTAAACCCAGTCTTGTGTCTCCATGGAATAGAGGAGTGGACATTGCTGATGTTTGAACCCTGTACAGAGTTCTGAGGCTTGGGCAAAGCCAGGGTTTCTGGAGCATCTGCTTGGATTCACAAGTGCAAAGCAGTTGTGTAGAGAGCCCAACTGGAAGCAGCATCAAACCCTTATTGCTGTAAAAGCCTCTGTTATTGGGATGGAGATGCTGCAGTTGGGATGAAAACTGTTGGAATGCAAAAGCTGCCATGGGTAGAAAACAAAACCAGCCATGGCATGGAAAGAAACAAAGAATGTATCAATACCGTGTCTCCAGGAGGTGGGAAAGGATTTTGCTGGAGAACTGAGCTTAAGTTGTTCTTAAATGATTTTTATTTGCAGTAAATGCTGAAACTGTACCAGGAGCTGACTCCCAGCATGTGAGGAGAAGCCGAACTGTAAAATATGCTTTTCTTGGTAATAACATCAGGAATTAACCATGCAGCTCATCTTGATGGATGGAAACATGAATGGATCAAGTGCTCCCAACTGTCATTCAGCAAATTGTGCTGCTTGGAAATTCTGATTCAAGCTAATGTTCTAATAATATTTAATTTATAATTCATTTATGCATTTAAGTGCATCCAGATTCTTCCTTCCGATTCATACTTTCTTATTTTGACAGCAAAAGGAATTCTCACTCTTATCACTGATGAAGCTTCCAGTTGAATTAAATTCTATTAAATTAAGGAGTTTTATTTGAATTAATGATGCTTCTTTGGTGAAGTCCAGACCTTTGTAGGGCTTCCTATTGCTGTATCTCCTGCTTGCATTGGTGTGCTGGAGCATGGCAACATAGATAAGGGCAGTAAATGTAAATACCTCTAGTGAAAAGCTGTGGTGGAGTGGAATTTGTTTGAAGCATATATGGGGCTTGGTTGCTTTGTGAGCCCCCCCCCCAAAACAAAAATCCCTGCTGAAGGACTGAGGGTGTTTCTCTGGGCAGAGCTTTGTTCGGAATGTTTTGTTAGGGAATCTTTTGAAGTGCCCGGAGAATTTCAACAAAATGGCTGCTTTCCTCGGGTTTGTTCCTATCTGGATATCAACAGGCTCGCTGCCCTCAGCTCCAGGCAATCCGCCTCAGCTCCGACATGTAAAATTTAATAGGAGGCTGCTGTAAGTGAGATCTGCTGTTTCAGCTTTCATCAGACCACGTTTGGAGGAGAACGTGTTGGCTGTTTCCTTGCTCGCCCTCTGTCCCTGGCTGCTTTCTGTAGGAAAATTCGTCTTTGTAAACAGAAAATAGCCTTAGCACAGGAGCGTGCTCTGGCAGCCTCGGGAGTAATCCCGTCTGAGCGGCAGCGGAGCCTGTTCATAACTAATCTGTGTGGTGTCAGTCGTAGGAAATAATCCTGTGTGCCAAACGAGGAGGCAGAACAGAGCCTGTGACTTCCCAGTGCTGTGCAATCCAGTATTTGGGTATTGCATTAATTTTTGCGGCATGAGTGTTCAAAGCGATGCCTGAGGGTTGGTAAAGGCTGGAGTAGAACTGATGTTGAAATTCCACGTTATTTTGGTGATGGTGTAACCCTGTGTGTCCAAGGTACAGGACACAGCTCTCACTGGGGTGGATGCTGTGGTTGGCTCCTCCAGCACCGCTCCAGAGCACTTGTGAGGGAAGCGTGTGCATGTGAGCTATTCCTGTGGAACAGCTGTTCCATGATGGAGTGCCTGGTCTTAGACTGGAACAATCAATCCTTCATGCCAGAACTTCTGGCATTTGTACTTAACTCTGGTTCACCCCTTAGCTGCCTCCCTCCCAGTCTTCTGTGCTCCCCGTGTGCTGCTGCCAGCTCAGACCGTATCCCTGTCCAGGGATGAGCTAGGGCAGGGCTGTGTTAATCCTTGCCTTCTGTATCCGGGAAACAGCCAGGGGAGGTTTGAATGCTGCATCTGGGATGTGGCAGGCAGTGAAAGCAGGCAGGCCATCTATTTCTGGTGGGAGCTTGTCATGCTGTTGGTGTTTCCTTTCTTTTCTACATGTTCAGCCAACAGTGCTGGAGGAAGCTGGAGCCCAGCAAGCCAGGAGAAGGTGATAGTACACTGAGTCAACAGTATAATCCTAAATAACGTCCAGTGTTGTACCCTGACCTCGCAGTGCTGGGATACCTGGAGGCTCTGAGCTATGGAAACTTTTGGAAAACCGCAGTGCCTGCGTGTTGGGAAAATGGAGAAGCCACAGTTGAAACCCCCTTGTCCTTCCCAGCCACACGTCCTTTGGGGAGTGGTATTTGCTGGATCAGCCTTGTTCTACTTAATACTCACTGCAGACCGTTCGAGTTTCTTATCCATGTGCCATAACTTCTCCTTCAGTGCAGGGGAAATGTTCTGTCTTTTTAAAAAGTCAGCCAGAGACCACTACCTCCACTGCCTCTTTGCCTATTAAGTGATTAATAGGTATTCCCAGAAGCCTTAATAAGTGACCGAGTGGGCTACTGTGGCAGAAGGTAGAACAAGACTTCAGGCTGATTTTAATTAAAGCTCTCTCAACGCCTTTGCTTGAGAAATGAAGAAAACTGTGTTTTTCTGTACATCTGGTGGATCTCTGGGCTGAGTGAAGACTCCTTGTGTTGAAGAGCTGTGTGCTTTGCTGTCTGAAACTCATAACTGGAGAATTACAGGGGCTGGTATCATAACCGAGATAATCTAGAGATAAGGTTGGTTTATTTACTAAGGTATATTTTCATCTTTGATGAAATTGCTCTACGAATTGTGTCTAAGTGAGCTTTTAAGAACTCCTTTAGATACTGCTACATAGTACAGATAGAGTTACAGAAAAGGATGTTGTGAGTCCCAAATACAGAATAACCTGGAAAGATCAGAAACTAAACCCCGAAAGAGGCTGCTGGAGGAGCCTTTTGGTGAAGGAGACCCTTAAATTCCCTTAGAGCTTCTTGTTGGCAGGACTGACTTGAAAGAGTTGAGCTGTTGGCTCCCCTCTGCAGGGCTGGATGAGGGAGGGGTGCTGTCGGAGAGCTGGTGGCACGTGGTTGTCAGCCAGGCACCTCGTGTTGCTGCAGGGAAGAGCTTGGATCCCTGTCACCTGGGAGACTGGTTCAGGTATGGACCAGAACTACACTGTCACCTTGCAGTGTCAGGCAATACCCATTTCTGGTATTTCTGCCCTATACTGTCCAGATCTGCTGTCCCAGCTGTTTATGGGGCTCCACAGGGACTGGATCAGGGATCTGGTCTAACCTTTCTAAAGCTGCTTTGGTTCACATGGGCTTTTTAAGCTGGGAAAAAAGTCTTAGTTTGGCCTTAAACAATCTGTGCTGGCATTAATAAGAGTCAGAACACGCTGGAGAAGGAGCGGAGTGTCACTTTTTATAGTATAAACCACAAGACTGGTTCTTTGTGCTTATTACACTGTCACCCGAGGGCTTTATTTCAGTGAAGGTTTTGTTGGTGTTGGTGGTGAAAGAGGCTGTCCTGCTTTCCCCTTGTGCTAATGCAGCTGTTTGTGTGGTCAGGCAATCAAATAGATCGGAGAACTGATTCCATGAAAAAAAACAACCGAAAGGAAAAGAGAAGATTGGTTTCTGAGGCAGTATTCGCAGCATAAAATGGCTGTAGTGGTATGGACTAGTGAGGGCAGGACATGCAGGGATGGGGTGGGATCGCTGCTGTGGGTGACAGCACTGGCTTTTGGCAGCATCAAGTTGTGGCTGTAGCTCCAGGGCTCAGGAAATCACATTGCTGGTTTATGTCCTACTTTTCAACAGCTTCAGAGCGTCCATTGAACATTGGCCCTGAGGCAAACCTCCATTTTGGTGTCAAATGGCAAAGTACACACAGCCGCTCTCAGGGCGCTGCTCTTGTCTCCTTTGCATGTAAATGGTCCCAAAACTGAGCCCAGAGAGTGGATTTGGGGTGTAACAGAAGCCATATGGTCTGGTGTGTTTCTCATATCATGAAACTCTTGGCTGGTGATACAGATTTAACTGGAAGTAAAACATGTACACAAGTGAAAACCAGCTCTTATGTTCCATCTTCTTTCTGACCTTCCTAGGCTCTGTTTCTTTCCTTAGCTGTACGGCTCCATGAGTGTTTTCTGGATGTCGTGGTGCGTCAGGAACATCTGGGATCTCCCAAGGACTTTGTCATCTTACACTGGCAGCCAGCTGTGTTCTGGGAGAGTTTTCAGCCCGAGTGTTTTGATGGTCAGGGCTGGAATATTCTTGCTCTGCAGATGGTGTGGAGGTTGTGGCAAAAATGGGTCTGATGGGTGGAAATCAGCCCTTCCTGCATTTTCCAGACATCCTGGAATTGCATTGTGTGGGCATGCTGGATGTGGAGATGTTGGCACTGTGGTAGCTGTAATTAATCTGGTCCTTAAATCTTCAACCAATTCCTCATTTTATATAGATGCTTGGATTTAGAGAGTTGGGGTTTTTTTTCCTTTTAAATTTGTCTGTCAAGTCCAACTATTTCCCAGTCCATGCCAGTAAACATGTATTGTCTGAACAGATGATGTTATCAGACACTCTGATTTTCCCTTTGCCTATTCAAAGCTCTGCTTGGTGTTCTCGCTCCGGTTTTGTTACTCAATTATTGATTGTTTTTCTCTTCTTTCTCCAGAATCCAGCAACTATCACTCGAATACTGCTTAGCCATTTCAACTGGGATAAGGAGAAGCTGATGGAGAGGTAAGCAGCCACCTCAGCATGCAACCACCTTGTGCCCGAGAGCTGGAAAAATGTTTGTTCCGGGATTAATTGAGGATGGATGAATGCACAGTGTGTGGCAGGAGAATCTTTTGTGTAAGCTCTAAATGTTCCCCCTTTCCCAGCTAAGGGTGACTCATGGCCCCTTGTTTTAATATTATTGATGCCTGGTAGAAGCTGTGGAAGTTAAGTTGCCCGTTGGAAAGAGGGATTTCCAGTTTGAACACGTACAGGCACAGCATTTGGACAGGCTTTGGAAAAAAGCAGGCAGGAACAGGTTCTTGTTATCTAGCAACTGTTTTGGATTTGGGTTTAGCTGCTCTTGCCTGTCATGCTGGCATGTGTATTCCTGACATGTTTATTTGCTGGCCTGGCCAAGGCTAAATTGTTCCTGACTGATAATGGTCCTGCCTTGTCTTCATGCCTGCAGCTCCAGGTTTCCTTCAATGTGTGTAAATAATGGCTTGAATTTTGCCTCTCCCTCCCCCTCAGAGCAGAGTGTTTTATGGTTATTTCCCATCTTTGATTCCCAGCTCTTGGAATGTTGCTTGGTAAAGGTACTTTTCAGTTTGTTGTTGTACAATGGGGACCAAATCCAGCTGCATTTGGTTCATTCCAATGCCAGTGTTGGTGTTGAGGAGAGTTGAGGGAGCTGGAGAATTTAATTTACTTTAGAAACTGTGAGGAGAATTAATCTTGACCAAAAGGAGCAGTAAAGGCTGTACAGGGACTTGCTGGTTGTTGTGGTCTCTGCTGGTCTGAAAGGTGTGAAGTGACCAGTGGGTGGGTGTGGAGGGCCTGGTGGGATCATTAGTTTGACTTTCTCTTAATTACCATTTCCTTTGCAGGATCATCAGGGTAGATGGGATGCTTGGTAAACCAGGAGCAGTTGTTGGTGCTCCTGTGAATTGATAAATGTCCCTTCACTGAGCCTGGGGTGAGCCCCTGTAGTTTGGAACTCTGTCACCCGGGGAAAGAGGATCCAAGGATTTCACACTGCTAGTAATTATTTTGGAGTACAAATATTTCTGCTATCCTTGGTTAATGGATTGAGGACATCTTTAGCCCCCTTTGTGTAGTATTTTTGTTTAGTGACGGTGCTCAGGTATCTCTTATGTTTTGTTTAACCTAGATTTTTTTTCTGAAGTGATTGTATTTTTTTACAGCTTTCTAGTCCTTATTTTCCTGAGATTGACCTCTTTTAGTTAATGTTGGAAGTCTGAAAGCTTTGTGTTGCAAATATAGCCACTATTTAACTCTGTCTACAGCTGTTAAGAATTCTGATTTAATTCCTGCTCTGCAACATGTCTGTTCACTTGGTATTTGAGTTTCTTGGGCTGGTTCTCTTGGTCAGGGTAAAGTTCACTCTCCTTGGCTGCCTCTGTCTCCCTGTGAGATACCTCTACACAAGTGCACTGAAAAGCCGTCCCTTTGTACAGTAGGTTTTGTCCCTTGTTGTTGAAAGCTTGTGTAGGGCTGCCATCAATTTAAAAATAAAAATTGGGCTGTGGTTTTGTTTTTGGTTTTTTTTTTCTCAAGGGAGGTGCCAGCCAGGTCAATGTGAGGTATTATTGTTAAGGCTTTTGCAGTTTAAGTGCATGTTACATTTACAGATCCACAGGTAAACATATTCATTAAAATACTTAACTCAGCAGGATTACCCCTGTGACTAACAGAATACATAACTTGCTTAGGCAGGCCTGTTGCACACTGGTCCCAGTTTTGGTGCTTATTGATGTCCTGGAATATTAGAAAAACACCAGAACATCATCTCTCAAGTGCCTGGTGCTGCCTTCTGTCACTTCTGCGCCAAATAACTTCCATGAAATCCTTTGGAGTGCTCAGCTGTGTTAAAGCAGGAGTGGCAAGCTGGGAAGGAGGCTGAGAGCAGGCTCTTGGTGTTCAAGAGGGTTTGGTCACTGCTGTGGTGATAGGTGAGGGTTAAGGGGAAAAAACCCCAAAATACACATTTTGCTTGGAAGTTCCTGTTGTTTTATGGTGTATGTTTGCAGTTCCTAATCAGTGCCTGTTTTCCCTTAACTCATGGTGAGTCAGCACGATCTCCCAGCAGCCTTATCAGACCTGGCCTGGAGGAAAGCACTTCAACCAAGTGGCTTCTCTTTTTTTTGATAAGTGGGGAGGTCTGAGCTTGTGACATGAAAATTTCTCTGTTTTCCCACTTCTTTTAGCCTTGCTATGCCTGTTTTTAATGAGCAGCTTGTTACTGTCTGTGCCAGCTTTGTCATGGAGTAATTGCACAGTGGTGTTGAGAGGGCAGATGTGCTGCAGGTATTTATTCCTCTTACAGTAAAGTGTTAACAGCCACAATTGAAAAACTGCCCTCTCCCACTGGTGAAACACTTAATTGTTTGTGTGCAAAAGCAAAATTGGGGGTTTGGGGTGGATTTGTTTGTAGGATGGAAGTGGGGAGTGGAGGAAATACTAGTTCAGCCTCTGATATGCTGCATGTGTTTAGGAGAATAAAGACGTCAGATGTTAATTTCCTGTGTCTTGTAAGCTTCATTCATAGGGACAGGAGAGCAGCAGGTGCAGAATGACCACATCACCTCAGAAACAAGTGAGGAAAGGGCTTTAGCTTGAACTTTATCTTGATTACCTTGCAATTTTACTATGGCTGGTGGTGTCCTCTCCTGAGGGGAGTTTGGGGAGGAACCTCTGTGTGATGAAGAGGTTAAAATGCAGCTCTCCTGCTTTATGTGCCTTCCCCTGGTCATTTTGTTAAGAGAAAAGTGTCTCAGCATGTCCCCAAGGCCTTAATCCCTGGAGGCACAGCCAGAGGTACAGCAGTCCCTTGTAGCTGCTTATCTTGGTGGCCACATGTCCCTGTTCCTCTGAGCAGAGGAGGGATGTCAGGAATGCCCAGATTGCCTCTTTTGCAGGACCTGGCTGCCTGCTTTCCTTGGAACAGATGAATGCTTTACACTCTTCAGCAGAGGTTGAACAGGTGAAAAATGGTGCATGGCAGGAGTTTTGATGTGGAGATATCTTTTACTGCGAGTATATTGCTGCACTGACACTCACAAATGCTCTTCCATGGAAGTAAATATCCCAAAGTGTGTACTGGAAGCAATTTTTTTCAGTGAAAAGGCTTTTTATCTTTGATACTCCCATGGGTAGGATTTGATTATGTCTGGAAAATGGCGATTAGGCAGTTACAAACAGCAAGAGGGAATTTTGAGGAGATAAAGGAGCTTGACAGCTTGATCCCTCTGCCAAAAAGACTTGGTACTGTTATAGGTTTGGTCTTGGTAAGTAGAAACACTTGAAAATAATGGACAAACACTGGTTTGTCCATTCATTTTAAAACAGCAGAAAACCCCCCAACTTTGTGGTGAAGCAAATGAACTTTGAAGAATTAATAGAAGAAATTCTCATGTACCAGAAGTGCTGGAATTACTCAATATCTGCATTGTGAAGGGACAGGAGGGCAGAGGATTTCAGGGGCTGTTTAAGGTGCTGTGCTCCTTGCTAGGATGAAAATAAGGATGGAGGTACCAAGAACCAGCCCTTTAATAGAGTGTATTTGAGGAAAAATCAGAATTCTTGGAGTTGTGAAGGAAGTGAAGAGGGATGCTGACATGGAGGAGCTCTGGAGAAATGTAGCCTCTTTTGCAATGCATTAAGTGAGATTTGCAGGAGAGCTCTGGTGAAATTGTATGAGATCAGGGTCCGATCTGGACTGGGATTGCCTGTGTTTTGGCTTCTCAGATTCAAGGAGGATGAATGGAAATGGAAATTGGTGGTGGAGAAGGTTTGCTGCCCAGGGAAGTTAGTGAATGTCACATGGAGCTCACCTGCGGAGGGAAGGGTGTTAGAGCTGCTGCCTGGGAATCCTTTGACCAGAGAACATGGGAAGGGCAAAGGGAGATCTGCCTACATGGATGGGCTGTGGTGATGCTGGAACAAGTGGGAAAAAGGAATGGTCATTGGAATTAGGAGTTGTTCCTAACCATTGAAGGAACTGCAAGTGTCTTCTGATGCAGCCCTTGGCATGTTTGCATAAGGAGTGGTGGAGCAGTGAGAGAGCTGTTGGACTTTGGAGTATCCATTGGAACTGCCTGTTTTCAAGAAGATCCACGTTTTCCTCTGCATTTTCTGGAGTTCTTATGGCCCAGTGGCAGCATGAGTTTGAGTCTGAGAGACATTAATGAAAACAAATGTGGAAGTTACTTACTCAGAAAGAAAGTGCATGAAAAGAGAACAGCGTGGAGAAGCAGGAATACTATCCATAGGTATTTAAAGGGGATAGGTAATTCCAAGTGAAAAAGGGCAAGTTCCTGACGTGGATATTAATCCTTAAAACCAGCCCACCACTACAAAAACCTCCAGTATTTCCATAAGGATTTAGCTGGCCACAAGGACCAGGGTTCAAGTTGCGTCATAGCATTTGTATACAAAACTATTTTCCTTGCAAACTTCAAGCCCAGCTGTGTGTCTGCTCTCTTCAGAGCATGTCCTGTGCTGCTTCTGCTGCCTCTAAGAGCAGTTGGAAGGCTGGAAGACTTCTGTGGACTTAATATTTATCCATGGTTCTTAATAAACAAGTACTGCCTATAATGGGACTGCACTGAATTCACTTGCTAAAATTTTCTGAAGATATAATTTTATGTATTTAAATATAACATATAAGTTTCTAAATATAATCCTCTAAGCAAACAGAAGGCTTGGTTGAGTTAAATCCTGAGCTCACACTGAAGAAGAGGGGCAAAGCCTCATGGATGCTGTGATGCCAGAATTCACCACTTCCTTCCAGATTCAGCGTCTTGAAATTTAAGATCCAAAATATGGGAACTGCACTGAGAAACATATGAAACAGCAGGAAAATTGATATTTTTAAAATTATAAATCAAGCCTTGTTGGTAGGTAGAGCTGTAAGGGAGTGGAGGAACGACTTAGTGGGTTTGGCTGGAGGATGTGTGCAGACGATGGGGCTGGTTAATTGTCTGGTTTAATTAGTTCTTTGCAGCTGCTGCAGGCTGGAGAAAGGTGTGTGAAGGATTCTGGAAAGAGGCTGAGCTTCCTGATAGTGATTCTCTCCAGTTTGGTCCTCCTCTCCAAGGAAGAGCTTTTTATAAGCCTTGAAAGCAAACCAATATTGTTTTCCTTAAGGGAATAGGAAATAGAAAGGAAGTGATCTTTTTCTCCCCCCAAGCAATTTTGCATCCTCCTTTCCAATAGGTACCTAATCTTTGGAAGCATTATAAACCTGGAACTGGGTTTTTTTAGGAGGTTGTTAAATTACTCAGGTTGACTGAAGAGAAAAGCTGCTTGAACAGCTACTGATCAGAATAGTAGGAAAAATGGAAGGCTTCAACTGAAAAGAATTGAGTTTGGAGGCATCAAACCTGTGCTTTAGGAAGGTGCTCCAATGCCTGGACTGTGAACTCAGGTGTTCTTGCTCTGGTTTCCTGTCCTGGAATTCTAGTGCAAAGCAATCGCTGGGGAGAATCATGAATTACTTGAAATCCAGCTGAAGAGTTGAACATGCCTGAATTTCAGGAATGTGTAATTCAAGTGAGAGTCTCTGAAATTATGTGGTTGTCTAATATCCACCTCTGTGTTGTGTTAGGGAAGAGTTTGTTGGAAGTAGTGTGTGTGTGAGTTTTGGAATGTTAAAAGCATCTTTGTACACTTAACTGCCAAATTGAATGGAGAAATGGTTTAGGAGGTGGTTAAATTTTCATTCTCTCCTGTGTTGTGCAGGTACTTCGATGGCAACTTGGAGAAGCTGTTTGCAGAGTGTCACGTAATTAATCCAAGTAAAAAGTCTCGAACGCGCCAGATGAACACCAGGTCATCAGCCCAGGACATGTCCTGTCAGATCTGCTATCTGAACTACCCAAACTCGGTGAGTACCTGGCGGCCTCGGTGCCACCTGACCAGCAACTCCCAGAATTTCCTACCTGAAACTTCACATTTTCCTGCAAAACACCTCTGAGAGTGCTGGGGCCTGGGCTGCGGTGTAGTAAAGTCCAGGAAGAAGCAAGCAGGTGATGTTTGCAAAGGTCAGATACCAACTGAGATGTACAGGTAAATGATATGTGAAATTAAAGATCTGTGAAAAGCATGATGGGCAAAGGGATGGGACTTAAATAGAACGGCAAGGCAGGAAACAGCTTTTAAAAGCAGTAAATAATGCTACAGAATAGCCAAACTAGGAAGTCTGGAAGAAAATCAAGTAGAAGTAAAATGTGGATGTCTTTGGATCTTTATCATGTTTGGACAGTACCCTCTTGGTCAGACATGAGGGTGTGTTACGCAGTACTTGCTGGGGCTGTGCATCAATGTCCTGGGTGATAGTGCTGCTTTTTTGTGGCTGTTGACCAAACTGAAGCATTGCCATACACTGCTCAGAGGTCCAGGCTCTGCTGGGGCTCCCAGGGGCAGAACATACTGTTGGGAGGTCTGGGAGAAAAGGAGATGTGTGGAAAAGCTTAAACAGGAGAGTTCATCAAAAGGCAAAGTGCTGATAGTAGGGAATTCTTCCTTTGTTGGAACCTGCTCTTTGTGGGGGAGCTGCCCCTCCAGAACACCTTAAAACATGTGCTGGGCCTTTCCAAGCAAAGCTGCCCTGACATAAGGCTTTGCTCTTGCTCTGGGTGTGTTTTCAGTGAGGAAACATGATGAGCTTTGGAGTTCAGGAGTAGCCTAGGGTGAAGTTCCCTGGTTGCAGCCTCTTCCTTGCTCTGGATCTTCCTTCCGTGGAGTGGGCAGAGCTGAGCAAAGCCCAGCTTTAGTCCTCCCATTCTCATCATTAAGGTCCCTGTTCCTCTTGAGCCAGGAACCACAAGGCTTCACGTGTCTCCTCTTCAGCCTTGTGTGCCCTGACTTCCTTCTTGGAGAGTAGCTGGAAAGGCAAATTCCTGCTTTGCATGATGAGGTGCTTTGAAAAAGAAAGGCAATATATCCTAAAATAGTGTTCTCTCCTTTTTAACGTAATTACTGTGCTGGGGGGTGGGGGGGTAAAACTCACAAGTGACAGGCCTGTCCTCTGCCTGGGGGTACTGTGCTGCCTGGGAAGCAGAACCATAGAATCATGGAATACCTTGAGCTGGAACAGGCCCACAAGGATCATCAAGGCCCTGCACAGGACAGCCCCCAAAATCACACCACAGCATTGTCCAGAGTTTTGAAACTGGAAAGAACAGCACAAAACACACTAATACTTCTTGATTTTGTTGCTCAAATAGCAGTGGCTCAGTTGCTAGAAGAGCAGATTTTTAGGTGGAGCAGAGAGATGTTGCAGGTGAGCTGGGCTGTCTCTATTGTTGGTGTTGATTAAGTTAAAAGACATCAGAGGGGGACCTCTATTTCTTTGCCCTACAAAAAAGATGGAGCCTACAGGAAAACTAGTATTTATTATTTCTTTTGTAAAAGGCTGTAGTGTCTGTGTCTAAGGTGATTGAAATCTGTTTTGAAGCTGTTTTAGTCAGTGTGAATTATAAATTTTAGCATTATTTTTGTGTTCAGTGCCCAACCTAAAATCTCAGCTTTGAAAGTCCTCTTGCAATGATCAGCTGATTTTTTTTCCACTTGAAAGCTGGGGGTTTTTTGCCCTGAGAGCCCCTTTCAGCCTGTGAAAAGCTGAGAGCTTGGGGGTGTTAAGAAGTTTTCCAGTGTACAGTTGTTGCTTGAATATTCCCTCTCTCCTGTCTACGAAGTCTCTGTAGCTCTTCAGTTACCTCCAAAGAACTGTGGTTTGAGGTTTTGGGAAGCACCTGCCAAACGAGGCATTTGAAGCTCTCACCCAGCAAGTTTGAGGACTTAAAGGAGATGTTTCACCTGCTCTGTGTCCCTGTCAAGCAGTGTCAGGTCCCAGCAGTTATTTTGGGTGACACCTTTATTGGTAAGACAGGAATTGGGAGGGTCATGGCTTTGCTTGCTCTCTTGCCTCTCACCCTCAGGTGCCTTGGAGAGTGGGCTGGGGGTGTTTTTGGGAACATCCTGCTTTGTTCAGACTGTAGATGTTGAGCACAGAGGTGGTGACAGCAGAACTGTCCGCTGGGCTAATGAGCTGCCTAAGGAGTCACTGCACCCCCCGTCCTTGGTGGTTTTATGTTGGCCTTTTTTACTTGCTCCCTTGACATCTGCTGTCAGCAGAGCCAAAAATAATTGGGAACTCCCTCAAAGTAAAGAAAAGAGCTGAGAGATTCTCTGCATTCCTTGCAGCCTGGGAGGAAGCGGTGGTGGCTGCCTTTCTGTGGGCATTTAGCAAACCTTTTCCCTGCCTGAAATAACCGAAACAGGTCTTACATGAATATGTGTTCTGTGCTGGTTCCTCGTGTGTGCCTGCTGCAGGAGTATTTGGGTTTAGTAAGGGGTGATTCCCTTGTCTGTGCTTGCTTCCCATCACATGTGGAGGAGCCAAAATTCAGGGAGAAGTCAGTGCTGTCTTTGGGATGGTTTCGTGCTGTGGCATCCCAAAAGTTACGGATGTTAAAGGGATTTTACTCTAACTCTGCATCTCCAGGACATGTCACTTGGCCACAGCAGCATCTGTGGAGCATCAGATACCTTGTTATCTGGCTCAGTAAGGGCTCAGAAATTGGAAGGTGTCTTTTTTCACTCTCGGAGCCAGTGTACCTGGAACCACATAGGTGTCAGCCTCCTCTCTGATCTCATTGTTGGTTTTTTAGGGGTGGATGTTTCTATTTTTACCTGGAACCAAGTCAGATGCTCAGGTCAGATTCACCCGTGTTGGTGCTCACAGGGTGCAGCCTGTGCTGCTGCAGGAGTGTCAGAGCAGTGTAATGACAGCCTGCCAGCCCGGGGGAAGAGGGTGCTGACAGGCTCCTTCCCTGGGCAATCCCGTGCACGGCATCCAGAGACAGCACAGCACAGCTGCTGCACCTCTGTGGGATCATGGCTGAGGAGGCATTTGGGAAGAGCATTGGCCTCAAGTGGATTCTGCTTTCCTCAATTACCACCATCCTGCTGTTGTTTTGGGCTGTTCCACAGAGGATCCTGGGTTCTTTCCTCTGTGGAGTTTCATAGTTTGATGGTATCTGAGGGTGGAGCTCTGGTTTTATCTCACTGGCTGAGAAGTTGGTTTGCAAAGCTGAGCCAGCAAATGCTACCTCTGTAGTGGTACAAGTGAAGTGTTTTAAAGTACAGTTTTCCTTGGTGCTGACTCTGGATATAAAATAACTTAAAGCTGACCAGAGAAAAGTACTTTAATTCCAGTCTTTCCTCAGCGGTGTTTGCTTCTCCACCCCTTGTGTAACCACTCAGTCCCAGATGATATCTTGACAGCTCTGTGCAGATGATGCAGACAAGGATAGAGTTGTCTCTGCTGCTGTCTGTGACAGCTGATCATTACTGAATTTTATTTATCAATTTACACCTGCCAGTCAGAATCTTTAGTGTCCTCATCTGATGAGCATCTGGGTTTCAGGGGGAAGTTCCCCAAGGAGGTCTGGGACTTTTGGGCAGCACCCACATGTGCCAAGGGGAAAAAATAGGAGGAATGAAGACTCTGTATCCTTATCACTGTGAGCTGTTTGGTGTTGCATTTATTTGACTGATTCCCAAAGTAAAATGGGAGAGAGGTGTGCTGTGCTCCATATACACTCCTAAAACAAGGATGAATTTAAATGGGCCAGGATGGAAACACGGGCCACACCTTTCCTTGCTGCTGGGGTTGGGGATTAAAGTCTGGCTTTGGAAGAGTGACTAAGGCTGCTTTGGCAATGTTCTCTAGGGGTGATGATGCAAAATGAATAGCAGTGTCCCAAGTTTGGTGTGGGGAATGAGGGATGGGATGAATGAACTGCACTGCACCAAGAAGGATGAAATTATGGAGTGAATCCTGTGATAAAATGAGGCAATGTCCTGTGTTCTTTGTCATTGCAGTACTTCACTGGTCTAGAGTGTGGACACAAGTTCTGTATGCAGTGCTGGAGTGAATATTTAACTACCAAAATAATGGAGGAAGGCATGGGACAGGTAAAATCTCAACTCACCTCATGGCTTATTTCTGGAAATTCTGTGTATTGGAGAGATGGGGGAGAGTCTCCCCTGCTGAAGTTTAAAAAAACCCAAAAGAACAACAGAGAAAACCCAAACCCCAAAGGTTTGGGGGCTGCAGGCTCTGCTGCAGGTGAATCTGGAGGGAATTCTGTGGAGTTGGTGCAGGCATCTGGACTGGGGAAGGAGGAACCAGTGGCACACCTGGGATGTGGTGGGAGAGGCAAGGCACTCCTTTGGCCGTGGATTGTAATGAAGTCTGTTGCCTTGGAATTCTTTGTGATGCAAAACCAGGATAACCACTGTTCCTCCTATGACCTTCTTGTGTTTTTCAGACCATTTCATGCCCTGCCCATGGCTGTGATATCTTAGTGGACGACAATACAGTTATGTAAGTAATGCTCTTGGCTTTGCTCTCTCTTTCCATTGTGTTACTCATGTGCTATTCAAATCTATTCAAATGCTTATAACGAACTGCACAGAGGCTTGTAGGCAGCAGAGAAGCCTGTCTTGAACTGGCTGGTTTGATACCAGAATGTCTCTTAACTTCCTGTTTAGGTGTGGCAACCCCATATGACAGCACAGGGAGGAAGGAGTCCCTGACCAGTTTGGTCAGTGTGACACCAGGGTTTCCAAACCCTGTTTTACTGCTTTGTGCATTTTGTTTCCTTTGATTTGTGTAGGAATTTAGGACTTCTACCCAGGTCAACCCACTGGTTCCCCAAGCCTTATAGCTGTGGTTAATAGGTGAGTCAGAGGACAGGAGTCCTAAGGGCTGATTCAGGGTGTGTTTTTTGCCCTCTGATAGGAAGCAGTTGACCCTCAAACACAAGATTTGATTAAGCTGGTGTGTCAGCCTGTGTCCTTGGAGTTACTGAGTTGTCCAGCTGTAGAATGACTGTTAGTTCGTGGTGGAGCAGTGAATCCAATGAGCTCTGTTCTACTGGGGGAGGTTGTTGCATGAGCAATATCCTTCATTAGCCTGAACTTTGTTCATTTTAATTCTTCTTGCTAAAAAGCATCTCAATAGAGGCTTATTCTGTTGCCTTATTCTTTCCTTCCTGAAGCCTGACTCACTCATTGATATTAATTTGCTGTTTTTTATTATCAGTTGCTTTCAGAGTAGTGATTTTCCCAATTTTGGCTCTTGGTTACTCACGGAGTGTAGGCTGGATGGAAGTGGAAGTAGCTGAAGTGTTTTCCTGCCCTGTTGAGGGGTGGTTTGTAGAGCCCAGTGGGTGGAAACTGAGCTGAAGTTGGCATATCTTGAGTAACTTGATTGAGATTTTTGTTTACCAGAGGTTGAACTTCAATTTGTGGAGTCGAACGCTCTCAGCAGGACTTTTCTGAGTGTTTTCTTGATTGCAACAGTTGGAATGAGCTGTTCAAACAGTGCATGTGAAATTGAGTAGCTGAAACCATAGGAGGCTGCAGTGGCAGCAGCAGCAAGGAAAGGATGGAAGAAAAGGAGGGCAGTGCTGTGGGATTCCACTTGGCTGGAGAGGGCAGGGACGAGGCCCTGGGATAGGGCAGTGGTCCCCTTTGAGTAAAACTAGAAACTGTTTCTAGAGGTAAAAATCCACCTTTCCATGTTCTTACCTGCATTTGTGGGGGGCAAGGTTAATTTTTTGAAAAACTCTTTTAAAAGCCGAGATGGACAACTGTGGCAATCTTAGGATATGTCAGTATATACGGCGAAAATGAAATGATCTCAACTGGAACCTGCACCCACTTCTGTGTCCTTAATTACTACTTTTTAGGTCTTTTCCTGTTTTCAGAGTCTCTAGGTCTCAGTTTTCAAGTGCTATGAACACAAAATTAAAATGATTTATGGGCTCTGGGCATGGTTTTCATCTCTTAATTTGTCTAGTTTCATTTATGATTTGCCAAAAGACAACAATATTCAAAGCTACGTTCTTGAAGGTCTTGACCTGGTGATGTTGATTGGGGCAATCAAAGCATTTTGATAAGCAAAAACTCAGTGGGTTATGTGCTGGAGTTAGTCATGGCATGACTATTAATTTAAATTCCAGTACCTGATATATTGTTATAAGTCAGTACATTTTCACAGTGATGCTTAGTATGTCTTGAAGCCCAGGTATGGGGGGGGGGAATTTATAATTCATACTAAATTCAAATTGTTTTCTCATTCTTCAGTAAGTTCGACTCCAGAATTGCAGGAGAGATGCTTTGTCAGCTGATTTGTTTTATTTTAGCCCTGGGAATTGAGCTGCCACGTGCTGTGATTTATGTAATAACCAGCATGTGCTTGAGTGAGGAGCTCCCCAGCTGCCCAGGGCTGGGATTTGTGCTCATCCCATGGGCACACGCTGCTCCTCAGGGAGTGTTGTAAGGATAACATGCAGGAGTACACTTAGTTTTGGCTGCAACTGGAAAGGAAAATCCAGTAATTCCAATATTTATCCATGGTATGGCCTGTATAAAGCTGTATTCCACAGTAGGATTTAAACCAGGAGTGCTACAAAGGGTGTGTTAGTCCAGCTTTATATTTCGATATATTGGGAAGACACTTCAATTATAGCTACAAGATGTTTTTAGAAGTGCTCAGCAATCCATAATTAAGTTATTTTGGATGTATTTAGGCTGGACAGTCTGCAAATGCCAGCTGGGATGGTGTGCCCAGGAGAACAGTGGTCACTGTGCTTGTCAAGGGTTCCCATCAGTCAGTTTTCCTCTGCTCTCCCAGTTCCAAGCAGACTGGAATTAATGTAAAGTCCATGTTGTGTACACCCCTAGTGATGTTGAATTCAAATCAACTTTGTTTTTATGGTAAATAGATTAAAAACCATTAATTTTTAAGCTGAACCTGTAGCATTCCACTGAAACCCAGCTAACATTAGGCTTCCCAAAGTTACTAAACACACGAGGGTTGTTCTGGAGTTTTTTAAATGGATTTGCCACAAAATTAACTGATTAAATTACTTGCTTTGTTTCTTGGGCTCGTCAGGAAAGTGTTTTTAAATAAAAATCCTCACACCAAGAGGCTCAGTTCTTTAGAACTGTGTGAGCTTTCTGTTTCTGAAGCTAATATATTTTTTATATATTTTTATATATATTTTTATATATATTTATAGATATATTTTATATGTATTTATATATTGGATACAAGGAATGTAGTTTTCATAATAACAAATGATCTAATAAATAAATATAGAACAGGTGAGTACAAAAAGTACCTGCTAATGTAGAAGGGTGAATCAAACCTATTTGTCCTAACTTACTGGCTGTGTATGGGATAAATGAGATTTCTGCTACAATTTTCTGTTTCTTCCCTTCCCACAGGCGTCTGATCACAGATTCCAAGGTTAAATTAAAGTACCAGCATTTAATAACCAATAGTTTTGTAGAGGTGAGTTTTTATTTGAAATTTTTAATGGTTTGTAGTTTTTGTCTGACACATGTGCCCAGCCAGAGACTGGAGGCTTGTTTAGAACTGCAGAGCAGGTTTTTTTTGCATAGTCTCTAATCAGGTGTGAATGCAGGGGTTGGTCTATAGTCCTTTGCCTTACAGGGACAGTTGTAGGAAAATATTAGAAAAATTTCAGGACAAAAGACCTAAAGAGAATGCAAGAGCTGTTGCTTACTATCTGGGTTCTGAGAAGCAGAATTACATAGTTATATCAGTTATGTAATAGTTATATAATATTTATAATTCTTGAATGTTACCTGAGATACTTCAGATTGAAAAGCAGGAAATGCTGTAAAAAACAACGTCTTAAATATTTTGTGAGTTGAAGTAAAACTGCAAAAGTGCTTTAGCAAAATACTAATAGTTTTGTAGCCTCAAAATAAACTTGGAGAAAGGTGCTTTGCAAGATGTTTGCACTGTCCCAGTTTCCCAGTTGTGTGGGTTCAGCTGTCCTGTAGAGCCCAGGGAGGAAGTGGTTATGGGATCAAGCTTTCAGTCCTTGCCAGAAGTGGTGGGTGCAGTGGGTTTGGTTTTCATTTCTTAGCTGTTTGCGGCCACAGCAAAGGGATGCAGGGCAGGAGCTGTCCTTGAGCACATCCTTCCCATGTGATGTGGGATTTGTGCTGTGTTTCGCAGTGTAATCGACTGTTAAAGTGGTGTCCTGCCCCCGACTGCCACCACGTCATCAAAGTCCAATACCCGGATGCTAAACCCGTGCGCTGCAAATGTGGGCGTCAGTTCTGGTAAGAGCCATCAGGGGAAAGATGCTGCTACTGCTTTGTGCTCACTGCCCTGACGTGGTCACGCGTGTTCGTGGAGTCCCAGGCTGCTCTGGCTTGGGAGGGACCTTAAAGCAATCGAGTTCCACCCTCTGCCATGGACAGGGACACCTTCCACTGTCCCAGGCTGCTCCAAGCCCTGTCCAGCCTGGCCTCGGACACTTCCAGGGATCCAGGGGTGACTTCTCTAGAAACCGGTTCTCACAACTCTCACAGTAAAGAATTTCTCCCTAATAATCCTATCTAACCCCGGCCTCTGGCAGTGGGAAGCCATTCCCCTTGTTCTGCCGCTGTTTTGAAGTGGCCCTTGAGGGATTTCAGGGTTGAAGGGGGGGGTGTTGAGTTTCCTTAAGACTTTGAACAACCCAGAAGAAAANAAAAGCATCTCAATAGAGGCTTATTCTGTTGCCTTATTCTTTCCTTCCTGAAGCCTGACTCACTCATTGATATTAATTTGCTGTTTTTTATTATCAGTTGCTTTCAGAGTAGTGATTTTCCCAATTTTGGCTCTTGGTTACTCACGGAGTGTAGGCTGGATGGAAGTGGAAGTAGCTGAAGTGTTTTCCTGCCCTGTTGAGGGGTGGTTTGTAGAGCCCAGTGGGTGGAAACTGAGCTGAAGTTGGCATATCTTGAGTAACTTGATTGAGATTTTTGTTTACCAGAGGTTGAACTTCAATTTGTGGAGTCGAACGCTCTCAGCAGGACTTTTCTGAGTGTTTTCTTGATTGCAACAGTTGGAATGAGCTGTTCAAACAGTGCATGTGAAATTGAGTAGCTGAAACCATAGGAGGCTGCAGTGGCAGCAGCAGCAAGGAAAGGATGGAAGAAAAGGAGGGCAGTGCTGTGGGATTCCACTTGGCTGGAGAGGGCAGGGACGAGGCCCTGGGATAGGGCAGTGGTCCCCTTTGAGTAAAACTAGAAACTGTTTCTAGAGGTAAAAATCCACCTTTCCATGTTCTTACCTGCATTTGTGGGGGGCAAGGTTAATTTTTTGAAAAACTCTTTTAAAAGCCGAGATGGACAACTGTGGCAATCTTAGGATATGTCAGTATATACGGCGAAAATGAAATGATCTCAACTGGAACCTGCACCCACTTCTGTGTCCTTAATTACTACTTTTTAGGTCTTTTCCTGTTTTCAGAGTCTCTAGGTCTCAGTTTTCAAGTGCTATGAACACAAAATTAAAATGATTTATGGGCTCTGGGCATGGTTTTCATCTCTTAATTTGTCTAGTTTCATTTATGATTTGCCAAAAGACAACAATATTCAAAGCTACGTTCTTGAAGGTCTTGACCTGGTGATGTTGATTGGGGCAATCAAAGCATTTTGATAAGCAAAAACTCAGTGGGTTATGTGCTGGAGTTAGTCATGGCATGACTATTAATTTAAATTCCAGTACCTGATATATTGTTATAAGTCAGTACATTTTCACAGTGATGCTTAGTATGTCTTGAAGCCCAGGTATGGGGGGGGGGAATTTATAATTCATACTAAATTCAAATTGTTTTCTCATTCTTCAGTAAGTTCGACTCCAGAATTGCAGGAGAGATGCTTTGTCAGCTGATTTGTTTTATTTTAGCCCTGGGAATTGAGCTGCCACGTGCTGTGATTTATGTAATAACCAGCATGTGCTTGAGTGAGGAGCTCCCCAGCTGCCCAGGGCTGGGATTTGTGCTCATCCCATGGGCACACGCTGCTCCTCAGGGAGTGTTGTAAGGATAACATGCAGGAGTACACTTAGTTTTGGCTGCAACTGGAAAGGAAAATCCAGTAATTCCAATATTTATCCATGGTATGGCCTGTATAAAGCTGTATTCCACAGTAGGATTTAAACCAGGAGTGCTACAAAGGGTGTGTTAGTCCAGCTTTATATTTCGATATATTGGGAAGACACTTCAATTATAGCTACAAGATGTTTTTAGAAGTGCTCAGCAATCCATAATTAAGTTATTTTGGATGTATTTAGGCTGGACAGTCTGCAAATGCCAGCTGGGATGGTGTGCCCAGGAGAACAGTGGTCAATGTGCTTGTCAAGGGTTCCCATCAGTCAGTTTTCCTCTGCTCTCCCAGTTCCAAGCAGACTGGAATTAATGTAAAGTCCATGTTGTGTACACCCCTAGTGATGTTGAATTCAAATCAACTTTGTTTTTATGGTAAATAGATTAAAAACCATTAATTTTTAAGCTGAACCTGTAGCATTCCACTGAAACCCAGCTAACATTAGGCTTCCCAAAGTTACTAAACACACGAGGGTTGTTCTGGAGTTTTTTAAATGGATTTGCCACAAAATTAACTGATTAAATTACTTGCTTTGTTTCTTGGGCTCGTCAGGAAAGTGTTTTTAAATAAAAATCCTCACACCAAGAGGCTCAGTTCTTTAGAACTGTGTGAGCTTTCTGTTTCTGAAGCTAATATATTTTTTATATATTTTTATATATATTTTTATATATATTTATAGATATATTTTATATGTATTTATATATTGGATACAAGGAATGTAGTTTTCATAATAACAAATGATCTAATAAATAAATATAGAACAGGTGAGTACAAAAAGTACCTGCTAATGTAGAAGGGTGAATCAAACCTATTTGTCCTAACTTACTGGCTGTGTATGGGATAAATGAGATTTCTGCTACAATTTTCTGTTTCTTCCCTTCCCACAGGCGTCTGATCACAGATTCCAAGGTTAAATTAAAGTACCAGCATTTAATAACCAATAGTTTTGTAGAGGTGAGTTTTTATTTGAAATTTTTAATGGTTTGTAGTTTTTGTCTGACACATGTGCCCAGCCAGAGACTGGAGGCTTGTTTAGAACTGCAGAGCAGGTTTTTTTTGCATAGTCTCTAATCAGGTGTGAATGCAGGGGTTGGTCTATAGTCCTTTGCCTTACAGGGACAGTTGTAGGAAAATATTAGAAAAATTTCAGGACAAAAGACCTAAAGAGAATGCAAGAGCTGTTGCTTACTATCTGGGTTCTGAGAAGCAGAATTACATAGTTATATCAGTTATGTAATAGTTATATAATATTTATAATTCTTGAATGTTACCTGAGATACTTCAGATTGAAAAGCAGGAAATGCTGTAAAAAACAACGTCTTAAATATTTTGTGAGTTGAAGTAAAACTGCAAAAGTGCTTTAGCAAAATACTAATAGTTTTGTAGCCTCAAAATAAACTTGGAGAAAGGTACTTTGCAAGATGTTTGCACTGTCCCAGTTTCCCAGTTGTGTGGGTTCAGCTGTCCTGTAGAGCCCAGGGAGGAAGTGGTTATGGGATCAAGCTTTCAGTCCTTGTCAGAAGTGGTGGGTGCAGTGGGTTTGGTTTTCATTTCTTAGCTGTTTGCGGCCACAGCAAAGGGATGCAGGGCAGGAGCTGTCCTTGAGCACATCCTTCCCATGTGATGTGGGATTTGTGCTGTGTTTCGCAGTGTAATCGACTGTTAAAGTGGTGTCCTGCCCCCGACTGCCACCACGTCATCAAAGTCCAATACCCGGATGCTAAACCCGTGCGCTGCAAATGTGGGCGTCAGTTCTGGTAAGAGCCATCAGGGGAAAGATGCTGCTACTGCTTTGTGCTCACTGCCCTGACGTGGTCACGCGTGTTCGTGGAGTCCCAGGCTGCTCTGGCTTGGGAGGGACCTTAAAGCAATCGAGTTCCACCCTCTGCCATGGACAGGGACACCTTCCACTGTCCCAGGCTGCTCCAAGCCCTGTCCAGCCTGGCCTCGGACACTTCCAGGGATCCAGGGGTGACTTCTCTAGAAACCGGTTCTCACAACTCTCACAGTAAAGAATTTCTCCCTAATAATCCTATCTAACCCCGGCCTCTGGCAGTGGGAAGCCATTCCCCTTGTTCTGCCGCTGTTTTGAAGTGGCCCTTGAGGGATTTCAGGGTTGAAGGGGGGGGTGTTGAGTTTCCTTAAGACTTTGAACAACCCAGAAGAAAACTTCCCCTGTTTTAATTACAAGTACAATCCTCTGCCCTGTTTGCTTATTTCCCCTTTCTTTACCTTACAGCTTTAACTGCGGTGAAAACTGGCATGATCCTGTTAAATGCAAGGTGAGCGCGTCAAGGTTCTTTCCCAAATCTGTGTTTTGAAAAAGTTTAAAGTCAATTTATGTGCAAGACTTAGCACTGAAGCCCAAGTTTTTGTGGCTGTCCATAGAATGAGAGACTATCCTGAGCTGGAAGGGACCCCCAGGGATCATTGAGCCCAGCTGTTGTTCCCAACAGGGAGCAGAGTAGCTCATCTGTTTAAATCATAGCGTGAGAACCAGCAGTGAAATCGTACTGGGTGCCTTTACTGGCTCCCTCACAGTTGGACCTTGTGAGGAAACAGTGCCTCATCCAGGTGGGAATTGTCTGGAAGAGGAGGTTGTGAGACCTGTGACCCCTGCAGAGGAGTGAAGGTGCTTTCTGGACAGGGAGCATTCCTGTACGAGGTGTTCCTGTAGGTGTTTGGTGCTTATCAGGCCTGATCCATTGTACTGAAGGAACTAATTTGGTTTTGCTGGTTTGGATTGGAAGGGACCCTAAAGATTGTTAAAGTCCCACACCCTGCTATGGGCAGGGATACCTTCCACTAGACCAGGTTGCTCCAAGCCCCATCCTTGAACACTTCCAGGGATAGGGCATGCACAGCTGCTCTGAGCAACCTGTTCCAGGGCCTCCCCACCCTCCGAGGAAACAATTCCTTCCCAATATCCCATCTTACCCTGCCCTCTTGTAGTGGGAAGCCATTCCCCCTTGTCCTGTCACTCCAGGACAAACAGTAAATGTAAACAGTCTCTCTCCATCTTTCTTATAGGCTCCTTTCAGGTACTGGGAGGCCACAATTAGTCACCCCAAAGCCAAAATGTCCTTATTATTTAAGGGTCCAACATGAAGTTTGTGTTGATTGAGCTTAAGAGCTGCAAACTCATTGCAGGAGTGTTTGTGCTGGGTGCTTGTGCTTGCTGGATGAGGATGGAGCTGCAGGAACTGTCTACCACTAAATTAATGGCTGACTGCACAGTTTACCAGCACCTACACCCCCTATTCCCATGTGGTTGGGTGTACCTTTCCTTAATGTGAGCAGGCGTCTTGGGAACATTTGCAGTTCCTCCAGTTAGATTTAATGCTCTTCTTCCATCATTTTTCTGACAGTGGTTAAAGAAATGGATTAAGAAGTGTGATGATGACAGTGAAACCTCCAATTGGATTGCAGCCAACACAAAGGTGAGAGGTTTCTCGTATTTTATATAGAGATTTTATATAGATTTGTCAGGTGAAAAGGACATCAATCTAATTCCTTGCACTAGGTTTGTTTTTTCTGTTCCATGTTAAGAGCAAGCCTTAAAACCCACAGTACATTAAAGTGCTCTTGTTTGAAGAGCAAACAAGTGTTAATGCCTGGAATAAGGTGAGTTTCTTCAAGTTCAGTGAAGGAAAGTGCTTGGAAAAAACCAGTTAATTGGAGACCCAAAGGAAGCTCAAGATTTAAGTCTTTGGGCTCCTGTCTGGCACCGGTGGCTCCCCTGAGCAAATCCATGCCCCATTCCGTGTGTGGAACATGTTTCCACCACCCGTGGCTCAGTTTGGCTGGGATCATTTACATCTGCCTTCAAATCCCTGGGATTGGCCTCCGGAGGAGCCTTCATTTCCGCTGGGCAGCATTCCAGGTGGCGACTGGCAGAACAGCTGTTTGGGATTTCATTATGTAAAGGTCTTCCTTCTACCTAGCCCATCTTGGCCTGAAACTTTAGCATTTGATCACTTTGGGACAAATTAAAACCAAGGTTGTCATGGTGGCAAGGACACAAAAGCAGCAGATCCCGTGGGGGGTGAGGAGCAGGCCTGGGGCTCCCAGCTGAAGGAGGAAGGTGGGGAGGGAGTGAGGAAATGGCTGCTTTGTTTTCTTGGTTCTGTTGTGTAAGTGGTTAATGGCATTGTTTGCAGCAGCCTCGCTGCTTTCCGGGGCTGGCTGCCTGGTTTTCATCGAGCTGGAATGTTGTGTTATGGTGGCAGAGAAACACCCACTGTGCAGCTCGGATCAGGCTGGACTGGGGCCGTGTGGGCCTTGCTTGGAGCTCACGGTGTCACCAAAGGGGGTTTGGCTGTGTCTCAGTGTGTTCCAGCATGGCTCGGGGACTGAACCAGGTTTGTTTGGAGTTTGCTGGGTCTTCAGGGACTGCTCCTATTAAACCTGAGGAAGAGCAGCCAATAGCTTGGAAAAGGCAGAGTGTAAGCACTGCTAGCCTCGGGTCTCACATATTTGGGACACTGGAACAGCCGCAGCCCTGTTTTGCCTGTTAAAGCCCTCAGGAGGCTGGTCTTGGGCTTCCCCATCTTGTACCTGCCCCTGCCTTGGGAATAAGAAGATTTTTGAGGGTGGGGAGCACCCATCTGGAGGGTGGCATCTGGCACCAGCCCTGCATCTCTGTTGGTACCTGTAGTCTGGTGTGAGCAGCAGAGCTGTCCTTGGACATCACTGTCTAAGCTACTTCCTCCCTCTAATACTGTCCCAGACACTCCTACATGGGAATACTTAGGAGCCCAGGCTGCAACAGGGAGAAAAGTTGCCATCAGGGTAATCACTCCAGACATTTGAGCGGGCCAACTGTCCTGGAGTCTTGCGGCATCCATATCCATTGAATTAGCTGAAGGACAATATGGCATTCTTCTCTCCGAGCTGACACTGGATTCAATAGAGGGCAAAGTTGGCAGGGAGAGTAACCCACCCTCATGCTGATCTCTGCCTTGGGGAAGGTGGGAATCTCCAGCTTTGGCCGCTGGGATGTGTGCCCTGGGAGCTTTGCAGCCTCCGGAGAGCCCGGTCAGCCCGGGGCCGTGGGGCTGCAGCCACCTCCCTCCTGCCTCAGGTCCCTGCTGATCCCTGAGCAGAGACGTGGAGAAACCCAGGTGCTGTCTGGAGGTGGGGCTGTAGCAGTGGGCTGGGATGGGAATTGTGCAGTTGGAGCGTGTATCCATCCCTCCTTTCTCTCTCTGCTGTTCCTAGCAGGAAAGCAGGGCAGCCGTGTTTGGCGAGGCACAACTCGGTGCCTGCACTGTTGGCTTCACAGCCTAAATTCTGTGCTGAATTTCATTTTGAAGAACCTAGAAAGGAACTGGGTACCATCAGATGCAAAAATCCCCATTTTCAGTGGGAACAGCTCTCCAAGGAATTCAGTTGTGGCTACAGGCTCTGTTGCTGTTTCTGGCTTTTGGAAAGCACTTTCTGGAGCCATCCAGGCGTGAGTCCTGTCCCATGTGGGCTCCTCTCAGGGAAGGAGACTTCCTGTCATACCAAGATGAAGGTGTAAGAGCAAAATACCAATCCTCTGGAATGTGGGCTTGAAATCTGGATAATCCTTTGCAACGGGAGAATGTGAGATACATTTGTTCCGGCTTGTCCTGGGAGATGGAATTGGAAAGGAAAATTAGGCAATTGTGTGAGAGAATAGAAAAGTGAAACCCAGCTGAATTGGGTTCTGTTCCCAAACTGGAATGATGCGATGCATTTTTTGATGAATTATGTAGAGTGGTCTGAATGAAAAACGAGGAGATTTGAGTAGTGAGTTCTGTGGTTTCTGATATGATTTTTTTATTCTTTTGCATTCATTTACTTGCACTTAGGAGACCTAAATTCCTTCTACTTCTACAAAAGATACAGCCCTTGCAGCAGAGTGTGCTGGAGTAGATGGCTTTTTTTCTTAAAATGAGCTACTTTCACATGAGTTCAGCTTAACTAGATTAATTTAAAGTTGAGATAAGGCGATACAAGTTCTTTATCAAGCCTGTAATTCTCAGTCTTCTTGAGGAACAGGATTGAATAGTCCAAGGATTTGCACATTTCTTCCTTTTTCAGTTTGCTTGACAAACTTGGTGCTTCAGTAGTTCCTTTCTTGAGTTAAACTAGGCAGGTTTCGGGTATTTGGGAATAAAGAAACCACAGAGATCCGTTACTTTTGTTAAGTGGACATTCAAAGAGAAAACTTGGATTTGTGCATTTATTTTGGTCTCTTAAGGTTTATCTGAAAGTGGTGTAAAAGGAGGAGGGGAAACCTATTTGGAATCTGAGTGTCAGCGATGTTAATCTCTGCCTCCTGGAATACCAAAGGGAGAGGAACAAAGCCGGTGATGGTGCCGGGCTTTGCACAAGGCACTGCTTTTNCACCACGTCATCAAAGTCCAATACCCGGATGCTAAACCCGTGCGCTGCAAATGTGGGCGTCAGTTCTGGTAAGAGCCATCAGGGGAAAGATGCTGCTACTGCTTTGTGCTCACTGCCCTGACGTGGTCACGCGTGTTCGTGGAGTCCCAGGCTGCTCTGGCTTGGGAGGGACCTTAAAGCAATCGAGTTCCACCCTCTGCCATGGACAGGGACACCTTCCACTGTCCCAGGCTGCTCCAAGCCCTGTCCAGCCTGGCCTCGGACACTTCCAGGGATCCAGGGGTGACTTCTCTAGAAACCGGTTCTCACAACTCTCACAGTAAAGAATTTCTCCCTAATAATCCTATCTAACCCCGGCCTCTGGCAGTGGGAAGCCATTCCCCTTGTTCTGCCGCTGTTTTGAAGTGGCCCTTGAGGGATTTCAGGGTTGAAGGGGGGGGTGTTGAGTTTCCTTAAGACTTTGAACAACCCAGAAGAAAACTTCCCCTGTTTTAATTACAAGTACAATCCTCTGCCCTGTTTGCTTATTTCCCCTTTCTTTACCTTACAGCTTTAACTGCGGTGAAAACTGGCATGATCCTGTTAAATGCAAGGTGAGCGCGTCAAGGTTCTTTCCCAAATCTGTGTTTTGAAAAAGTTTAAAGTCAATTTATGTGCAAGACTTAGCACTGAAGCCCAAGTTTTTGTGGCTGTCCATAGAATGAGAGACTATCCTGAGCTGGAAGGGACCCCCAGGGATCATTGAGCCCAGCTGTTGTTCCCAACAGGGAGCAGAGTAGCTCATCTGTTTAAATCATAGCGTGAGAACCAGCAGTGAAATCGTACTGGGTGCCTTTACTGGCTCCCTCACAGTTGGACCTTGTGAGGAAACAGTGCCTCATCCAGGTGGGAATTGTCTGGAAGAGGAGGTTGTGAGACCTGTGACCCCTGCAGAGGAGTGAAGGTGCTTTCTGGACAGGGAGCATTCCTGTACGAGGTGTTCCTGTAGGTGTTTGGTGCTTATCAGGCCTGATCCATTGTACTGAAGGAACTAATTTGGTTTTGCTGGTTTGGATTGGAAGGGACCCTAAAGATTGTTAAAGTCCCACACCCTGCTATGGGCAGGGATACCTTCCACTAGACCAGGTTGCTCCAAGCCCCATCCTTGAACACTTCCAGGGATAGGGCATGCACAGCTGCTCTGAGCAACCTGTTCCAGGGCCTCCCCACCCTCCGAGGAAACAATTCCTTCCCAATATCCCATCTTACCCTGCCCTCTTGTAGTGGGAAGCCATTCCCCCTTGTCCTGTCACTCCAGGACAAACAGTAAATGTAAACAGTCTCTCTCCATCTTTCTTATAGGCTCCTTTCAGGTACTGGGAGGCCACAATTAGTCACCCCAAAGCCAAAATGTCCTTATTATTTAAGGGTCCAACATGAAGTTTGTGTTGATTGAGCTTAAGAGCTGCAAACTCATTGCAGGAGTGTTTGTGCTGGGTGCTTGTGCTTGCTGGATGAGGATGGAGCTGCAGGAACTGTCTACCACTAAATTAATGGCTGACTGCACAGTTTACCAGCACCTACACCCCCTATTCCCATGTGGTTGGGTGTACCTTTCCTTAATGTGAGCAGGCGTCTTGGGAACATTTGCAGTTCCTCCAGTTAGATTTAATGCTCTTCTTCCATCATTTTTCTGACAGTGGTTAAAGAAATGGATTAAGAAGTGTGATGATGACAGTGAAACCTCCAATTGGATTGCAGCCAACACAAAGGTGAGAGGTTTCTCGTATTTTATATAGAGATTTTATATAGATTTGTCAGGTGAAAAGGACATCAATCTAATTCCTTGCACTAGGTTTGTTTTTTCTGTTCCATGTTAAGAGCAAGCCTTAAAACCCACAGTACATTAAAGTGCTCTTGTTTGAAGAGCAAACAAGTGTTAATGCCTGGAATAAGGTGAGTTTCTTCAAGTTCAGTGAAGGAAAGTGCTTGGAAAAAACCAGTTAATTGGAGACCCAAAGGAAGCTCAAGATTTAAGTCTTTGGGCTCCTGTCTGGCACCGGTGGCTCCCCTGAGCAAATCCATGCCCCATTCCGTGTGTGGAACATGTTTCCACCACCCGTGGCTCAGTTTGGCTGGGATCATTTACATCTGCCTTCAAATCCCTGGGATTGGCCTCCGGAGGAGCCTTCATTTCCGCTGGGCAGCATTCCAGGTGGCGACTGGCAGAACAGCTGTTTGGGATTTCATTATGTAAAGGTCTTCCTTCTACCTAGCCCATCTTGGCCTGAAACTTTAGCATTTGATCACTTTGGGACAAATTAAAACCAAGGTTGTCATGGTGGCAAGGACACAAAAGCAGCAGATCCCGTGGGGGGTGAGGAGCAGGCCTGGGGCTCCCAGCTGAAGGAGGAAGGTGGGGAGGGAGTGAGGAAATGGCTGCTTTGTTTTCTTGGTTCTGTTGTGTAAGTGGTTAATGGCATTGTTTGCAGCAGCCTCGCTGCTTTCCGGGGCTGGCTGCCTGGTTTTCATCGAGCTGGAATGTTGTGTTATGGTGGCAGAGAAACACCCACTGTGCAGCTCGGATCAGGCTGGACTGGGGCCGTGTGGGCCTTGCTTGGAGCTCACGGTGTCACCAAAGGGGGTTTGGCTGTGTCTCAGTGTGTTCCAGCATGGCTCGGGGACTGAACCAGGTTTGTTTGGAGTTTGCTGGGTCTTCAGGGACTGCTCCTATTAAACCTGAGGAAGAGCAGCCAATAGCTTGGAAAAGGCAGAGTGTAAGCACTGCTAGCCTCGGGTCTCACATATTTGGGACACTGGAACAGCCGCAGCCCTGTTTTGCCTGTTAAAGCCCTCAGGAGGCTGGTCTTGGGCTTCCCCATCTTGTACCTGCCCCTGCCTTGGGAATAAGAAGATTTTTGAGGGTGGGGAGCACCCATCTGGAGGGTGGCATCTGGCACCAGCCCTGCATCTCTGTTGGTACCTGTAGTCTGGTGTGAGCAGCAGAGCTGTCCTTGGACATCACTGTCTAAGCTACTTCCTCCCTCTAATACTGTCCCAGACACTCCTACATGGGAATACTTAGGAGCCCAGGCTGCAACAGGGAGAAAAGTTGCCATCAGGGTAATCACTCCAGACATTTGAGCGGGCCAACTGTCCTGGAGTCTTGCGGCATCCATATCCATTGAATTAGCTGAAGGACAATATGGCATTCTTCTCTCCGAGCTGACACTGGATTCAATAGAGGGCAAAGTTGGCAGGGAGAGTAACCCACCCTCATGCTGATCTCTGCCTTGGGGAAGGTGGGAATCTCCAGCTTTGGCCGCTGGGATGTGTGCCCTGGGAGCTTTGCAGCCTCCGGAGAGCCCGGTCAGCCCGGGGCCGTGGGGCTGCAGCCACCTCCCTCCTGCCTCAGGTCCCTGCTGATCCCTGAGCAGAGACGTGGAGAAACCCAGGTGCTGTCTGGAGGTGGGGCTGTAGCAGTGGGCTGGGATGGGAATTGTGCAGTTGGAGCGTGTATCCATCCCTCCTTTCTCTCTCTGCTGTTCCTAGCAGGAAAGCAGGGCAGCCGTGTTTGGCGAGGCACAACTCGGTGCCTGCACTGTTGGCTTCACAGCCTAAATTCTGTGCTGAATTTCATTTTGAAGAACCTAGAAAGGAACTGGGTACCATCAGATGCAAAAATCCCCATTTTCAGTGGGAACAGCTCTCCAAGGAATTCAGTTGTGGCTACAGGCTCTGTTGCTGTTTCTGGCTTTTGGAAAGCACTTTCTGGAGCCATCCAGGCGTGAGTCCTGTCCCATGTGGGCTCCTCTCAGGGAAGGAGACTTCCTGTCATACCAAGATGAAGGTGTAAGAGCAAAATACCAATCCTCTGGAATGTGGGCTTGAAATCTGGATAATCCTTTGCAACGGGAGAATGTGAGATACATTTGTTCCGGCTTGTCCTGGGAGATGGAATTGGAAAGGAAAATTAGGCAATTGTGTGAGAGAATAGAAAAGTGAAACCCAGCTGAATTGGGNTACAAGTACAATCCTCTGCCCTGTTTGCTTATTTCCCCTTTCTTTACCTTACAGCTTTAACTGCGGTGAAAACTGGCATGATCCTGTTAAATGCAAGGTGAGCGCGTCAAGGTTCTTTCCCAAATCTGTGTTTTGAAAAAGTTTAAAGTCAATTTATGTGCAAGACTTAGCACTGAAGCCCAAGTTTTTGTGGCTGTCCATAGAATGAGAGACTATCCTGAGCTGGAAGGGACCCCCAGGGATCATTGAGCCCAGCTGTTGTTCCCAACAGGGAGCAGAGTAGCTCATCTGTTTAAATCATAGCGTGAGAACCAGCAGTGAAATCGTACTGGGTGCCTTTACTGGCTCCCTCACAGTTGGACCTTGTGAGGAAACAGTGCCTCATCCAGGTGGGAATTGTCTGGAAGAGGAGGTTGTGAGACCTGTGACCCCTGCAGAGGAGTGAAGGTGCTTTCTGGACAGGGAGCATTCCTGTACGAGGTGTTCCTGTAGGTGTTTGGTGCTTATCAGGCCTGATCCATTGTACTGAAGGAACTAATTTGGTTTTGCTGGTTTGGATTGGAAGGGACCCTAAAGATTGTTAAAGTCCCACACCCTGCTATGGGCAGGGATACCTTCCACTAGACCAGGTTGCTCCAAGCCCCATCCTTGAACACTTCCAGGGATAGGGCATGCACAGCTGCTCTGAGCAACCTGTTCCAGGGCCTCCCCACCCTCCGAGGAAACAATTCCTTCCCAATATCCCATCTTACCCTGCCCTCTTGTAGTGGGAAGCCATTCCCCCTTGTCCTGTCACTCCAGGACAAACAGTAAATGTAAACAGTCTCTCTCCATCTTTCTTATAGGCTCCTTTCAGGTACTGGGAGGCCACAATTAGTCACCCCAAAGCCAAAATGTCCTTATTATTTAAGGGTCCAACATGAAGTTTGTGTTGATTGAGCTTAAGAGCTGCAAACTCATTGCAGGAGTGTTTGTGCTGGGTGCTTGTGCTTGCTGGATGAGGATGGAGCTGCAGGAACTGTCTACCACTAAATTAATGGCTGACTGCACAGTTTACCAGCACCTACACCCCCTATTCCCATGTGGTTGGGTGTACCTTTCCTTAATGTGAGCAGGCGTCTTGGGAACATTTGCAGTTCCTCCAGTTAGATTTAATGCTCTTCTTCCATCATTTTTCTGACAGTGGTTAAAGAAATGGATTAAGAAGTGTGATGATGACAGTGAAACCTCCAATTGGATTGCAGCCAACACAAAGGTGAGAGGTTTCTCGTATTTTATATAGAGATTTTATATAGATTTGTCAGGTGAAAAGGACATCAATCTAATTCCTTGCACTAGGTTTGTTTTTTCTGTTCCATGTTAAGAGCAAGCCTTAAAACCCACAGTACATTAAAGTGCTCTTGTTTGAAGAGCAAACAAGTGTTAATGCCTGGAATAAGGTGAGTTTCTTCAAGTTCAGTGAAGGAAAGTGCTTGGAAAAAACCAGTTAATTGGAGACCCAAAGGAAGCTCAAGATTTAAGTCTTTGGGCTCCTGTCTGGCACCGGTGGCTCCCCTGAGCAAATCCATGCCCCATTCCGTGTGTGGAACATGTTTCCACCACCCGTGGCTCAGTTTGGCTGGGATCATTTACATCTGCCTTCAAATCCCTGGGATTGGCCTCCGGAGGAGCCTTCATTTCCGCTGGGCAGCATTCCAGGTGGCGACTGGCAGAACAGCTGTTTGGGATTTCATTATGTAAAGGTCTTCCTTCTACCTAGCCCATCTTGGCCTGAAACTTTAGCATTTGATCACTTTGGGACAAATTAAAACCAAGGTTGTCATGGTGGCAAGGACACAAAAGCAGCAGATCCCGTGGGGGGTGAGGAGCAGGCCTGGGGCTCCCAGCTGAAGGAGGAAGGTGGGGAGGGAGTGAGGAAATGGCTGCTTTGTTTTCTTGGTTCTGTTGTGTAAGTGGTTAATGGCATTGTTTGCAGCAGCCTCGCTGCTTTCCGGGGCTGGCTGCCTGGTTTTCATCGAGCTGGAATGTTGTGTTATGGTGGCAGAGAAACACCCACTGTGCAGCTCGGATCAGGCTGGACTGGGGCCGTGTGGGCCTTGCTTGGAGCTCACGGTGTCACCAAAGGGGGTTTGGCTGTGTCTCAGTGTGTTCCAGCATGGCTCGGGGACTGAACCAGGTTTGTTTGGAGTTTGCTGGGTCTTCAGGGACTGCTCCTATTAAACCTGAGGAAGAGCAGCCAATAGCTTGGAAAAGGCAGAGTGTAAGCACTGCTAGCCTCGGGTCTCACATATTTGGGACACTGGAACAGCCGCAGCCCTGTTTTGCCTGTTAAAGCCCTCAGGAGGCTGGTCTTGGGCTTCCCCATCTTGTACCTGCCCCTGCCTTGGGAATAAGAAGATTTTTGAGGGTGGGGAGCACCCATCTGGAGGGTGGCATCTGGCACCAGCCCTGCATCTCTGTTGGTACCTGTAGTCTGGTGTGAGCAGCAGAGCTGTCCTTGGACATCACTGTCTAAGCTACTTCCTCCCTCTAATACTGTCCCAGACACTCCTACATGGGAATACTTAGGAGCCCAGGCTGCAACAGGGAGAAAAGTTGCCATCAGGGTAATCACTCCAGACATTTGAGCGGGCCAACTGTCCTGGAGTCTTGCGGCATCCATATCCATTGAATTAGCTGAAGGACAATATGGCATTCTTCTCTCCGAGCTGACACTGGATTCAATAGAGGGCAAAGTTGGCAGGGAGAGTAACCCACCCTCATGCTGATCTCTGCCTTGGGGAAGGTGGGAATCTCCAGCTTTGGCCGCTGGGATGTGTGCCCTGGGAGCTTTGCAGCCTCCGGAGAGCCCGGTCAGCCCGGGGCCGTGGGGCTGCAGCCACCTCCCTCCTGCCTCAGGTCCCTGCTGATCCCTGAGCAGAGACGTGGAGAAACCCAGGTGCTGTCTGGAGGTGGGGCTGTAGCAGTGGGCTGGGATGGGAATTGTGCAGTTGGAGCGTGTATCCATCCCTCCTTTCTCTCTCTGCTGTTCCTAGCAGGAAAGCAGGGCAGCCGTGTTTGGCGAGGCACAACTCGGTGCCTGCACTGTTGGCTTCACAGCCTAAATTCTGTGCTGAATTTCATTTTG
Source organism: Ifrita kowaldi (assembly GCA_013398055.1). NCBI lineage: Eukaryota > Metazoa > Chordata > Aves > Passeriformes > Cinclosomatidae > Ifrita > Ifrita kowaldi. The sequence continues at coordinate 71,171 of VZRS01004741.1, forward strand.
AAGAACCTAGAAAGGAACTGGGTACCATCAGATGCAAAAATCCCCATTTTCAGTGGGAACAGCTCTCCAAGGAATTCAGTTGTGGCTACAGGCTCTGTTGCTGTNCCCTGCAGAGGAGTGAAGGTGCTTTCTGGACAGGGAGCATTCCTGTACGAGGTGTTCCTGTAGGTGTTTGGTGCTTATCAGGCCTGATCCATTGTACTGAAGGAACTAATTTGGTTTTGCTGGTTTGGATTGGAAGGGACCCTAAAGATTGTTAAAGTCCCACACCCTGCTATGGGCAGGGATACCTTCCACTAGACCAGGTTGCTCCAAGCCCCATCCTTGAACACTTCCAGGGATAGGGCATGCACAGCTGCTCTGAGCAACCTGTTCCAGGGCCTCCCCACCCTCCGAGGAAACAATTCCTTCCCAATATCCCATCTTACCCTGCCCTCTTGTAGTGGGAAGCCATTCCCCCTTGTCCTGTCACTCCAGGACAAACAGTAAATGTAAACAGTCTCTCTCCATCTTTCTTATAGGCTCCTTTCAGGTACTGGGAGGCCACAATTAGTCACCCCAAAGCCAAAATGTCCTTATTATTTAAGGGTCCAACATGAAGTTTGTGTTGATTGAGCTTAAGAGCTGCAAACTCATTGCAGGAGTGTTTGTGCTGGGTGCTTGTGCTTGCTGGATGAGGATGGAGCTGCAGGAACTGTCTACCACTAAATTAATGGCTGACTGCACAGTTTACCAGCACCTACACCCCCTATTCCCATGTGGTTGGGTGTACCTTTCCTTAATGTGAGCAGGCGTCTTGGGAACATTTGCAGTTCCTCCAGTTAGATTTAATGCTCTTCTTCCATCATTTTTCTGACAGTGGTTAAAGAAATGGATTAAGAAGTGTGATGATGACAGTGAAACCTCCAATTGGATTGCAGCCAACACAAAGGTGAGAGGTTTCTCGTATTTTATATAGAGATTTTATATAGATTTGTCAGGTGAAAAGGACATCAATCTAATTCCTTGCACTAGGTTTGTTTTTTCTGTTCCATGTTAAGAGCAAGCCTTAAAACCCACAGTACATTAAAGTGCTCTTGTTTGAAGAGCAAACAAGTGTTAATGCCTGGAATAAGGTGAGTTTCTTCAAGTTCAGTGAAGGAAAGTGCTTGGAAAAAACCAGTTAATTGGAGACCCAAAGGAAGCTCAAGATTTAAGTCTTTGGGCTCCTGTCTGGCACCGGTGGCTCCCCTGAGCAAATCCATGCCCCATTCCGTGTGTGGAACATGTTTCCACCACCCGTGGCTCAGTTTGGCTGGGATCATTTACATCTGCCTTCAAATCCCTGGGATTGGCCTCCGGAGGAGCCTTCATTTCCGCTGGGCAGCATTCCAGGTGGCGACTGGCAGAACAGCTGTTTGGGATTTCATTATGTAAAGGTCTTCCTTCTACCTAGCCCATCTTGGCCTGAAACTTTAGCATTTGATCACTTTGGGACAAATTAAAACCAAGGTTGTCATGGTGGCAAGGACACAAAAGCAGCAGATCCCGTGGGGGGTGAGGAGCAGGCCTGGGGCTCCCAGCTGAAGGAGGAAGGTGGGGAGGGAGTGAGGAAATGGCTGCTTTGTTTTCTTGGTTCTGTTGTGTAAGTGGTTAATGGCATTGTTTGCAGCAGCCTCGCTGCTTTCCGGGGCTGGCTGCCTGGTTTTCATCGAGCTGGAATGTTGTGTTATGGTGGCAGAGAAACACCCACTGTGCAGCTCGGATCAGGCTGGACTGGGGCCGTGTGGGCCTTGCTTGGAGCTCACGGTGTCACCAAAGGGGGTTTGGCTGTGTCTCAGTGTGTTCCAGCATGGCTCGGGGACTGAACCAGGTTTGTTTGGAGTTTGCTGGGTCTTCAGGGACTGCTCCTATTAAACCTGAGGAAGAGCAGCCAATAGCTTGGAAAAGGCAGAGTGTAAGCACTGCTAGCCTCGGGTCTCACATATTTGGGACACTGGAACAGCCGCAGCCCTGTTTTGCCTGTTAAAGCCCTCAGGAGGCTGGTCTTGGGCTTCCCCATCTTGTACCTGCCCCTGCCTTGGGAATAAGAAGATTTTTGAGGGTGGGGAGCACCCATCTGGAGGGTGGCATCTGGCACCAGCCCTGCATCTCTGTTGGTACCTGTAGTCTGGTGTGAGCAGCAGAGCTGTCCTTGGACATCACTGTCTAAGCTACTTCCTCCCTCTAATACTGTCCCAGACACTCCTACATGGGAATACTTAGGAGCCCAGGCTGCAACAGGGAGAAAAGTTGCCATCAGGGTAATCACTCCAGACATTTGAGCGGGCCAACTGTCCTGGAGTCTTGCGGCATCCATATCCATTGAATTAGCTGAAGGACAATATGGCATTCTTCTCTCCGAGCTGACACTGGATTCAATAGAGGGCAAAGTTGGCAGGGAGAGTAACCCACCCTCATGCTGATCTCTGCCTTGGGGAAGGTGGGAATCTCCAGCTTTGGCCGCTGGGATGTGTGCCCTGGGAGCTTTGCAGCCTCCGGAGAGCCCGGTCAGCCCGGGGCCGTGGGGCTGCAGCCACCTCCCTCCTGCCTCAGGTCCCTGCTGATCCCTGAGCAGAGACGTGGAGAAACCCAGGTGCTGTCTGGAGGTGGGGCTGTAGCAGTGGGCTGGGATGGGAATTGTGCAGTTGGAGCGTGTATCCATCCCTCCTTTCTCTCTCTGCTGTTCCTAGCAGGAAAGCAGGGCAGCCGTGTTTGGCGAGGCACAACTCGGTGCCTGCACTGTTGGCTTCACAGCCTAAATTCTGTGCTGAATTTCATTTTGAAGAACCTAGAAAGGAACTGGGTACCATCAGATGCAAAAATCCCCATTTTCAGTGGGAACAGCTCTCCAAGGAATTCAGTTGTGGCTACAGGCTCTGTTGCTGTTTCTGGCTTTTGGAAAGCACTTTCTGGAGCCATCCAGGCGTGAGTCCTGTCCCATGTGGGCTCCTCTCAGGGAAGGAGACTTCCTGTCATACCAAGATGAAGGTGTAAGAGCAAAATACCAATCCTCTGGAATGTGGGCTTGAAATCTGGATAATCCTTTGCAACGGGAGAATGTGAGATACATTTGTTCCGGCTTGTCCTGGGAGATGGAATTGGAAAGGAAAATTAGGCAATTGTGTGAGAGAATAGAAAAGTGAAACCCAGCTGAATTGGGTTCTGTTCCCAAACTGGAATGATGCGATGCATTTTTTGATGAATTATGTAGAGTGGTCTGAATGAAAAACGAGGAGATTTGAGTAGTGAGTTCTGTGGTTTCTGATATGATTTTTTTATTCTTTTGCATTCATTTACTTGCACTTAGGAGACCTAAATTCCTTCTACTTCTACAAAAGATACAGCCCTTGCAGCAGAGTGTGCTGGAGTAGATGGCTTTTTTTCTTAAAATGAGCTACTTTCACATGAGTTCAGCTTAACTAGATTAATTTAAAGTTGAGATAAGGCGATACAAGTTCTTTATCAAGCCTGTAATTCTCAGTCTTCTTGAGGAACAGGATTGAATAGTCCAAGGATTTGCACATTTCTTCCTTTTTCAGTTTGCTTGACAAACTTGGTGCTTCAGTAGTTCCTTTCTTGAGTTAAACTAGGCAGGTTTCGGGTATTTGAGAATAAAGAAACCACAGAGATCCGTTACTTTTGTTAAGTGGACATTCAAAGAGAAAACTTGGATTTGTGCATTTATTTTGGTCTCTTAAGGTTTATCTGAAAGTGGTGTAAAAGGAGGAGGGGAAACCTATTTGGAATCTGAGTGTCAGCGATGTTAATCTCTGCCTCCTGGAATACCAAAGGGAGAGGAACAAAGCCGGTGATGGTGCCGGGCTTTGCACAAGGCACTGCTTTTTATTGTGGGACTGAAATTGGTGTTAATGAAAGTTGTTCATCTGATGCTAAAAACACCCCAGCCTTGCTTCTTCTGGCTCCTGGCACATCCCCATCCTTCCCTCCCAGGCCAGACGGAGCTTGAAGGGCTGATGGATAAACCAGGCACATTTTCTTCTCCAGAAAAACCTTTGGCTGTTTTTCTCCCCTGCATGAGATAAAATGGCATGAGCCCTTTTCAGGTAACTTTTTAATGGCTGAACAAGTGCTCCCTCTGTATTTTCTGGAGTTCCTGCATTTGTTCTAACGCGTGGAATTTCTGGCAGGACACGGGACCCTCCTGGGCACGAGCACCAAACTCTGCTCCTTCATTTCCCACCGCGCCAGAGCTGTGATCAGGTTTTTCCAAAGGTGTCCAAGTGCCATTTCCTTTCAGATGAACTGGCATTTAAAATATGTTAAAAAAAGCTTTGCTCTGTGACTCTAGGTTTTGGAACAGTGTACTGTTTTGTGCTAGCCATAATTAAGATCTTGGGTTTTGTTGAAATTTGTTAAGAAATCCCTGTGGTTTTTGAGGATCCTTTTTATAGGATGGGTTAGAAGTGAAGGCATTGCTGTGAATGTGGCTGTGGGAGGCTGATGTCCACAAGTTCTTCTGGGAGCTCTGGAAAGAACTAATCTCTTTCACCTGCCCTGAAATAAGAAACATGCTTCTATTTAGCTTCCTGTTCATAAAAGAGCAGCTGAGGTTTATGGTGCTTTATGTATGCATGGACTTTTACAACAAAATCAGGATTGTTCTCCTTTGCCAGGTTTGCCCAGGCTTTTGTTTCCAAGCCCAGCACGGAATTGTTTGGAGTGGAACAATGTTAATGAGGTCACTTCTGTGTTGTGCTGTGACTGATAACGTGCACAATAACTTGTTTGCTGCCTGTTGGGTTGTTGCGTAGCCGTAATTCTCAGGGAGATCTTCCTTCCCTATCCTCCTTAATCTATAAATCTCTCCCACTTGTTGTGTTGGTGACTTGAGTAGTTATTGCTTCTTTTTCTGCTGGCGTCCAGCATTTCTTTAGTATGTGCTTTTCATGGCTTTAATTTTTAATAATATTCAACTTTACGCTTTTACACAGCTTCAGGGATCTGCACAGATACTGTCACCTCTTCCTTGTGCTCTGCTAGAGAGGAGCATAAAGGCTTGGAAAGGATGGCATTCCCTGTGAGAAAAGGGCTGTAATGAGATCGTAGAATCACGGAATGGTTTCGTTGGAAGGACCTTAAAGATAATCAAGTTCCACTCCTGCCATGGGCAGGGACACCTTCCACTATCCCAGGCTGCTCCAAGCCCCATCCAGCCTGGCCGTGGACACTTCCAGGGATCCAGGGGCAGCCACAGAATTCCTGCACAACCTGTGCCAGGGCCTCCCCACCCTCACAGGGAAGAATTCCTTCCCAATATCCCATCTAACCCTGTCCTCTGGCAGTGGGAAGCCATTCCCCCTTGTCCAAAGTCCCTCTCCAGCTCTCCTGGAGCCCCTTCAGGCACTGGAAGGGTCTTTTTGTCCTAGTTTGCATCCCAGAGCTTGAAGCCCTGAGCGCTGTGGACACACTGGAGAGCTTGGTCCCACCGCAAAGATGGGAGGGCAGAATTTCCATGCTCCTGATGGAGCCTCGCTGGGGTGAGATGGCCCCACATCCCCGTGGTGTGGATGTGCCTGTGGTACCTCTCCAGCTTGGCAGGTCACCTGGGAACTGTTCTCCCTCTCTTGCAGCTGTAGGATTTGCTCAGCAGGAGGGATCACTGCGGCTGCGTGGATCGGCTGTGTCTCCCACGGGTGATGTCGGCACCTGATGGGAGGAGATGTGTCTGGAAGAACTGCACAGCTCCACAACCTCCTCCGAAAAACTGCTCTGGCTGTGTGCCCTGGGGTCACCGTGGTGTGACAGGGACAGGGCCACTGTCTGTACTTACAGCCACCCTGGCTGATAAGCAGACTGAGCAGGCATCTGCACAGTTGGGAAGGACGTTGCTGGCATAAACCTGAGCCTTGACTTGTTGGTGCAGGTTTGGAAGAGGGAGGAGGGCTGCCTGGAAGAGGGAAATAGATGCTGCACTGAGTGCTCTGCTCGAAGGAGAGACCATTTTTGACTCCGAAGTTCACAGAACTGCACGGACTAACTGGGAACAAGCTTCCCTGGCTGAGCATCCATCCTGTGGACAGTCCTAGGGGTCATCTTGGTGTTGTGCCTCTGAGGGGACCAGCACAGGAGCTACTGTGTTTCACTTACTCTGTTTGTAGTACAGTTACTGAGTTTGAAGGACAAACACAGGGAAGAAGGCAGGTCTGGAAAATTCCTCTTCTGTGCTTGGTTGCTGCTTGATCCGATTGGTTTGATGTGCAAATTCTCCTGTCCCTGACAATACAAACTGGCAAACTCATATAAAATGCAGTAATAGTTGGGACACTCAGAGTGGGTGTACAAGAACCTGTTGGATTGTGTCCTGTGTACAAGTAGCAGTTGTGGAGTGATTGTGCACGTTGGTTTCTTCCTTTCCTGAGAGTTTATCTGAATGCCAGGGTAGGAACTGCTTGCTTTGGTTAGCAAAGACATGCTCCAGACTGGGGAGGGGATTTCACACTCTTCTGACCCAAAAGCTGCAGCTGATGTTACAGGTGTGTGTATCACTGGTTTGGATATGTTTGTTATTGTCTTGTGTATGAAAACTGGCTTGTGCAGAAACTCCATGAAGGCTGGTGTGGTTGTGGGATGAGCTGCATGAGGACCTGGTTCAGCCTAAAATGGCTTTGGTTTCATTTATGCAGTGTTTTTCTCTGTACTTGCTGCTTTGTTGATTTGTTGATTTCTAAGCTCATGGAGACCATGATATTGGTGTTATATTCCCCAGCTATTTCCCTGTGCAGAGCTGCCGTTTGAGATACTCACATTTGTCAAAAGCCTTACTCCTGAAAGGGAAACCCCATGTGAGCTTTTACGGAAAAGTCTTCAGTGAGGTGTCACATGAAGGGAAAAAAGGGACCTGATGGGAAACGTGGAAACACCTCAGGAAGAGAAGTGTCTTTTTAGCTGACAGCAGCTTCTTTGAAGCACACTAGAGTCTTGCTGCATGTTTTCAGCTCCTTTCTGGGTGGCGTGTTACAGCTGCAGGTGTCTCGGATTGGTAACAGCGTGATTCCGGCTCGGTCTCAGTCCCAGAGTGGACCAGACACTTGGTGGTGAGGAAAGCCAGATGCTTCCCAGGCTCTTACAGACCACCCCTCTGCTGGGATTTTGGGGAAGGTCATGAAGTGACTCACCCAGTGTCCCTCTGTGAGAGCAGCATAGATAAAATGTGTTATTCCCTAAGTTTTTTCTATCTAACTGCTCGGGTTTGGAAGTATTTTAAGGCCTGACTCTGAAGAGGATCTCGATGTCCAAAGGGAAGAATTAAATCATGTATTTCACTTGACGTGCTCTGTCTGACTGCCGTGGGAACCCTTCCAAGTTCCCCAGGCTGTTGGGGTTCCGTGCTTGCCCTGCTAATGGTGCTCTCTGTCCTGTGGACAGGAATGCCCGAAATGCCACGTCACCATCGAGAAGGACGGGGGCTGCAACCACATGGTCTGTCGGAACCAGAACTGCAAGGCGGAGTTCTGCTGGGTGTGTCTGGGCCCCTGGGAGCCCCACGGATCTGCCTGGTGAGTTCGGGAGCGTGCCTTGCTGGAAGGCGAGGAGGTCGTGGTGCAAACGGCACGGATTTGGACTGAAATCTGTGGAATCGGTGTCCCTGTTACAGGTACAACTGTAATCGCTACAATGAGGATGATGCAAAGGCAGCAAGGGATGCACAGGAGGTGAGTCCATAACCTTTGGTGATGAGGGAGATCACCAGCCCTGTGGTGTGCTTTCTGTAAACCTACACATCCGCTCTGAAGGAATTCACGGATTTGGGCACAAATCCAAGGGACTGTTAAGTCTTTTGACTTTTAAGATAGGGATGGCTTTGCCTGGTACGTGCTACCTTTGTACATCCACAGCACACAACTTGAACCATGCCCGTGGTGTTATTTTTTTACAGCTGGTCTGTCAGTGTGAAGAAAATAAGATTAATGACTGTGTATTGAGTCATCTTGGTTCTCTTGCACTATTTAGCACACGGTGCCTTTCCCCTGCTCTATAATCGACCTGAGATTGCCCTCTTAGCACGAGCACAGTAATTAGAATTCCTCATTAGCAAAAAAAAAAACCAACCAAAAAACATCATCTTTTCGCTTTTGTCATGACACTGGAAGCATTTGAGTGCCGTACCTTGAGTCGAGAGGCTGAAATACAAAAGTGATGAGGCTTCAGCAGTGCGATTGTAATTGCTTCCAAGGTTGGGAGTGAGGATGTCAGAGCTGTGCTGGGAAGTGCCCGGGGCGCTTCCCAGGGTTAGCGGGGCTGCACGGAGCCGTCTGCCCAACGTGACAGGAGAGGAGGCTCCTTTGGAAAGGAAGCTTGTTCTCTGGGTCAGGAAGAGCCTTGTGAAGAGTTTACTTCTCTTGCAGCCTTTACTTTGTTTTAACAATTTGTTTTCTTTCTCCCTAATGGGAATTAACACAGCGATCCCGAGCAGCCCTGCAGAGGTACCTGTTCTACTGCAACCGCTACATGAACCACATGCAGAGCCTGCGCTTCGAGCACAAGCTCTACGCTCAGGTGAAGCAGAAGATGGAGGAGATGCAGCAGCACAACATGTCGTGGATCGAGGTGCAGTTCCTGAAGAAAGCAGTCGACGTCCTCTGCCAGTGTCGTGCCACACTCATGTACACTTACGTCTTTGCCTTCTACCTCAAAAAGAATAATCAGTCCATTATCTTTGAGGTAGGAGAAAATGGGGTTCTCAGGAATTCAGATTGCAAAGCTGAGGACATAAGATTTAATGCTCGGAGGCCTCTTGTCCCCACTTTTACCCAAGTTAGTCTGGTTTGATGTTCTGTCGTGCAAAAGTTAGAGGCTCTCTGGGCATTGTGTAGCATCGTCTGCTGGAGGAGTCACAGAATCACAAAGCTGCCCTGTCCCTGGAAGTGTTCAAGGCCATGTTGGGTGGGGCTTGGAGCAACCTGCTCTAGTGGAAGGTGGCCCATGGCAGGGTGTGGAACTGGATGAGTTTTAATGTCCTTCCCACCCAAAATCAGTCTGAGATTCTGTGATATCCAATCCTCCTTTTTTATTTTAGTACTAATTCCAATTGTGCTGAAATAAAAATCTCCCCCTTTCCTTTACCCCACCTCAACACATTTTTCTTTTGTCTTTACAGAATAACCAAGCAGACTTAGAGAATGCTACAGAGGTGCTTTCTGGGTACCTGGAGCGAGATATATCTCAAGATTCGCTGCAAGACATAAAGCAGAAAGTACAGGATAAGTACAGGTTTGTGTTGGAATACTCCTTTCTCTCAAAGCTGCCCGAGTGTTGCCATGCCCTGTGTCAGGTAGTGACCTGAGCACTTGCCAAGATACAGTTTCTCCAGAGCCACATCCCTGGGAAGCTGTTTGCTCTTGGCTTTGTGCCACCCATTGTGATCAGCCAGTCCCTGGATATCCGAGAGCAGCAGCGCTGTCCCGCTCCAGCCCCGGATCCTCCTGGAGGAGCCCTCACGCAGATGCTGGCAGTGTGTTTCTGTGTCCCTGCTGGGACCAGCTCTCGGGGGAGGTGACAGCCTGCGGGGAGAGGCTCCCAGCTCTGCCTTCCATCTGCTCTGCAGAGCAGGAGCTGGAAGATCCAGCCCCGGAATGGAAAAAATCCTGTGTCCAGAAGCAATGGCTCTCAGTACGCTGCTGTTCCTGCACAGAAGGAGCGTGTGGGAATGGCCAGCACCAGGATGGGATCTGCAGAGCGAGGGCCAAAGAACAAGGAGTGACTTTGTTGTTCCAAGCTGCCAGCTTTGGCCTAGGAGGAGCTGCCAGCAGAGAGCAATCGGCTCTTTTAATTGTCTGCTGGGTCCATTTGTGCACAACGTGGGTGTAGAAAAGCTGTCCCTAAGGAAGAGGGAGAGAGCAGCCTGCCCAGCTGGGAAGGGGAGCAGGGGACTGGGGTCCAGGTGACACAGATGCCAGTGCTTTGTTCAGTCCCAGGGGAATCATTTCTGCACAGTGGAAAAGTACAAAGCTGAAAATGCGGATGAGTCACAGGATTAGGGCTTGCATTTCTGAGGCATTTTGCCAAAATCACTGAATTTGTTATGCCTGGCTTAGGGGGAAGAAAATATCTGAAGTAGGGTGAGCTGCAGGACTCAATGGACTGTGGGGCGTGGCAGGAGCTGTTAAGCTCTGGTGTGCCTGTGGCTCATCCTGCCCAACTTTGGCAGCACAGCTGGGGCTGGACAAGATTTTCCTGACCTTCTTTTTGAAGACATTTTGTAATTTACCCTTTAAGGCCACCATTAATTTGGTATTTCAGATGAAGCTGCTTGTTTACTTCAGTCCTCTGAACCTGGATGCTTTTGTAGGGATGAAATTAAAACCTAATATAGCCTGAATTGCTTGGGAACAGTATCCCAAACCTGCCTTCACATTTCTGGGAAGAAAGAATTCCATCTGTCAAGCCCGTGCAGGTCCCTAATTAACCAGTTCAGTCATGTCTTAATCATGTCCTGCACGGTGCCCTTTGATGCAAGACTGGGAGCAGGATGTCATCGAGGTGGGTTTAAAGAGCTCTGGGAAGCTCAGGAACTGCCCTCCAGGCTGGTTTGGTTTCAGCTGTTTGGATCTCTTTGCTTGCAAAGACATTTCTAGAAAACAGGATTAACCCCCCCCACCCAACCAGCAGAAAAATAACTAAAGTTGGGAAAGCAGAGGCCACGTGTTTGCCATCACATGCTCCTGAAAATCAATGGGACTCTGTGTACGGGGGTTTCTCTCGCACCAGCTGCCAGCAGTGAGGGGAACCACAGCTGCTGTGATGGATAAATCAGTCACTCTGATCAGGTCCTGAGTGGTAGGTGAGGAGTTCCTGCCAGGTGTTAGCGTGTGTTGTGGCCAGGGATGGCTTCCTGCTGGGAGAGTCCTCCTGAGGGATGTCTGACCACTGCTGAGCAAGCTGGGTTCCCAGCAGCCAGAGCCTCTCAGATGTTTATTTACACTTTGCTCTTGGAACCTGAAGTCTTTAAATGTTTCTGTGCTTTTTGTCTTCTGACACACCCAAAACGACCATGGCATCCTTTGCTGTGTTCTGTGATACCCCTTTTCCTCAGGATCAGTGATCCTGGGAGGACTGGACTGGATTCTGGGATCAGTTTTATGTGCAGCAGTTTTCAGTCAGCATAGGTGGGAATACTCCAAGGGTGTAGTGTCCCTCTGAGAGCCACGTGCTGGGATGTGAGGTGAAACCTGGCTCTCCAGCCAGACCAGTAACCTTTTGGACTGCTTCCATCTCCACTGGGAAATAAAGCTGTGTCCTGAAGTTTTCATCATGGACTGGTTTGGGTTGGAAGGGATCTTAAAGTAAATCTTGTTCCACCTCCTGCCACGGGCAGGGACACTTTCCACTAGACCAGGTGGCCCTATCCCACCTGGCCTTGAACACTTCCAGCTAGCTTTTCCCAGCTAACTCAGGATTTTTGTTGTCCTGATGGGGCTCAGAGCAGGCACCAGCCCATGTTTGAGGAGAACTCATCCCATTCCATGTGTCACCACCAACCTGTGCTCAGGCTTTTTCAAACCACAGCTGCTGCTTCCTCCTCTTCCAGTTATTCCTGAAGGTTTTTCAGCTGTAGGAGCTCTGGGGATCCTTTTGCCTGAAAAACTCCCAATTTGCACACTGGTTTTCCAGCCAGGGACCTGGAGCTGAGTGACTGGAGCAACCAAAGTCTTAATTAGCGCTGTTAACGGGCTGTAAATACAAACTCCTTGTCGGGGGATCTCCTCTTTGGGAAGCGAGGCGTGCAGTAGGTTTGGATAACTCGGTGCCGGGGATGCTCCGTGATTCCTGACGTGCCCTTTCCATGCTGTCCCTGTCCCCTGCAGATACTGCGAGAGCCGGCGGAGGGTTTTGTTGCAGCACGTGCATGAAGGCTACGAGAAGGACCTGTGGGAGTACATCGAGGACTGAGCCCGGCCCCGCAGCAATGAACTCTGAACCCTTTCCCATCCTAGAGTGCTCATGCAATTCCAATAAAACCCACCCAGGGCGCTGCTCCGCCTCTTACACCGCTGGTCTGTAGTACCGGGATTCTGTTTTGTTAACAGAAAAATTAAGTAAATTATATTGTAATAAAAAAAAAAAGGTAGATAAACCATTGTACAACAGTATTCTAGGCGGCCAAGAGTGTGACAGACGCACTAAAAAACCCTCCAACTTTAACTTGTAACGTAGCTTCATCCTCCAAGCCGACTCCTTTTTCTTTTCTCTCTTTCTTTTCCTGTGTGTAGTACAGATGAAACTTAAACCAGTTTCTTGACACTGCTTTTCATGTCCAAACCAGCCATTTTGATGGACTTTGGTAAGGGGGGTGGCTCTCCCGCCCCCCTCCTCCTCTCTGCCACCCAAGTACACGGATGAATGTGGATTGGCTCGTTGTAAAGAGGATTTTTGGGGAGGGAAGGAGGGGGGTACACAGCAAGGAAAAAAAAAACCCAACCTTTGTATATGACTTTTAAAACAAAAAGAGGACAACACAGTATTTTTCAAAGTTGTATATAGCGCATATGCATGGACAAAGAGCAAGCGTGGCACGTGTTTGCATAATGTTTAATTACAAAAAAATATTTATTCTTTAAAAATCTTCAAGATTATGTCTATTTGCTGTGCATTTTCTTTCAGTTTGATTCTTTTGTTTGGTTTTGGTTTTTTTTCCCTGGGCTGGGGTGGGGGAAGCGTGTGCTGGTGTAGTGAATATATCTATATATATTTTATTTTTTTTCTTTTTGGAAGGCTTTTTTCCAGAGCAGTTGGGTTTCTCCTCTTCCTGCAGTTCCTTTCTGTCCAGGGCCTCCCCCAGGTGTGTGTGTGTGTGTGTGTATCCATTGCTGGCGACGGACGCAGCCCCTCGCAGCTCCTGGAGCTCTGGTTCAGGATGCCTTGCCTTTTTCTCGGTTTATTTTCGGCCCCGGCTCTTCACCTGCCCGAATGCAGCTCTCTGTTCCCGCCCGTGCACGCAGGACACGTGCTGTGATCCCAGAGGAGGCGTGGGGGTGTCTGTGTGTGTGTGTGCGTCTGTGTGTGTGTGTTTAGAGGTTTGTGCTGCATCCCGAGGCAGGACAAGGAGAGGTGTTCTGCACCACTTCTCCAAAGACTTCCGGCGAGATTTCGGCTGTGGATCTTCTCTCCCTCCCCCTTTCATCTGTCAAATGGACCCTTTCTTGCTGTTTTAATTTTCACTTCATTATAACGAGTCGTAACATTGAAAAGGAAAGCTGATGGAATTGTCTTTGTGTTTGTTTTGGGCTCAATCACTGGGCGTCCTGTCCTGGCAACTATTTAACACTCCATCTAGTGCAGTAGAAGCTGAAATCAGCGGAGTATTTTTCAATTAAAAGGGGAAAGAACTAATGAGTTTAGCTACTGAGTCCATTTTTATGATTTCTGTAACAAGAGCTATGTTAAAGTAAACAATTGGTGGTGGTTTTATTAAATTTACTCCTGTATAGGAATTCCTTCTGTGGTATTTTTCGCCAGGCAAGTGTTCTCCGAGCCTCCTGCCGCTCTGCCAGCTTCCAGGGGATGGAAGGTTGTGAAGGGATCAAATTAAAAAAAAAGGCAGATCCCAGACAGGGCTGCAACACGGGATGCTGTTTTCAGCTGGCAGTGGAGTCACTTCGGCTCCCTCACCGCTCCTACCGACGTTCCAGGGATGTGTTTTTGTCCCTCTGTGCCTGCTTTTCCCTTTATTTGCCCTGGAAATCAAACGTGAGGGAGTGCAGCCGCTTTCCCGGTGCTTTTCCTGGTGCTGCTAGAGGGGTGGGATGGCGCAGGGCTGCGGGGGAGCGGCCTTGCCCGTATCCGTCCCTGCCCGTATCCGTCCCTGCCGTTCCCGTTGGGAATTCTCCGTCCGTGCGCTGAAACACGTGAAAGCTGGAGCAAGGTGGGCTGGGGAGGTGCAAGCACAGAGGCGTTCGGTTTTCGCTCCGTGTTCCCCAGAAGGAATACGCCAAGGATGTGGGCGCTGCACCCCAAAGGAACACCGGGCTGTGGCGTCCTCCATGCCGATGGCTGCTGGCAAACCTAAAGACGATAATGCTAAAGCCGTGTTCTGTGGGAAAACCTGCTGCTGTTCCTCTCCTCCGGGTTTCAGGCGCTCGCAGGTGCATTACCTGGACACCATCCCCACAGCCACTGTGGAAATAGAAAGGAAAATAAACAAAATCTGCCATTCCAGCCTCCCTCCCTGCTGCTACTCCTGCTGTGGGGCGGGGAGGGAGCGGGGCCACGGCCGCTCAGCGCTTCCCGGGCCGTCCCTCCTCACGGGCGGCCTCATTTCCCTCTACAACGAGGAGTCCCCAATAAAACCTTCCAAAAGCCGGGCATTTTATTATTTCTGTGGTTATTCGGGTGTTTCTCCACATTAAACGGCGGGCGGGGGGCCGAGGCCGGGGTTCTCCTGTCAGCACCGCCACCTTCCCGCCGCGCCCCGCGCGCCATGGCCGCGCCGGAAGTGGCGGGCGGTCGCCATGGCAACCCCGGCCCGCCGCGGCCATGGCGGAGCCGCAGGACGCTACGGTGAGGGGGGAAAGCCACCCGCGCTAAGGGGACCGAGAGGGACCGGAGGGGCGAGGGACGGGAGGGGAGAGGAGCGGAGGGGAAGGGAAGTGAGGGGTGGTGGCGGTGGGAAGTTCTTTTGAAGAGCGAGTTTTTAATCTGCTCGGTATAGAAAACGTGAGGGAAATTCAGCCTTTGCTAAAGTAATTAGCATTAATAATCGATTATTAGGTGCTGGAACAGGGGAAGTGTAATGGAGATGGAGAAGGGACTGCAGCACAAGGAGTGGCTGAAGGAGTTGGGGGTGTGCAGCCTGGAGAAAAGGAGGCTCAGGGAGAGCTCAGAGCCCCTGGCAGGGCCTAAAGGGGCTCCAGGAGAGCTGGAGAGGGCGTGGGGACAGGGAATGGAGGGACAGGACACAGGGAATGGCTTCCCACTGGCAGAGGGCAGGGATGGATGGGATATTGGGAAGGAATTGTTCCCTGGGAGGGTGGGGAGGCCCTGGCACAGGGTGCCCAGAGAAGCTGTGGCTGCCCCTGGATCCCTGGCAGTGCCCAAGGCCAGGTTGGACAGGGCTTGGAGCAGCCTGGGACAGTGGAAGGTGTCCCTGCCATGGCAGGGGTGGCACTGGATGATCTTTAAGGTCCCTTCCAACTCAACCAATTCCATAATTCCGTAAGTTTTTTGTGGTGGAGGGTGGTTGCTGTGAAGCTCTGCAGGGATCAGTACCAGGCCTGGGTTGTTCAGTGTACTTAGAAATGATCCTGACAAAAAGATGAGTAGAAAGTTACTCAGGTGAGGAGGAAATAGGAGAAACTCCAGGAAAGTCTTAATAGAGTTGAGTGAGAAGACTCAGAATTGTAATGATGCATGTGCAGATTAAAAAAGACTGCAGTACATAAAAAAATTAGGTGTTTGTGCTGCTTATTCCTGCTGAGGATGGAGTGCTCGGAGTTGGGTAATTCAGTGAAAATAGCAACTCAGTTTTTCACAATAGGAATCAGAAAAGTCAATAAAAGTTTAGAAACTGTTAACAAAAAAGTAAACAGTAAAAAAAAAAAAAAGGAAGAGCCTTTCTTGGACTATTTTTCATGTCTCAGCATCTCTGATCCGCCCCATCTTCAGAAAAAAAGATGCAACTAGAAAATGTCCCCAAAACATTGCAATGAACAAAGATTGACTGAATCTCTGATTTTAACAATTATTTTTTTAAGGAGAGGAGAGGTGACACAGGTAGAAAATTCTGTGTTGTGTCTTCTCAAAAAGCAAGGTGAAAAATAAAAATACTTCCCTGTCTAAACCTGTTTCTCCTCTGTGAAGGTTTGATGGTTGATGCAAAGTAAGAAAATCATATAAAATTAATTTATTCTCCATGGACTGGGAGCTCTGGACAGTGTTTGCAGGGGGAGGTTCCCTGCCCTCCATGTGGTGGGACATCCCTGTGCTCACATCCTGCCCACTCAGATGGTTCCCTGGGAACAGCTTTGCCCTAATTAACTTCATAAATATTTTATAATAAATGTTTTTGACTTATTTTCTGTGTGATCTCTAATTAGCTCTTAAATGCTTACCTTGTTTTTTTGCAAGGTAAAGATCACTTCCCAGGATGCTGGTGATCAGAAGCGACCCCACGAGCAGGGATGTGCTGCACAATGAGGGTGTTTATTTAATCGAGCTGTGGAACAGAAATCTCTGCCTTGCTTGGCAGGGCAGAGTTTGTCCAGCAGCAATGCTGCTATTTTTATGCCCTCCTTTGGGATTTGCCAGTTGTCCTTTCTGATTATTTTCTGGAACAGAGCTTCAAGAAACCTTGCCTGGTATATTTACTACTCCTGGTTTCTGTCTTTTCAGGTTTCTTCATCGCCAGCGGCTACAGAACCAACAAAACCCCGTCCTAAAAAAGGTTTGTTTGAAGATAAGATTGTGTTTCTTGGGCAGGTTGATTTTAAGGTTTCTTCTATTGTGTGTGCAGCTGTCTAGGAGGAAATAAATGTCCTCTGGGAGAAGAGGAGACTGTCTAGACCGTAATTTGCTGAGTACCAGTATTTTTCCAGGGTCTTTGTGAGCTCAGTGCTGTTCCTGGCTGGCTTATTGTAGCCACAGCCTGTGTCATGTTTGCTTATAATCTGTGAGACTGTTTATTTTATTGTGTACCTACTTATGGGGCTGTTAATGAGTTTGATCCTCATTTATCTTCTCAAATAAAAACAGGGGTTTGTTTTGGGTCCTTCAGAATGATGGCTTGCTCTGGAAATAATCTTGGGAAGCAAACATGGTGTCTTGTGGGTGTTTCTTATGTCGTATGTTCCAGTTTTTGAAGTAAAAGTGGTATCAAATCAGGCAGGTTGTGACTGATTTAATTATTGTTTCTTCGCTTTTGTTTATTTCTTTTTAGTACTAAAAATGTGTTAATTCACTCAGTGCAAATTGTTGTTTTGAAGTCTTGGTTGAATCTGAACTGGAACAGGTTCGATTTCTGTCGTTGGTTCAAAATGTTTTACCAAATCCTGCTGGTTTTTGAGGGATCTGGTAAATTCTTCAGCCTCTCCTTTGCCCCTTTCCCTCGTTCTTGAGGCAGGACTTGTCTCAAACACGCGATGAGTGTTTCCTTCTCTGTGGCACTGCTCCCCTTCCAGCACAGATCTGGTCACTGCAGAGCTTTCGTGCCTACCTGAACTGAGCTTCTGGGATGGTTTTTAATGGACTTTCCTTTCTCAAGTGTGCAGAGGGCCCCATCAATTCAGATTATAATTGGGTGTATTTACTCCCAGTGCCAGAAGCATTCCTCCTGTTCCCTTGCCTTTGCATTCAGGGAAGCTCAGCTGGTGAACACAGCCCTTTGGCCCTTTTCTGCCCTGATGTGCCTGTCAGAGTATTCCTTGGGATAGAGACTGCCCTGGGATAATGCTGGCAGTAAAAAGGAGTAGGATTGGCAGCTGGGCACTGCACTGACCTTCTGCCTCACCGGGGAATGTTCTTTGTTGTGCATGCAGGCCTTGGCCTTGGGAAGCTGGGAGAGCCCCTTTGCTTTTGGGGAGCTGGGGCCAACCTCACATAGTCCCAATTCCTGCTAGAATTCCAGCCCTTGAGCAGAGTATGGCTGTCCTGGAGGTCTCAGCAAGCCCGGGCCTCTTTGGTGGCTTGCCCAGAGCTGAGGAGAAGATTGCTACTGCTTCAGGCCTGCATGCAAGTAAAAATAACTCCCAAATTTACTGTTATCTTGATTGTCAACTCTTTCAGAGCAAGGATTGCTCTAAAATTACTCTAAATTGGTTACTTTGAAGCAATTAGTGTGACTTCCATGGAGGCACTGATGGGCTCCCTGGTGAGATGGTTCATCTCCATCCTTTCCCACAAAGGTTATGACTCCCATCTCCTCATCCTCCATAATCCCACCCTGCTCTGCCTCGCTGTGCAAGTCCCATTTATTTGTGGCTCTGGATCTCCCTTTTATACTGACACAACCCTTGACTCCAAGTAAACTATGATGATTAAAAAAAAATCCTCCAGCCTGTGACTTCTGTAATTCTCTTTTCTGTCCCTTAAGGTAAATTGAGGCATCTCCAGTGCCTGGCACACCTCGGGTTGTTCTGACTGAAATGCCTTGGAAGCCTTTGGGCTTTGCTATTTAATATTTGACTTCAGTGCAGCGGGGAAAGCTGATTTGAGCTGCCTGATCGTTAATCTCTGGGAAATGAGGGCAGCAAAAAGATTTGTACTTGGAGTGATGTAACTGTGTCCTCTGCGTGTGGGTGGGGGACTAGGGGCATGGAAAAGAGGAGGAGGGAGAACGAAGGGATGTTGGATATGTTTTTGTGGAATTTGGCAGGAGAGAGCAGCATCTTTTTTCCCATGACAGCTGGGGTTTTTTTAATAGAATATTTGTAGAACATCTTAATTAATTATCACATCCCGTTTTAGTTTGGCTGAGGAGAGTTACGATGAACTTTAGGAGCCAGGCTACATCAGTGCTGTTCGAACAGAAGAGTGCTGCTAAACTTATTTTAAACTGACATTTTAAACACTGAATGGCCACTTTCTGTTGCAGCAAATTGCCTTTTTATATTTGCATTGTATTTTCAAGCAGGATAAAGCTTTGGTATCAGCGTTTTCTCAGGCAGGAGAGATCCTGAACTCAACATTAGCACCAACAGGTCTGTGAAATGCAGAGATCATATCAGTAGTTGGATGTGGGCAAAATCTCTGCCCAAATAGAGCAATAATGGATGGTGTGGTTGCACACAGATGTAGCAGAGTGGGACCAAGTCATTGCTGAGGCCCTATTTTGACCATCACATTCAGCCTGTAACAGCTTGACTGTGTTTGTACTGGGCAGGAGTGAGGTATTAAATGTGTGTTTCTGAGAATGGAGTCCCAAATTTGCCAAAAATCATTGGAATGACAAAATCCACACGCGAGGTTTGTGGCTTTAACCAGAACACCAGGTTTTCAGCAATGCAGGTGTGAATACATTGGATATTTTGAACCTGGATTGAGTAGCTTCCCCTCACCGTTCCTTGCTTTCCTCCTATGATCCTGCCCATGAGCCCAGAAAAAGTGGAAACCTACAAGCAGTGCTTAGCAGCCTGATTTTATGGCTCTTAAAACGGTGACGCCGAGCTGGGAGGCAGAATTTGCTCATGAAGTGGCCAATCCATCATGTGGCTGCTGGGCTGTGAAAGCCTGAAAGTTGGGATTTGGGAGAGTCTGGCTTGTAGGCAGGCCAGCCCTCAGGGAGGAGGATGAGTGTTCCACCAGGGTGAAGGAGGTCTGAAGGTTCTGGAGCAGATGGTGCTGGCTGGGTTTGAAGTCTCTCCATCCAGCGGTCTGAATTACCGGCCTCCGCCGAGGACCTTGTGGCCACGCTTGGTAACAATGGTTCCTCAGCAGCTGACACAGGAGCAGCAACACCATTCATTATATTGTCCTTTCCCCCCTGTGGGGAGAGCTGCTCTGAAAATCAATTCCCTTTGTTGCTCCATCAAGATCCATAACCCTCCCTGTGCTGATCCCCAAGCAACTGAGGGTGGAATAAAGGGAGCTCTGTTCCTTGAAGCGATAAGGAGTTAATGTCAGCCTGCTGAGGTGGGGTTTCAATCTCCCTTCTGCATTCTAAATTAATCAGATATTTTCCTAAATGCTTTACTGGTTCGGAATTGAGATAGGCTGTCTCCCATCTTCCCACTTTCTTTTTCCCACACAGGCAAATCAAGTCATTTCATAGGATCTGATAGCACTGGAGTGGAGAAGTGCTTTTGCCAGCTTGTATTGTTGATTTTTATGGAGCATAACTTGAATTTATTTCCCTTTCTTTTGTAAAAAATGTTTGGAAAGTAAGTTCTGAGCTCGTGCTTGCCTAATAACAGTTAAGAGGTTAATGGGACGATTTTAAATGCATTTGGATTTCTACATGAATATGAGACCTCAGACTTTCTGAGATGCACTGATGGTGTTTTAATGACAAGGTAGAATCCTAAATATGTACATGGTATAATAAACTCACTGAAGCAAAATGGATTTCACTTGAATCACTGGGAAGAACTTGTCCTAAAAATCCATTAATCTGTCAAGAATGAGAATTCTGAATTGTCATCAACCTCCTCTACACTTACCACAGGAAGGGTCAGGTAGATAATTTTCAAAATGAAAACCCTGTAAAAGTATTAGCAGGGATCAAGTGTTCTCCCAGGGCTGGGCATTGGGGTATTTTTGGGATGCTTTGTAGGTATGTTTTTTCTAGGGTTTGAAGCAAGGAATTAACTGTGACCTTTGGCAAAGTGCTTTGGCTTTTGTTGCTTTCCATTTATCAACCACAAGCTTGGCCTAATATCCAGTGACAGGTTTTGGATGCTGCAGGCTTTTGGTTAACAAAACATTTGGAGACATGAAATGAAAAGCCTCATATAAATGGATATATTGCAGTGCACTGCTTGGCCTGTTGGGTGGTGACTCTGGTTAGGAAGTGCCAGTGACAATAAAGAGTCTCAAAATGTGCCTCTTAGATAATAATTAATGCTCAGATTATGCAGAAATAGATAAGTGGCTTTTGATGAGCTGTCCTGTCTCTCTGCGGGTGGCTCCTGCTCGCCCAGATGAACCAGTGGGGATCCCTCCTGCTCCTGCAGATGTTTTAAGGGATTCTGTGAGTACTTAATCTGAAGAGCAGGAACTCTCTACCCCGAGGAGTCGGTTCCATGCACTTGCAGTGCTGATCATTTCTGAATTTCTGATACATTTTCTTAAATCAATATAAATCCATTCTTTGAGCTGGCTTCAAAGCTGCCTTTGAACTTGTAAGAGTGAAGCTGCCTGAGAAATCCAGATAAAAACAACCCCCTTGAGTTAAATTAATTAATACTTCTAAGTGTGTCAGAAAGAAAAGGCCTTAGTGGGAATGTCGTGGTCGGGGGGAGCCAATCCAGCACTTATCTGTCCGTACCCCTTCGCTTCCATTTGGCCACGTGCAAGACAAGATCTTTTAGTCCATTTAAACCCCCAACCATGTGGGAAGAAATTGGTTCCTAAATAAGCTAGATTAGTTGGTAATTACATCATTGTTTTATGTAAGAGACTTGGGTATTTCCATCTCGCCGATAAGTGGGGAGCAAGTGAGTGCTGCGTGTGATGCTCAGGATCTGATGCAGCTGCTAGTTTTGAGTAGTGAGATTAAAAAATGGATTATCATTTCTGGGTAATTAAATTCTATAATATCCTTCGCTTCATCCTCTTCTCCCCAAAATAACAGCCCAGTAATCCCTGCACTGCAAAGAGCTGGTAATATTTAAATTGGAATGTGCTAGCACAGCTCTGCCCTCTTGTGTGTGTACATTAATTTCTGTGCTGATGGGAGCAGGGAATCCTTTGCAGGCAGCACAGCAGGGAACATTTTAGTGCCAGCTTTTGAAACAGGTAAATTCATTTTTTGAAGCTTCTTTGAAAGTCCTTGGTGCCAGGCAAGTTTCTTTTGATTTTAAATCCTTCAGCTCCAGTTTGTTGGCGTGCTGCATACAGATAAAATGGCATCTCCTGATGGGAATTTAAAAATAATTCTGTAAAAATAGTAAGTGACAAATTTAGGAAGGGTGGGATCCATCTTTCTGCACTGAGATCTCTCTGATGCAGAACAAGTCTCAGCAGATCACCCGTGCTCCATGTTTAGAAAGGGCAGCTGTGCCATTCCCTGACCTCTCCCAGCCACTTGTGCTGGGATGAATCCCTTCCTAAGGATGCCTGTTCCTCTCCTTTACGTTGGAGACAGCCCAAGGCAAGTCACTCATATCTTCATTTTCAGACACGTGAAGGAGATGCAGCTCACTCAAGAGTCAGAATTTCCGTTGTCTGTGCAGCTGGAATTTGAGCATCTGAGTCTTTCATGACATAATCACCTGTTGGATTTAGCCCAGCTCTCCAACAGCATCTGTGGCACAGGAATGATGGGACTTGCTGAGCAAGGAGCAGCTCACCGAGGGCTTTTTGAATAAAAACCATCTCCATTCACTCCTTCCAGGGCCTGTCCCGTTTGCTGCCGACGCTTCCAGCTGCCTTACACACGCTGCAAGTCCTGGGATTTAGTCACTGGTTTATTCATAATTCTCAACAATTTTGTTCCCTGCCTCACTGTGATTCATTTTTATACTCATAATTAGAAGGAGGCAGGCTGTGCTTCTGTGACTGTGTAATTAAAGACTGTATTATTAACACATTTGTGCAGTAGGGAAGAGTGAAGGTGCACAGGCAAATGTTCATCCCGGGATAGACTGGGATTTCCCACCTGGGAAACTTCATCCTGAGGCAATGAGGCTGGAAGAACTCAAACTACAAGGTCTTGTAGCAGGGAGTATTGAAATATTTGCAAGACCAGCTTCTATATTTTTTTGTGTATATATATATTCTTATAATATTCCTCCAATACAACATTCTTTGGCAGTGGATGAAGCGAGGACAGGTTCTAGGCGCTGTTCCTTATGGAGTGGGAAGTTTCAAAGACTGTCATGGCTGGATTGTGGTCCTCTCCCTGTTGGAATTTTATTTTGCTTTCTAAAGGAAAAGCTTTTCATACAAGTGCCTTATAACGACTTTTATTTCAATTTCCATGTAAAATACCTCACGCTGTAAACAGAAAAAGACTAAGCGTAGGAATTAAAGCCAAAGGAAGGATTAGACTGGAAATCCCCAAACTACTGTGCTCCTGATGCTGGAATTAATGAGAAGCTGGTTATTTTGGGAATGCCTGCAGCCACTTCGTGAGGGAAATATCTCCCATCCCAGCGTTGCTGTGGGAGGAGGCAGTGAGGAGCCAGCAGTGAGTATCTCGGACCACCTCTGCTGTTCAGAAGGCATTTTATTGCCAAGCCCTTGCAGTGGTGTGCTCTGCTTCCCAAATCTGGGAGCAGCGTTGGCACACAGACACCGGAGAGAGCTCAGACTCCACCTTGCCTCCAAGAGCACAAGGCATCGAGCAGGACGTGGTTTCAACAGAGAAGATAAGAGTCTGGATGTCACGCCAGGGCTTGGATCCTTGAGTATCTCCAAGTGTGGTGTCTGCATCCTCAGGGACTTAAGAACTGACATGTAAAGTAGCCTGATTTTGGGGTTTTTTCCCCTATTTTTTGGTTTTCCTCTGTTCTGAGCACATCTCTGCTCAGCAGTCAGCGCCGATGGTCAAAATTGGCTTGTGCAGAGCAAATAGACTTTCAGTTCTTATTTTTCAGAAGGACCATACTTTTTCAAATTTCTTTCTAAAAGCATTTGTTACTAAATTTCTCTCCAGTGTTATTTGTTTGAATCAAATTTTAGCCTTGAATTGAGCATTATCAGGCCTGAATTAAACTTTTTATGGAGTAATGAACAGGATCATATACTTGTGTTAACGTGTGTGAATCTCATCCCCCCCGATGGATTCAGGACTGCACAGTGGTATCCCACCACTGACAGAGATTTCCCAGTAACCAAACTGGTTCTGCCCCTGGGAACCTCACTGGCACTGGGAGGTCCAGGGGATCACAAGTGTGTCTTTATTTACAGATTAGCCCACTTCACCTTAAGGTTGAACTTGAGCAGCACACAGTAGAAGACAAATAATTTAATAAATTAATTCTATTTATAAGGCAAATTAATTGAATAATCAGTGTATTTGTCTCATAAATGAAACCATCTTTCTTTGGAGTAACTCAGAACTGTAAATGTCTTAAATCAGAAAAAACACAAATCTGAGCAAGCAGCTCTGTGAGATTTATGCAGTTCAAAGTAGCAAGAGAAAATGCCTTTATTTCCCCATGCCCTAGAGCATAAATCAGGTTTAAGATACAATTTTGAACTCTTTCATCCATCCTTGGCTAATTTTCCTGCAGGGGGAGGTGGAGAGTCAGAAATGTTGTGCTTTTTTTGTTGTTTAAACCGCTGTTTTCCAGCCTCCTTCCAGCTTTCCCTGCACCTCGTGGAGCCATTAAACCACGGGAGGCAGCTCTGGGGATGAGTTACGGCTGCTCGCCAGCGCCGGGCTGTGTGTGATGAGTTTTATTAACCCCAGCTGACTGTAAATAACGAGCAGCCACACGGCTTTAGGGCTTGATTTAAAGGTGTTCCAGCTACAATTTGCAAACGGGAAAACAGAGGGAAAAGGGATTGAACAGAGAAAGGCTACAGCAGAAAGCTGCTCCTTTTTTTGTTGTTGTTCATATCCATTTTAGTGGGATTTGTGCACACAAACACCTCTATTCTCACATGTATTCACTCACACATGGTGAGTGAAATACAGCTCGTAGAGCCTCTTCTGAGTGCTGGGTTTTGGGGTTATTTTTCATTATTACTGAGTTTTGAATACATTAACGGCTCCATTTTCAAACTCCAAGGATGGATCTGGGCGTAGGAAGAGCAATGTTCCTGTGCTAGTTTTCTTTCAAAGCTCTAATGTATTTTTACTGCCACAGTCTCAGTTAAAGAGTCTGAGGAAGGAAGAGGATTTCGTGTTAAATTTGGCTCTGCTAGAAATTTGTAGGATGCTCCTCTCACACCAAGGCAGTCTGTTAGTTTTAAATCTGGATAAAAAGGTTGATGTTAGAGCTTACAAATGCTTTCTATCCATTATCATACCTTGTTTTGGAAAATCCAACTCCCTGCAGTGCTGTGCTAGTCTGTAGAAGCTGTTTGAGTGTGTGCCCTATTGTTTTAATGTTATTTTTGCCCAGAAGATGCCCATTCCCTCCCTGACACTGCATTTACAAATGGTAGTGGAATTCCTGGCAGTGGCAGCTTGTGAAGCTCAAGGCAAAAAGGAGACAGGCACAGATGGGCTCATCCTCCCTACCCATGTTTATTTAACATGGATATGAGAGCACGGAGCTGTGCTTGGGCTGTAACCATAGCTATGCCTGAACCTTCCCCAGGCTCTGGGAGTGGAAATGATGGTAACCCTGGCAGTAATGTCAGCACACGTCTGCAGGAGGCTGGGCTGGGAGCGCGGGATGGGGCGGCCGGCGCTCCGCAGAGAATTCCCTGTGCTGCCTCTCACATGGGGATGCTCTCCTGCAGCAACAAGTGAAGTGGCTTTATGCCACTGGGAGTTTGAGTTAAGGCAATGACCAGAATTATTTGGAAGTGGGGATTGAATCTCCAATCCAGTTCAATCCTATCCAATCCAATGGTGATCTGTGTCCAAGCAAGCCTTGCCTGATGATGGGAGCTGATAACCTCCATCCCTCTGGCTTTGCCCCAGCCCAGCTTGTTGCTTTGGTTTCTTCAGAGCAAGGTGCAGTGGTTTTAAACTGCCAGAGGGCAGGGTTAGATGGGATATTGGGAAGGAATTCCTGGCTGTGAGACTGGGGAGGCCCTGGCACAGGGTACCCAGAGAAGCTGTGGCTGCCCCTGGATCCCTGGCAGTGTCCAGGGCCAGGCTGGATGGGGCTTGGAGCAGCCTGGGCTAGTGGAAGGTGTCCCTGCCCATGGCAGGGGGTGGGACTCGAGTATCTTTAAGGTCCTTCCAACCCAAACCATCCTGTGTTTGTAAGATTCACTTTGTGAAATTCTTTTGGGCTTCTGCTGCCTCAATATCAAAATGTCACAAATAGAGACTTGAGGCACTGCCTGTGTGTTCGTTAGTCTTGAAAATATCTCTGTGCTTGGATGGTGCTGTTTTGCAACATGGAATTTTGAATTAGAATTTGGAAAAGGATAGCTGAGCGCTTTTGGAAAACCTGTCCCACGTATGTGCTGCCTACCACAATGGATCCAGACTGTGGCTCATGAAGCTACTGCAGAATAAAAAAATGAAAAATATTTCTATTTAATTGCCTTTCCAAAGCTTTTCTGCCCTCTCCTTGTGCTGTATGTTATGTGTGCTTTAGGTTATTGTGAATTTTGGGCAATAACAAGTTCTTCTTTGTGTCTTCTTGAGTCTTTTGCCCTTTTTCTGCTCTTGCCCAGGTTGCTGCAGGTTGGGTTCAGAGTTGGAAGGGGTGAACTGGGGCTTGGACCCTTTCCAATAATCTGGATTGGAAGGAGGGCTGGGCCCTGAACTGTTTTTTTTCCTCTGAGATGACTAAAACATGTTCTTGAGCCATTTCTTACTGCTGGTGCTGTAGCAATCATTTCCCCCACGGAATCTCGTAAGAGCTTCTGAGGCTTTTTCCCGCTCTTCTTTTCACAGCAATTTAAAGCCCTTTTATTAAATCTAAACCCCACTGTTTGATAGTTCATCTCTAAGCTATAATTACCCAAAATGAAGATGCAAGCACAAAACAATTTCCTAGGGAGGTTTACACAAAAGGGAATAACTCGTTATTATTTTTTTCAGTCCTTTGAGAAAATCTTTACGAGGATGAATAAAGGGAAGAGTGATGATAGAGCAGCGTAGATACAAACCTGATGATCTTACTCTGATTCTGTCAGGGTTTCCGCTCCAGTGGCTTCCTTAAAGGAGCATTGTCAGAAAGAAAAATCACATTGCTGGAAGTGGCTCATGCAATCAATCACTGGCCAGCGAGGAGGTAGGGAATCAGATGGATTCCCTTTTGAATTCAATCAAAACACACTTCAAAGGCATTTAATCATATATTTGGTGCCTGACTCCCTGGCACAGGACTTCTGTAGTCCCACAAAAGTGAGGCCAGAAGACAATTATGCAAGTTATAAACTCTTTTTGCTGTAGATACCAAGTTTTTTGATAACTGTGTTTTCCTGGACTGGCCCTTGGGCAGATTGATTTACAGAAAATAATGGCTTTTTGTTTCTTCACTGCTAGAGGGATCTAAACTACGCTTTTCCAACCTGTGCCTGGATTATTGCTAGACGTGACAAAGAAAAGTGTGTCTTCATATAGCAGTGACATAGGAGACTCCTGAAGGTCCATATGGTGAAGAAAGTGTTTTATTCCCTTTCTCTGGAGCTAGAAACCAAATGGCCAGGGATTTGTATTTCCATTTTCTTCAGGAGAATGCAGTGACCCGTGGCACTGCGACAGCCCTTATCAGCAGGCGGGGGGAGAGAACCTGAGGGAGATAAATGCACCAGGAGCAGGTATCCACTGCTTTGTGGGAAGGCAGAAATGCAGATTAAGATGGCTGTGGCTCTGGAGAGGCGTATAAATAATTTCCATTCATTCTTTCTGCATCTGAATAGAGCATAGAGCCTGGTAATGATCCTTTGGGGGGGATCAGATATGTTCCTGTGTCAAATTTAATCATGAATGTAGACATAGATTTTGAAAAAATGTCAGAATTGTTTGCCTGCTTTCAATTTGCTTGTCTTAGGGAGAAAGAAGAAAAAAAGCGAGTTGTGTCTCCTCAGTCAGCCTCGTTGCTATTTTCAAATGAGATTTAGGAGCAGAAAATCTCCCTGTGTTTTCCCAGTCCCACACAGTTATCCTCAGCTCTGTGTATCACCACTGGGGGAAGCAGAGCTGGTTTATCTCGGCAGTTGTGAGCACTGCTCACTCCTGGGGCTCACAGTGGCTTTTGATTTCTCTGTTTTCTCTCCATCCCAGCACTTTTAGGCAACTCCTTGGGTTTTTTCCTTTTCCTTTGCAGCCTGATGCTCTGCTCAGCCCTCACTCTGACGTTCAGCATTTCTTCCTTCCCATCCCTGTTCCCAGCAGGCGTTTCCACGGCGTGGGAGTGGAGTATAACATCCTTCTTGTCTCATAAGTGTGAAAAAGCTCTTTCCTTCAGGAATTAAACAACCAATCCTCCATCCCCTCTCTGGTTTACTGGCCTCTTATCTTAGCCCACAACACTGGTGTATATTTTAACCTTAAATGGTACTTTTTCTTTTTAACCTTCCAGTAAGGCATGAACAGATGGTTGGAGACCTGGTGGGGTCTGTCTGTCTGGAGAGCTTTTGATTATTCCCTATTTCAGACAGCTGCAGGATTTTCTAATTTGAGGCTGTATTAACCGGCACAAAATGGTGAAAGATACTTCAGTTCTGACTGTCAGGGGAATGTTGATGGGCACACAGAGTTTGCAGTGTCTGTCCTTAAAGCCATACTTACAAAAGAAGGTGGGAAGTGCCCAGGTGTGTCAGGTTTGGTGTTTTGTATCAGATAGTGGCACCAGGAGATGCCAGGCAGGAAGGGCACACAAGTCCAGCTGCTTTTATAGAATCCCAGACTGGTTTGGGTTGGAAGGGACCTTAAAGCCCACCTTATCCCACCCCCTGCCATGGGCAGGGACACCTTCCACTGTCCCAGGGTGCTCCAAGCCCTGTCCAGCCTGGCCTTGGGCACTGCCAGGGATCCAGGGGTAGAGCATTGCCAGCACCCCCAAGTGCCGTGTTTCTGTCACACCCTGGCACCCGTAATAACTTACACAGGGGAGTAATTACAGAGTGTCACTGAATTAGGTAGCCCCTGAATGGGCTTCAGATGTGAAATAGTGGGATTTCAATCCGTTTGTGGTTATTTAGGCAGACTCTTGACTCTTCCCTTCATCCTTTCACTCTAAGAAGGACGAATGGAAAACATAAAGCCATCAGAAATCAATTAATCTGATCTGGGAACATGCTTATTAAAATGCCTTCCTTACAAAGATCCAGGTACTCCACAGCTGAGCAGAATTTGGGAACATTTGGATCCCTGATCTGTGCAGTTCTGTAAGCTTAGCCTGTTTGCATTACTCTTTTGTTTGGATTACTTCTTTGTTTGGATTACTTCTTTGTTTGGATTACTCTTTTGTTTGTTTGGATTACTTTTCTGTTTGGACTGCAAGCTTTCTATTTGTTTTAGGGTAGTTGAACCTTCTTTAGAAGGTATTTGACCTTAAATTGCTAGCGTGCACACTTAATTCTCAGCTCTAATATAAATCTAGATGGATATTCTGGAATTTAAGAAAGAAAAACCAAGAAAATGAGAATGGCTTTGTGAAATGTTTTCCAAATTCAACAGCTGAAGGATGTTGGTTTTAGGAGCTCTCAGTGAAACTGGACTTGATGTGGGTTGTGGGGGAGAGCCTGGTGTGCTCCAGAGGTGATTAAAGCTCAGCCATTCCAGAAGATAATTACACTTGGCACCTGCCTCCCGACGTGATCCAGCCCTTCCCCCTGCAGGGTTTCTTCCTGCTCACCTCTGATGGCCGAGGGGAGCAGGGGCTCCCCAGTGTCAGCTGCTGCTCGGTGCTGCCGGAGCGGGGCCCGTGTGTCCGAGGGGGGCTGGGGAAGGTGTCCCTGCGCTGCGCCCCCAGCTCTGCCCCAGCCCTGCCTGGCTTTGCCTCTGCACTCGTGTCACAATATTGACTTGCAAACACGGAGCTTTTGGGCCAGTTGCTATGGTTACCCCTCGGCATGGAGACTCCAGTCCCAGGCAATACATTCCCAGCCTTAATGAAATGCACAGCCTCGTGTTCAACTTGTAAACCCGACGTGGATATCGCTAAGCAACATCCATCCGTGATTTGCCATAATGACTGCTGCGAGCTCCGCAGAGCTGAAATGCTGGAGCACAGGGCTTCCTCCTCCACCGCATCAAGTGTTTTTCTGCAGTTGCTTCGCAGTCTCTCAGACCTGTGATGTTTCATAGTTCCTTCACAGTTTCAAAGAGCTACGTTTGACCTCTTTAAATTATTCACACCTTCAGACTCTGTCTCCCCAATCTCCCTTGGTGTGTGTCGCCTGTTTCCTGCTCATTCACTCCCAGAAATTTATCTTAAAGACCTTTGATTCTTCTGCCCTAGTTTCAAAATGTGAATCCAACTCATTTCCTCCAAGCTGCTTCTTGTGCATTTGACAAAATCCAATTCCTCCAGCCAGTGTTGAATTAAAATATGTGTGTGGAGCTGTTTACTCCAGGAGCTGCTCCAGAAGGAGCCGATGCCTCAAGTCCTTTAGAATCCCAGACTGGTTTGACTTGGAAGGGACCTTAAAACCCATCTTGTGGGCAGGGACACCTCCCAGTAGACCAGGTGGAAGGTTTCTGCTTAGAGCTTTTATTTAGTGTCTATCCTGACCACGGTGTTTTATCTACCAGTTTGAGAAGCAGAATAAAACCAGACCCTGGTTAGAAGTCCACACTCCAGCCTTCAAGTCAAATCATTAATTGCAATTTCAGTTCTCGAATTACTTGCCTCATGCTGGCAGTTGGGGTGGTTGGGAATACCTCTCCCAGGTTCTCTGCTGCTCAGTCTGATTCCCTGTGTTCTGTGAATATTTTCCATGTACAGCACCGGAGCTGCCAGTCCTAGAGAGGAAGAATTGGTTGATTTATCTGCTCTACGTCCGCAGAGACTATGAGGAGTGTAAGGTAAGAGCTGCCTCCAGAACCTGGGAATTATTTTACTGATGTCATGAAAAAGCAGTTTTCTTGACAGTTTCCAAACCACCCTCTTTCCTGACTTCTTTTGGAATAAGGGGACCAAGAGAAAACACAAATAAAATTACTTCAGTGTTCTCCAGTCCTTGGCCACCTTCAGGATCCGAGGGTGCAGCTCTCTGTGAGCTCAGGATGTCTCTGGGAGGGGAAAGAACTGCAAACCTCTGTTGTTCCAAGTGATGGATAGGGTTTTCCAAACTGATAATAACACAGTTCCACAGTGCAGGTTTCTCGATGGTACTACAGAGACGCTATGAAAACACTTCAGCTCAGGGAAACATTACTACCAAGTGTAAATAAAAAATATCCTGGTTACTCTTGAGCAAAATTCTTTCATTTTACACATGATACATGGCATGCTGTAATTCATCTTGGGCTTGGTGAGTAGTTTGGAACTGGTTGTTTGTTTGGGACTATAATGGTAAGTGGACTAAGGAAATGGCAAATTATTGTTAACAGTGTGTTTTCCTGATAAATGAACACAAGAAGGTGATGCACCCAGGGGCAGGAGGAGGGGACAAGAGTTGCCTTTCTGATTCTGGCATGTGCAACAAAGATCTGAAAAGACTTTTTGGCTTCTGAAACACCAGGTTGGTCAGGACTTGCCTCTGCTAGAGAGGTCCTGGGGGTGCTTAGGAAATGGGCAGGCTGGAGGAAATTAGTTTTGCTCTTAATTAACAGAGCCAGGGCATTGTATCCAGTGATTTCCTCTCAGGTCTTGGTTTGCATAGATAGAAACACAAGTCGGCCTAGCCCTCAAAATGAAAATTGTTTCCCTTTTTTGTTGTCTGACTGGAGTGTTTTGGTGTGAATCCGTGTGTTGATTGTTTCTGTGGTGGGATGTGGAATCACGGAGTATGGAAAAGAAAAAGATGTGCAGCTCAGGAAACCAGAGAAAATAACAAGATGATACAAGGGCAACACTGACGTCTCCATGTCTTCATCAGTCATGGAAGCAAGGAAATAGCAGGGAAAAATCGAGAGAAGACAGCTAATAAATACTCCTCTGCTTGGCAGGCCAGCTTTGCTTTTCCTCAGAGCTCACAAAGCAGTGTTTCTGCAGTAAAACGGGAAGGTTCCAGGATAGTCTGGGCATTGTTAAAATCCATTCATTTAGTCTCACTAAGAAACAAGTGACCTGTGGTGTTAATTAATTTTGGTCTTTCCCACTCAGTGCTTTGAAATACTCCCTAACGGTTTTAAAATCTCCCATAGTTTTCAGTGAACTTAAAGGCCATTAAAAACTGTTTATTTACTGACATCAACTCCCCAAAGTGAAGGCATTAAAATGATTTTGGCCCTTTCAGTGCCACTCCAGCAAGGTGCCAGGCAGACATCCTTGAGAGTCTGCAGCTGCAGCATCCCCTGGGATGGCACAGAGACTGGCTGGTCTCCTGCCACTTGTGTCTAAATTCTGTCATCAGCACCTTAAATAAACTTGGGGGGGAAATCTGGGATTACAGATCATATTCCTCAGCTGAGAGTCTTTTGCTGTGGGACTTTTTAGGGTTTATAGAATTAATCAGATTTCTCTAAAAGATAGCTCTCTATTGCCCTCTCTTGCTCTGAGAATCTGGGCTTACATAGATGGAACAATCCAGAGTGTCTGAATTGAGGAGATGTTGGTTATTTCTCAGTCGAATGATTTATACTAATGCACTTTGTAAAGAGTTATCTGTATAAATCAGCAGGTACAGGTGAGGGAAGAGCAGCTCAGGCCTGTTCTTCCTTTTCCTTCCTCTCTTTACGAGTGAGGATTGTCAATAAGAACTTTCCTTCTCCTCAATAACAACTTCTCAGTTAATACCTTCTCCAGAATAACTTTCTCAACAATAGGTTTCCTCCCATGTGCTGTATTTGAGGTTCAGTTTTCAGGTCCTTCACTTGTGTTCCTCTCAGAGGCAGGGGATGCTGGTACTGACCATACACACCTGGACTGCCAGATGAACACCAGGTCACTGCTCACCCAGAAATTGTTCTTACCCCCGTATCTCTTCCACTTCTGCACAGAAGAGGAGTCTCAGAGCACAAATTAATGCTCTTGGTTCCTATTTAGGGTGTTCATCCTCCCCAAGGTGGGACCAGTTGTGGCTATGGAATATATCCGAGCTGCACCCACCCCACCCCACACTGGGAGCTGCATGGATGCAGCCAGCAAGAATTTGCATTTTCATCAGGTTTTTTCCCCATGCACTCCTCGTTTGTTCTTTTGGCTTTCATTGACTCAGCTGCAGTTGCTCCAGTTCAATTTATTTCTTCACAAAGGGCCTGGAGTAGATACCCTTATCAGCAGAGGATGCTTTCAGAGGTGCCTCGTGGCATTTTCCCCAGGTAGTATCTAATTATCTTTGGGAAGAGGAATGAACAGAGGAATACTAAAGGGCCACAGTGTTCCTGGCACAGAGCTCTGTCCTGTGCATTGTGTGGTTGTGCCAGTCATGGTCCAGTGCTCCTGTTACAGGTGGGGTTGTGGTTTTTGTGGCTGGAACCAAATCTCTGGAATCAGCTTGATTAAAATGAAGTGAGTTTACAATTTTGTCCTTCCAGGCTGTCATCAAAGAGCAGCTTCAGGAGTCCCAAGGGCTCTGTGAATATGCTGTCTACGTTCAAGGTATGTCCGAAAATCTTCTTTTTGCTAAAGCAGGTCACCCCTGATTTGAGATACAGAGAACAATACAGGGGATAGATGAGGGAAACGTAGAATTGTTATGTAAAAGATACATTTTTTCCCCCCTGCTCGCTCCATTTAGTTTTGAAGTTTGGGATTTCCACCTGAAATGGGC
This sequence comes from Ifrita kowaldi, assembly GCA_013398055.1. NCBI lineage: Eukaryota > Metazoa > Chordata > Aves > Passeriformes > Cinclosomatidae > Ifrita > Ifrita kowaldi. The sequence continues at coordinate 104,267 of VZRS01004741.1, forward strand.
AGATTCGATGTCCTGTTTTGTCTGTATTTGTCCCCAGTTCCTCCTTGGATTAGGGGCTCCTGGCCTTCAGTGCGTTGGTGTGTGTTTGATTGTGTTACAGATGCACATTTTCTGTTTGTTACCCACCCCAGGTGGTTGTTGTCTCACTCCTTGCTCCAAGGCTGGTATTCCTCTTCCTGCCCTACCCTCTGGCCCCTAAAAAATGTCCCCCAAAATGTGGCATTCCAGTTCCAAGTGCTGTGGTGGCGGACAGTGGAGATTTGCTGGCAGGGACATACTGCAGCCTAGAGAGGCTGGGGAGGGGACAAATCCAGACTGCACCTGTACAAGGTTTAAAGCTTTTGTTCTGACCCCCAAATTTCTCCAGGCACACAGAGTCCTGCCTGCAGACACAAGCTGCGGGTGCTGCAGGAGGGGGAAGCACCAGAGGAGCGTTGGTGTGATGTATCTGTACTCCCCCTTCTCTCCCTGCTCTCAGGCACGTTTTTCCTGCTGAGAATGGATTCATTTGCCTGCTCTATGTTGTCTTACAGCTTTGATATTTCGCTTGGAGGGGAAAATTCAAGAATCTCTTGAACTTTTCCAGACATGTTCCATTCTGAACCCTCGAAGCGCTGACAACCTCAAGCAGGTGGCACGATCCCTGTGAGTGGTGTTTTATTTGTTGTTTCTCTTGGATGTGCCACCCAGGACCTTCCACGCTTTGTTTTTCTCTTAGGCTGCTTAATTCCAGACATGTTTCCTCCTTATCAACAGTTGGCTTGGCTTCCAGAAGCGTGGGTTGTTCTTTAAGCAGAATCTCTGTTATCTGCCTGGCTGCTGTTGTGTTTTCTTTTTCTTCGGGCTTCAAGCAGAAAGGTGATACTGATTTCAAGGTCCAGAGCTACAGGTGCTGACCTGAGCTGGGCAGACTTGCCCTACAGGCCCTTTTCTGTCTCTGGATGTTGTGTTAGGGCACAACATCTCTTTCCTTGGAGGCAGAAGCAGGCTGCAGAGCCTGGGCATTCATTCCTCACATCCCCCGTAGTGCCAGGATGGATGACCTTGGTCCTGAGAGGGAGCAGTGCTGAGATTGTAAACTTCTCCTGCAGATGTCTGGAGGAGCAGCAGATAGGATCATTTCTCACTGGCAAAGGTGATAGTGGCTGCACAGCAGGGTCTGAACACAGGAAGAACATAAACATTGCAATCCTTTTGCAGGTTTCTCCTGGGGAAGCACAAGGCAGCCATTGAAGTGTACAATGAAGCAGCAAAACTCGATGAGAAGGACTGGGTGAGTGTTCAGGGAGTTGCAGATCCTTGTAATAGCTGCAGACTTGTCCCAAGCCAAGGTGAGCTCACACTGCCTGTGGTCTGAGCCCGGTTTGGATCACAGGAGCCAAATCCCACGTGTTGACTTGGGGCACGGAGAATTGAGCAACGTGTTTGAGCTTTGCAAAGGATAATTTTAACATAACCACATCTGTACTTTAAGGGAAGCATGGGGAGAGTTTGGAAACCTCGGTTGTTAAAACTTGCTTGAGTAATTGGGAAAGCTTTCTTAATGCAAAACACCATTAAAAATACAGAAGCAGTGGTTAAATTAGCTCTTGTGTATAAAAAGACAAAAAGAGAGAAAGGGCATTGCAAAGGGAAAGGTGTGACAGTGGGTGAGGGAGAGGCCATGCCTTGCAGCCTTCTGCAGCTGCCTGTTTTGTCTGCAGAAGTGTTTCTAAAGTAGGTTTGCAATATGTGAGCTCATTCCTTTGTTTCTCAGCACATCTGAAATTCAGGATACAAGGATAACTTTGGTGTTATTCAACTTAGCCTGTGCCAGACAACTCAGAAACCTTTTGTATCCTCGAGTCCTTTGCCCACCTGCATTCCCAGTGCTTGGCATGCCTGTAGCCCTGTTTCCAGCCCGGCAGGCAGATGCCAGTGGGTATTTGGATTAGTTATTCCCCATTCCTGGCTCAGCCCTGGAAGCAGAGCCAGGCTGTGCTCTTCCCTCGTTCTGCAATCCGCAGCAACCTGGAGTCACTGAGTCAGTTCTGCACAGCTGCAGAGGCTGCGTGCAGGAAAACGGGTTAATGGGGAAATAAGAGAGTTTCCTCTGAAAGGTCAAGGCTGTCTAAGCTGGTGAATCAGTGAAATACTCACCAGAATAAAATAAGGAATGGGAGGACCTTGCTTTTCAGGGATGTGCTGGGGTGGGGAAGGTGCCTTGTGCGTTAAACTGTGGGTGAGGAATTAGGGGCGTGGACGATCCCTACAGTGTCACCAGGTGTTTAGGATCCCTACGGGATCTTCTTCCCTGTGCAAAACTGTTTAGGATGCCAGAGGGATATCAGATATTCCAGTGCTCAAGTTGTGTTTTGGAAAATGAGGCACATCTTCCAGTTTTATCCAGCTGGTTTGGACACTGTGCGTGTCCTACTGATGTACAGCCAGACTGAGTCACCCATGAGGGCAGCTTCCCTGGTTTTAGAGGGTGACACCATGGTGAAGAAAGCAGTCTGTGCTCCTTGTTCTCTGAAGAGAAATGTCTGATCTCTCTTAAAAGAGATTCGTCATTTCTGTGGTTTTTGTCTCAGTGGCCTGTAATGTTTTGTGTGCAGCCCCACTTAAGCTCTGTAGGTGCCTGAAGTAACTGGAATTTATAAGGTTTACTTGCTCTACAAAACAAGAAGGGTGTGGGCAGGCACAGGGCTCTCCTGCTCTGGGTCAGTGTTGTCACATTTTGTATTTCATACCTTGTGCTCATTTGGTTTTTTGTTTTTCCATGCAGGAGATCAGCCACAACCTGGGTGTGTGCTACATGTACCTGAAACACTTCAACAAGGTAATGCCAGTGGGAAGCAGGAAGCATCCCAGAAATTTCACTGTCTTTGGTAGCTTGAAATGGATCGGATCATTTGCAGCAAGAGGTATCAAGGAAGTTTTTTGCTTCAGTCTTTGTTTCTGGGACCAAAGGTCTGTGAGCTGTCTCTGTTTCCATTTTTGTGTTGAATTACTTTGAGTCAGCTGCACGTCAGTGAGGTTGGATAAAGGGAGATCAGCCCATGGCAGGGCCAGAGGCTTTTTCTGAAATTTAAGATTTTTCAGAGAACATTTCTGGTTTTAAAGGGAATGCTTGAGAAGCCCCAAACTAGAGGGAAAATGGGCTGTGCTCCAACAAGAGCTGCTTCTGTCTCTGAGCCCTTTAAAGCCAGACCCAGGCACACTGCTGGCTTTGTAGGAGCAGCAATCCAGGTCCATCCTCTTGAAGCAACAGAAGGGTGGTGGTAAAACTCCAAACCATTTCCCCAGCACAAACTGCTGCACCCCATGCAGAGTTCCTGAAGGAAGCCTCAGCTCCTTGGATCTGGCAGGATTCAGAGGGAAGGAGTTAGGGAGTTGTTTGCTGGAGGTGCAGCAGGTCCTTTTTTCCTCCATGGGAAGGTTTTGCTCCTGTGTCTGAAGCTCCTTTTGAACTAAATCTGGAGTTAGTAAAGGGGTTTTGGAGGTTACAATGCAGTTTTGTTCCGAGGTCTGAGCATGCTGTTCCCAGTTCCTCACTTAACCATCCCCTGAGTGCTGGTGGTGAGCACTGAGCTGTCTCTGATCCAGCTACTTTGTAAGGGAAAAAACAGCATTTAGACCCTTTTTGTTCCCAGTTTGGCCCAGCTCCTCCCTGCTGCTCTTGCTGGTGGGGTGCTGTGGCCCTTGCAGCAAGCCCCAGCTGTGCTCCCTGTTCGAGGCATCCCTGTAAAAAAACAACCTCTGGAGTGTGGGTTCACACTTGGGCTTTGTTGGCTGCATCAACACCTTCCAAACTGGGACATGCTCACACCTCCACTGATATTTTCACTTGCTCACTGCTGGAATGAGCTTTTGAAGGAAGAAAAAACTGTAAAGCATCAGTTCACCCAATAAGAGCATCCTTCAAGCCAAACAAACTCAAATCCAGGAACAGGCCCGTGCTCGTCTCCTCCTTGGGAGGCCATTGCCTCTTGCTTGGCTTGAAGGTGTTGCCTTGTGCTGCCCCTAACAGCAGGTGGCTGCCAGTGCAGAGCTTGTTCCAAGGATTAGCTGGGCTGGGGTTTGTGTTCTCCAGGCTCAGGGGCTGTTTGTTGGCTGTCCTCCTTCCCTGGCTGTTGGGGATTACTCATGGGCTGTTGCTTTGCTGAGGGCTCTGTAATCATTTATTGTTTTTTTATTCTCTGTGGTTGTGTTTTTAGGCACGAGACCAGCTCAACAATGCCCTGGAGCTCAACAGACACGATCTGACCTACATGATGCTGGGCAAAATCCACCTCTTGGAGGGGGAGATGGATAAAGCCATTGAAATATATAAGAAAGCTGTAGAGTAAGAAATATCCCTTTTTTCCATCTGCCCATTCCCATCCTATGCCAGGAGAAAATTGATTGGTGTCCCAGATCTGAACTGAGGCCATGATTAAAAAGCTAATGGTAATTACGGAGGCTCTGAGCAGAGCTGGCACTTCCAAGCACTTGAGCTGTCTCTGCTCCTGCTGACAGTGTGGCAGGGAAGAAGGGAGCTGTTGGAAGGGCTGCCAGAAAAAAGAGTGGAATAACAAATGGACAGAGATGCCTGGGAGCAAAGTGATCCAAAACTGACTTCCTCCATCCCAAAGGTTTATCTCCCAGAACGGTGTGACCCTGCCTGTCCATCCACAGTCCCTGGCTGGCTGTCACTGCTGCTTTCCCTCAGAGCAGCGTGTGGCTGAGGGAGATGTGCTGGGGCACAGGGCTGGGAGTTTCTCCCAGCCCTTCAGTGCTCCTCAGTGCCCACCTGTCCTTGTTTTAGGGCATTCCCAAGCATTTCCAGTGCTTTCAAATGTAGCTTTGCCATGGGGGTCAGCACTAGAAAGAAAATCAGGAGCGTGTTGGGAGCCACTGGAGTACCCATGAAGTGCCTCCTTACACGTCTGCCCTTGGCTGCTGCCTGACAGTGCCTGGGGTTGGGCAGACATTTGGACTAATCTAGAATGTCTATTACATAAATAATCCTTGCTAAGCATCTTACCAGGTTTATATTCTTATCCTGGTGCTCCCCTGCCCTCCTTTCTTCTTCATTCCTGTTTATTTATTCCTGGGGTTTTTTTTTTTGTTCTCATCTGCCTATTACATTTTTCTTCGTGTTTCCAGCTCCAGGATAATCTGTTATTCCATGTTTATAGTCCACCAGGCACAGGTGGTTTTGTTCTGGTTGAGGTTTAGAGGTGCCAGTGTAAGTGTGCAGATCAGATTTTTTTGTCTTGATAGCAAGGAATTAAAAACTGACTCCTGTTGAGGTGAGTGAGACCACAAATAGTGTCTGTCTCTGCTTTGTCCTTTTTTTGTTGTGGTTTCCATCCTATTTATTTGTGATCTTTTTATAAGGTGAGTTAAAATTCTGATGAGGAGTGTGTAGGATCCATCAGGAATGCTGAGGATTGCCTGTCCAACATGGCCCAAGAGGCTTAGGATGGATGGATTTACAGGGTGGTTTATGAGAGATGATGGAAAATCCCATTTTGTATTTCCAGGTCACTGATTCAGACTCACTTTGAAGCTTAACAAAACCACATTATCTTATTATGCATCCAGATCTGTTTCACAGAGCCTTGCTGCCTTCCCACTGATACCCAGAAGATATTTGGGAAGCTGAGGTGTGATGTTATTCAGAGGAAGTCCCCATGATGGCAGTTGTTCTAAAATTTGTTTTTAATAATCACAGTTTAATTTCCTGAAGTGATACCACGGTAATGCAGCATCAGAATTCCATGTGCTATGTTTACCCTGTTCTGGAAGGGCTGAAAAGCAAACCCAGCCCTTTGGCTTTTGTGTTCCAGGTTCTCTCCAGAAAACACAGACCTCCTCACAGCCCTGGGCCTGCTGTACCTGCAGGTACTAAATGCTGTTACTGGTACAAAAACTTAATTATTTTCAATAGAACCGTGTTGGGTTTTTTACAGAGTTAATTTCTGTCCACCTTCCCATGACTTGCACATGCTCCTCTACAGACTGAATTTAACAGGGCAGAACTTGCTTTTCTGTATCTTCTCATTGCTGCTAGAAGCAAGCTGATTCCCTGGACCAGAGCCAGAGCAGGAATTCTGTCTGGCAACCACCCTAACTCTGTTAGAAATCCTCCAAGTATAACAAAACATGACTAGTCATTACCTTGTTTCTGCAGCAGGAGCCTTGCAAGTTATCCTGAAAAAGCAGCCATGAAATTGTGAGTGTTAATGCACCATAAAGGAAAATCAGAGTGAATTTAAATAACAAAGGTGTGCTTATCCTTGTGTCTGTGAAGCGGATGGGAAGGGCTGGATTATTCCAGAAGGAATCTTCCCAAGGAGGGAACAAGCAAAGAAGAATAGGCAGTAGTGCCTGAAAGGAGGAGGAGGCCCTGGAGCTGCTCCAGGGCTGGAGCCCCTCTGCTCTGGAGCCAGGCGGGGAGAGCTGGGGGTGCTCCCCTGGAGAGGAGAAGGCTCCAGGGAGAGCTCAGAGCCCCTGCCAGGGCCTAAAGGGGCTCCAGGAGAGCTGGAGAGGGACTGGGGACAGGGAATGGAGGGACAGGACACAGAGAATGGCTTCCCACTGCCAGAGGGCCGGGTTAGATGGGATATTGGGAAGGAATTGTTCCCTGTGAGGGTGGGGAGGCCCTGGCACAGGGTGCCCAGAGCAGCTGTGGCTGCCCCTGGATCCCTGGAAGTGTTCCAGGCCAGGCTGGACATTGGGGCTTGGAGCAGCCTGGGATGGTGGAAGCTGTCCCTGCCCATGGTCTGGAATGAGATGGGCTTTAGGTGAATTCAGGTAAAACCACAGAAGCACAGGATGGCTTGGTTTGGAAGGGACCTTAGAGCTCCTCTGGTACTGATCCACAGGATTTAAGTGATTCCAAGCTCTCACATGCTCATATATGGCCACAGTGATGCCGACTAACCCCTGCAGTCCCTGAGAAGACAAGGGAAGGGTTTGTCACCTGAGCAGGAGAGGCCTGGGGAGTGAGGAATTTGTGGTGAGGGAAATGGGGATGTGCAGAGTAGCAGTTTGTAGCCTCTTTTCTGGGATAGAGAAAGGAGCAGAGGCCTGTGAACCCAGAGCTCATTTGTGTGCGAAAAAGTCAGAGTACAAACTCTCTGGAAACCTTTGGTTGGGTCAGAACAGTGAATCCAGCCAAGTCAAATAAATTCTTAGAATCTGTTCTGTGAATTGTCAAACAGGAACATGTGTGTGTAATGGGAGCACTGTAAAACTCACTCTTCTCACTACAGACCTGAACCAGAAAGTCTGGTGCCCACAAAACCTGTGTTCTCCTTCTTAACTCCCCTTACTCCTGAATTTCTGATGCTTATGTACTTCTTTTCCCAGACTGGGGATTACCAGAAGGCTTTTGAACACCTTGGAAACGCTCTTACCTACGACCCAGGCAACTACAAGGTATGGTGAGGAGTGGAAATGAACCAGCTGAGCCATGAGGGGACACCTCCTAAAGCTAATCCCACTGCCAGAGCTCTGCCATCTGCATCTGGAGAGGCTGGAAAGGATCCTGCCCAGAAAGCCTTTGGTGAAATACATTTCTGGGGTGTTTCCCTGGGTAGGGAGTTGGAGGTGTGTGGAGGCAGGGAAAGGGAAGGAGGCAGAATGTGGGATGTTAAATTGATCCCTTTGGTTTTTAATCTGAAGTTGCACCAAAGCCAGGTGGAATTTACTTTGGAAGGAAGGTCTTCTGGATTTTAAAAATCCCAGAAGAGCTGTGCCAGGTCCCTTGTGATCCAAGTGATACTGAATTTTATTATTCTCCCATCTGCTGATACCCTGTGCTTCCAGCTGCTGTGTGTATTTCCTTGGCTCTGGCCTGGAAAGCTGAGCTTGGTATCTAGGTTTCATTCCTCATTGTGGAACTGCTTCCCTTTTTAGGGCTGTTACTTCATTTCTCTCCTTTTTTTCCCTGTTAACGATGCAGAGCATTGGAATGTGTGGTTGACAAACATGAGTTGTTGTGAAAACACCTTTACACTTACGAATTTTACTTGTCACTGTGAAATCTTATTCAGGACTTAACTAGTGTGGTTTAAATATAGTGTGTTGTACTCACTTCCATTTTTTCCCCCATGCATATTCCCATTAATTTGCAGTATCAGCCAGTCAATGTGAACTAGGAGAGCTTTGCTGCATGTGTCTTGCTTGAGTACATTTTACTCCTCACTTAACTTGCACCAGAACTATTTCTATCTGTGCTTGGTTGTAAAAAGAATCTATTAGTGCATAGATCTTTTCAGAGCCTCAGACTCTAAGAAGTACTTCTGTCACCCCAAAAAATACCCTGAACATTTGCAATGTCGTGTTGCAATATTTATGGAATCACAGACTCACAGAATGGTTTGAGTTGAAAGGGACCTTGAAGCCCATCCTGTTCCACCCCCTGCCATGGGCAGGGACACCTTTCACTGTCCCAGGGTGTTCCAAGCCCCATCCAACCTGGCCTTGGACACTTCCAGGGATAGGGCAGCCACAGCTTCTCTGGGCAAACTCATTTCTGAGACAGTTATGATGAAAATAGTGCAGGAAGAAGCAGACTCAGGTTTGTTCTTCCCCCTGTGTTCTGCTCTGTGGTGGGAGATTCCAGAGTCCCCGTCTGCTCCCACTGCTGGTCTTGGCAGCCCTTAGAAGTGAAATGGTTGTTCCTGAGATGGTTTCAGTTTAATCATTTTGTCCTGTGGCGTTCTTGCTGTGTGTGAGCAAACGGGGCTGTGGGTGGGTCACTGCTGTCTCGTCCCCAGGCCACCCTGGCTGCAGGCAGCATGATGCAGGCCCACGGGGATTTCGATGTCGCCCTCTCCAAGTACAAGGTGGTGGCCAGCAGTGTTCCTGAGAGCCCCCCGCTCTGGAACAACATTGGCATGTGCTTCTTTGGGAAGAAGAAATACGTGGCAGTAAGAATCCAGTTTCCATTTTTCTCCCATCTGCATCAAATTCCATGCAAGCACAAGATTCCTGTAATGAGGAGGCTGTTCTAGCACATTTATCCCTCTTTTCCAAGGCTATCAGCTGTCTGAAGAGGGCAAACTACCTGGCTCCCTTTGACTGGAAGATCCTGTACAACCTGGGCTTGGTGCACCTGACGATGCAGCAGTACGCCTCAGCCTTCCACTTCCTCAGCGCTGCCATCAACTTCCAGCCCAGGATGGCAGAGCTCTACATGCTCCTGGCAGGTAGGGGCTGATCTGTGCAGCTCCGTGTGCATCCCGTGGGAATGTCCCCTGGGAATG
>VZRS01004741.1:114086-133288 GCA_013398055.1 Ifrita kowaldi
GAATGTCCCCTGGGAATGCCCCCTGGGACTGCCCTGTGGGAATGCCCCCTGGGAATGTCCCCTGGGAATGTCCCCTGGGACTGCCCCCTGGGAATGCCCTGTGGGAATGCCCCCTGGGAATGCCCCCTGAGAATGTCCCCTGGGAATGCCCCCTGGGACTGTCCCCTGGGAATGCCCCCTGGGACTGCCCCCTGGGACTGCCGCAGCACAGACAGGAGCTGTGGGGTGAAGTAAAGGAACACAGCATTGCTAAGGAGCTGTTGTCCAGTCTCTTCTCTCTGGGGGAGTAGAAGGGAAAACTGCAGTCAGATCCAGGTTAAACGTGGGACAAGATTTGACACATGTGAGGCTGGGGTTGGGTTGCCTAAGGAGTGGGTGTGGGTTTCCAGCCCTGGATATTTTTGGGATGAAATGAGATAAACGTGTCAGAAGTGACATTGTAGGGTTTGATGGGATATTGGGAAGAAATCCTTCCCTGTGAGGGTGGGGAGGCCCTGGCACAGGGTGCCCCTGGATCTCTGGCAGTGTCCAAGGCCAGGTTGGGCAGGGCTTGAAACAACCTGGGATAGTGGAAGGCGTCCCTGCCCATGGCAGGGTTGGGACTGGATGGACTTTAAGGTCACTTCCAACCCAGACCATTCCTTTCAGTGGGCTTAATCCTGGCAGCAGTCCAGGCAACCCTGCTGGCACCTGTTTTATGGCATTCAGAATTGTCCTAAAAATGAGCTGCTTGTGAAACTTCTCCTCCTGTGTGTACGTTTTGCTTTGGTGCAGTTGCTTTGACCAACCTTGAAGACATCGAGAACGCCAAATGTTCCTATGAACAAGCCGTGGCCTTGGACAAGTAAGTTTTTGTCAGAGCTGTCACTTGTTTGGTCTTGCTTTGCCTCCCTGCCCCTCATTTCCTTTGCCTCTCTCTGTACCTTGACCCCAAGTGGTTTGCAGTAGGGAAACACTTTAATTCTCGTAGCTGTGCAAGTGACAGTGTTAAAAGCTTTTTTTTTTTTTTTAATTCAAGTTAGCTCTGAAAACTGAGAGAGGATTTTATTTCAGAGCAACCCAAAGCTGTTTTTTGTTTTGCTGTTTGGTTAGTGAGTCAGTGGTGATGACTTTGGATGCCAGCCCTCCTTTTGGTGAGTATTTATACACAGTGGAGCAGATTGAATAGAAGAAAACACATTTTTTAACCCAAAGTTTGAGCACAGTGTAGAGCAGTGAGATGTCTGTTCTGAATTGGGCAGAGGGAAGATTTTAGCTGGGAGAATGTGTGAGAAGTTTGTATAGAGCAAATAAAAGGGCAGCTCCTTCATTAAGAACATCTATGTTTGCAGTCTGGGTCTTAAAATCAGAACACTTGGATTCAGAAATGTTAAGCTGAACCTGAGAGTATGTCATCATTTCAGGCACGAAATCAAACTTATCTCAGATTTGTTAATAGTTTTGTTTCTGCCCCCAGTTTACTGTGAATGTTTGCCCACTTAGACCTACCAGCCCTGCTGGGCCCGGAGTCTGTCTGCAGGTGACACCGCGGTGCCAAAAGCACTTCCACCTGCAGGGGCCACACAAGGTGGTGATAGATGAGATACCAGGGATAAATCCTTGCCTGTGAGGGTGGGCAGGCCCTGGCACAGGGTGCCCAGAGCAGCTGTGGCTGCCCCTGGATCCCTGGCAGTGCCCAAGGCCAGGCTGGACGGGGCTTGGAGCAGCCTGGGACAGTGGAAGGTGTCCCTGCCCATGGCAGGGGTGGCACTGGATGGGCTTTAAGTCTTTTCCCACCCAAACCATTCTGTGATTCTGTTCCTAATCAGCTTTCCATGCCTAGCAAGGCAGGACAGAACCCTAAAGGCAGCTCAGACTCCTTAGTGAGGGGCTTGTGTCCTCTGCTCAAAGAGGAGGAGCAGTCAGTTGGCTCTACAACTTTGCCCAAGTATTTGGCACGTGGGCGATGCTCCAGCTCTACGGTCCGACCAGGAAAATAAACCCTCATCAAAGCAAAAGTGAATTCCAACTGCCAGGGCCTGCTGGGAGGAACATGCAGACTGTGAGGCAGGTTCAGCTGACACGCTGGGGATTTTAGCCAGTTATGGTGTGGCTGAATCCGTGTCCCCAGCAGTTTCCTTTGCTGGTGTCTTTGGAGCTGTTTGGGATGAAGGTGGTTGGTTTCCATCACCAGGAGTGCTTTTGTAGTGGCCTGGGTGCCATGCTGGGGGCTGGAATGGAAATAGCTTGGAAAACTGTTTAGAAAAAGGTGTTCCACTCCTGGTTCTGGCTTGTGACTGTCCTTTCTGTGGGCATTCAGCTGTTGATTTTTCTCTGGCTGTCATATTGCTTCTCAGCTCTTGAAGGCAGTGAAATAGCTCCATCAGGTTCAACTAATTTTAAAACTGGCTGTTCCCAGGACTGTCTGATCTCCTCAGTGTTTTGGCAAAGACAGGGAGGAGGGTTTATTCCGTGGTGGGCTCAGCATTCCAGTTTCCCAGTTAAAGGAGAAGCCATGGTTATAAATGCAGTCATATTTCTTCTAAGAGTTGCCTTCCTTGCACTGGGATGGAGAGTCACCAGGACTGGCGAGTCAGGGCCTGCAGGTTACACTTTATTTATTGCCCAGTGCCAGCAGGGCATTCCCTTCCATATTGCTCCGGAGGATGCTCCCTGTGCCTCGGCCGTGAGTGCTTCCAGTTATCCCAGCCACGCTCCAGGAGAGGGCACCAGTCCCTCACTCACATTTCCCGTGAACCCACGGAGCCTGGGAGCATCCCTGCCTGGCCTGTGTGCAGGGATGCTCCTGCGGGGCCCACGCAGGGAGCTGTGGGCAGGCAGAGCTCCTCCACCCGCCCTGGGACTCCTGGGCGGGCCAGATGGAGAGGGTTAATGTGTCCCAGGGAAGGACACGGATCGTTTGGAAAATGAGAGTGTATGGAGCAGTTCTGCCTTGTGAAATCTGCGTTGGGGAAGGGAGGCAGGAGCGTGCAGGTGCCTGTGTTCACCTGTATCAGCACCTGCAGTTGTGTGTGGTTTTGCTGGGGGAAGGAGAGAGAAGAGGTGAGGAAATGAAGTGTAAACAGCACATTCTGTGCTGTGTGAGGTTATAAAGTAAAACCCAAGAGCAGGGCTCTGTTCCACTGCCTGTCCCGTGGTAAGCTGCTCTCCTGCAGACTGGGAATGCTGCGAGAGTCGAGGTAAATCAAAGATCATCTCGCTCAGTATGACAGAAGCCCCTGTCACTGCTCTGCCTGTCCCCAGAGGACGGGGCTGGGACACCAGGAGAGCCCTGGGGTGGCCCCCAGGTACACAGAAGTGGCTGTTGCAGAGAGGGAGGCAGCCAGGGGAGGGATTTATGTTGTCACTGACACGGGGCCACTTCGCAGAGCCCAGCACTGGGTCTGTCATCAGGTGTGAGGGCCTCAGCCATGCTCCCAAAGGGCTTTGGCTGTAGCCTCTCTGTCAGTGCCCAACAGTGAGGTGTGTCCAGCTTTGCTGCTCGGGCACATCTTAGCGTTATTCCAGCCAGGGTAAGTGTTCCCACAGGGAATGTGATGCCTCCCATGTGTCTGCTGCAGGTGCAACCCCCTCATCAACCTGAACTACGCTGTCCTGCTCTACAACCAGGGCGACAAGCAGGGGGCCCTGAGCCAGTACCAGGAGATGGAGAGGAAGGTCACCGTGGCCAGGGAGAGCAGTGCGCCCGACTTCGACCCCGAGGTTTGTGCCTGAGCTCAGGAGCCACCCCAGGGCTGGCAGCAAACGAGGAGGAGGTTTGAATTGGAGTCCAATTATTAGGAAAAAATTCTGCTTATGAGATTTTCCGAGCGGAGCGGGCGCCTGCTGAGAGCTGCTCACTTCCTTTCTGCTCTTTGAAGCCCAGTTCTTCAATCAATACACAGCGAGACAAGATTCCCTCTTAATTAAGGGAGTGAATTAGTGGAGATGTTTCCCCCAAGCACCAAGCTGCAGCCAGCTCTGCACAGCTCTTCTCCTGTAGTTTTTTTCTGATGGTGTTGTTGACTTCATTGTTGTCTGACGTGTCCCTGCTTACAGTGCTCTTCTCTTTTTGCTTCTCGAGAAGATGGTGGAGATGGCCCAGAAGATGGGAGCTGCCCTGCAGGTCGGGGAGAGCCTGGTCTGGACCAAGCCTTCTAAAGAGTCCAAATCCAAGCAGAAAGCTGCTGTGTCAGGGAAGTCCAGCTCTCAGCAGCCTTTGGGCTCCAACCAGGCCCTGGGTCAAGCCATGTCCTCTGCTGCAGGATATGGGAAAACCATGCAGCTCCCCCCAGGTACGTCTCCTCTGCTGTTGTTTCAAGTGGAGATGTGGGAGGGAAGCAGAGAATCTCTCCTCCCTTGGGAAGAGTTACAGCACGTGTTCAGGAAGGGATTGACTTGCTCACACAGCAGTGAGGGCAGTATTTGGTGATAACTGCCCCGGATTTCTGAGTTCAGGAAGATGCTCTGTGTAGTGTATTTCACTCTCCTGCTTTTGCAGGGATGTGGGAGGCTGGGAAAGTTTCCCTTCCTGTCTGAGGCACAAAGATTCCATTAGCATGGGATTGTGATCTTGCTGTGGAAAGGAGGCAGTTTCAGCAACCAGACCTCTTGCCTTTCTTTGGAAGGGCCCAGGAGCTGGTGTGCACAGACAGGTTGCTGCAGAGAAGGGAAGGGATGGACCATTTTCCAAAGTACTTCCATCATTTCTCTGACAACAATAACTGCAGCTGGATTGCTCCCAAGCTGCCCAGCCTTGCAGATGTTGCTGGATTTAGTGGGACTTTAGAGGGTTCTCAGGCGGTGGTGGGAGCCTTTGGAGGCTCAGCCCATGAGTGTGTGTGCTGGGGCTGGGTCGGAGCATCTCCTGAGCCATTCCAAGCCTGACCTCCTCTCACCCCTCAGCTTCCGAGGAGGAATGCACTGGGGATGTTGCTCATCGTGGTGATTTTCTGTCACTCTTGGTCTTGTTGCCTGTGGACTGAACCAGGAGAGTGGTTGTGTAATCCAGGCCTCTTTCTTTGGCATCCCTAAGGACCTGTTCCATTTCTCACACATGGAATAAACTTTCCATGTAGGGAAGACTTAGCCAGAAAATCTGAAAAATAAAACCCACCAAGGGTTTAGGGTGTACCTGAAGGACTTCATTATCCAGATCAGAGAAGGGAGCTGGTTCGTAACATCAGTTGGCACCCTAAATTTAAGTGTAGAGACAACTTGTGTCCTGTTGTGATTTAATTCTGTAAGTAGCTACTTTAACTGCCTGGAAACTCTCCCCACATTTGCTAAAGCTGTGAACTGAAAACAACACTTTGGTTGGGGCTCCAGCTTGAGCATAAACCAGCTTCAGTGGAGCTGGAAGTGGCACTTCCCTGTGAGGGTGGGGAGGCCCTGGCATAGGGTGCCAGAGAAGCTGGGGCTGCCCCTGGATCCCTGGCAGTGCCCAAGGCCAGGCTGGACAGGTCTTGGAGCAACCTGGGATAGTGGAAGGTGTCCCTGCCCATGGCAGGGGGTGGGATGAGGTGAGCTTTAAGGTCTTTTCCCACCCAAACCATTCAGAGATTCTGTGATTCTAGAAAATGTTTTGCCTTCCAGAGCATGAGTTAATTCCTCCATTTGTACTGAACTCTGACAGCTGAGAGACTGTACCTGAGCTTCCTCTCAGCTGCACTGTGGGCACTGTAAGGTCTGGATAACTCCGTGTCAATAAACTAACGTTAGGCAGAAGGAATCTGAGGGTAATTAAAAGCTGTGGTTGTTTTGCACCTCTGCTGCTGGGAAGGGCAGAAAGAACAGGCAAAACACACGTAGCTGTAGAGTAACTTCAACTGTGCTCTCTCCCCAGGTGCTGCAACACCAGCTCTGCCAAAAAAGCCTCCCTCCCTGCCTCTGGAACCAGAACAGGAGCAGGACTCGGAGACGAGCCCTGAGGAGAACTCGGCTCCCCCAGGGGACGAGGAGCAGAGGAAGGAGAAGCCCCAGAGCCAGGAGGCAGCGGAGTAGGGCGGCTCTGGGCAGCACAGGTGGAGCCGGAGCCTCTCCAGGGCTGCCTGGGATTGGAGAAGGGACCTGCCCCGCCCTGCCCTGCCCCATGGTGGCTTCTCCCCACTGTCAGTTAGTCTGGATGCAGCTGTGTTCTGTCAGTGATCTTAGCTCGTGGGCTCTGCCTTGTCCCAAGGAGTCGTGGCAGTGACCAGATGTTTCTGTGTAGCTGCTTTTAGTGTGGTCACAGCTCCCCACATGACTGGAGGGTCCAGCCCTCCACAGGTTGGGTGTGAGTCCTCCAAAAGGACATTTAGCAAAGGCAGCAGTAATGATTTAGGATCCTGCACCCCGAGGAGGATCAAACCCTTCCAGTGGCTGAACTGGTGAACAGCCGATTTTGCATAGAGAACCAGTAAACTGAAGCTTCAGGGCTCTGTGTTTGCTGGTGAAGCTCCCCAGCTGTTTGAAATGTATTTCCTGCTTTTAGTTCTGCACTGTTGGACTGGATCCCTCCATAATGACCAGTCCAGGAGAGGAAGGTTAGTAATGGAAACAGTCTCAGTGTACGGGCAGCTTGAACAGGGCTCTGGGTACATCCCAGCCTTCAGCTGTGCTTTGTGGTTTGCTGCTCTTACCCAGGACGACATTAATGCATCTTTAGAGCCCAGCCAGGAGCTGAAGTGCTCTCCTGCTCCCTGGAGAACACTGGAAGAGTAGGACCCCTCACTTTCCCCTGGGTTCTGATAACCCAAACTGACTGCTTATCTTAAATGTGGCTTTTTTCCCCCCAGCTGCCCTTTCTGCTGGGTTTTGTGTCAGGTCAGCTCCAGAGCAGCACTCCTGTAAGGATTCCCTCCTGCCAGGAGTTAAAGAAAACAGAATTGTTTGGTAGAGCACTGGCAAATTGAAACAAACCAGACAAGGAGCAGTGTCAGTCAGGTACAGTGCAGAGATTTTTATTCACATTTAACTTCTTACACTGAAAGTTCCTGCAGCCTAACAGAGTGCCTGGGAAGAAGAGGTGAGGATTGCAGAGCAGGGGTGGGCAGGGGCTGGGAATTCTTCACCTCAGCCCCAAAACTTTACTTCAAGGCAGATTTTTGTCCTAGGATGCTTTGATAGGATAAATGTCACACAGGGAGCACGTACTGCACTTGGAGGTACTGTGAAGGGATTTATTTTAAATACAGATTTTGTGAAAAGCTTATGCGACAAGGAACCAATTCTTCATGAAATGAAGCAGTAGCACCTTCTTACTTCCTGGGAGCTTCATGTCTAAGGGAGCATTTTTAAATATGTAATTCCAGTTGGATAATAAATAGAACTGCAATCCCTCGTCCTGTCCCCTCTCCTCCCCTGGGCATGGTGATAGTGGCATTTGCATACAGTAAAATCCTGGGATCTTTCTGGAGAGCATTTTTGTGCTAATGGTAATGAGGCTGGACTGCTCTTTCAGCTGGAATTAAGCAAGGGACTCTTCAGCAGGACTGCACTGAGGCATTTAGGGATTTTGGAAATCACACCTTATGTTCCAAAACCTGTTTCTGGCATCAGCCATGATTCTAATCCCCTCTTTTCCCCCCTTAACAGAAAAGAATCATGAGCTTAATTTGTAGGGAAGCAGAAACCATCTGCTTTAGGACTTTTCTTCCCCTTTTTAGGGAAAGGTCTGTGATGAACCAGGATAAATCACAGAGCTCACAAGGTACTTTGCATCTTGGCTTCTGCACAGGAAACAAACTAAGAGACATTCAAACATCAGTGCCTGGGCAGCGAGACCTTGTTCCAGCCAAGAGTAATGATCTGTCCATCCAGCAACATGTGTTCAGCCCAAAAAATGTGGTGTTGAGGTCCCTGAGACAACTGGATGCTGATTTATGGTACAGGCAGTATTAGTGGGTACGTGCTGTGCTCCTGCGCTTGTTTGCTCAGTTGTGACTGAGCAAGGTGGATGTGGGGGCCTTAAAGCTGTTCAGAATTTAGATTTCCCAGTTGGGAAGTGGGTTTCAGTTGGCAAAGCCTCTTCTGCAGAGACAGACGAGCCTCAGTGCTGAATGGGGGAAAACTTTACTAAAATAATAAGCTCCACACATAAATGCATTCAAAAAGGGCCCGTGTTATAACAAGTACTCCATCTGCCAAGACTTTTCTGTAAGAGAAAACCCAGTTCTGCAACAAGGAAGGCTTTACCACTTTCTCAAACCACACTGCTCCAAAAACTCCATGTTTTTAATGGAAGACACAGGTGAGATGTGAGCCCAGTTTTACGCAGTCTGCACCGAGGGGCAGCTTTCCTGAGAAATTCACAGGGGAGGTTTTCAGGGTGTTTTTTCCATTGCCCCCCCGCCCTTGCATTTTGAAGGGATAATTCCTGCCAGCATTTGTGTTCCTCAGCTGCTGTGAGATCTGCTGAGCACAGGCTGATGCCAGGCTGCTGGGAACAGAGCTCCAGGCATAGCAGGGAATGGCCCTGTGCTATTTCCAACCTGGACCTTTCCTTTGCTGAGGGAACATCCTCCCACCAGAGTCTGGATCAGTGACTCCCTGAGAATTCAGCCTGGATCCACCTGAGGCACCACATGAGAAACTGCTCTGGAGCGGCAGAGGAGAACTTCATCCGACATCTCCAACAGGCAGAACCAGCATTCCTGGCTCTGAGACCCCAGTTTTACTGCAGAGGTTACTCAGACCCAGTATTTTCCTCTGGTTTTCCCCGTTCTCCCCAAAACTCTGAGGTTCCTTAGGCCAGGAACAGCAAGGCAGCAATTGTGTG
This sequence comes from Ifrita kowaldi, assembly GCA_013398055.1. Lineage (NCBI taxonomy): Eukaryota > Metazoa > Chordata > Aves > Passeriformes > Cinclosomatidae > Ifrita > Ifrita kowaldi. Next base: position 122,824 of record VZRS01004741.1, read on the forward strand.
ACACAAGTTGTGCCAGCGCTGCTCTGGAACAGGTTACACACAGACAATACTGGCACAGAGACACTTCAGCTGTTCACTCACTCACAACCCTCAGCTTTCACCTAAGCTGCAAGCTCCAAAAGAACCCCCAAACCAACATTTTAGGATAACTGGAATTCGAGTTCTGTTGTACCATGTCACAGAAGTGTCCCATTATTCAACTCTTTGCTCAGGACATGGCTGGAAAGGTCACCCCGTGGCACAGAAATCCTGATAATTCAGTGTATCATTACAGAATAAATAGTAAAAAAAAAGCCAAGCACAACTGCTGACAGTTTTCCATTGGATTTGGAATGGATTTAGTGCTCTGCTGCTCTCCAGGCTTTGGGTTCCAGTGGCTAAGGAGTGGAGCTGAGCTCTAAACCATCCAGCATCAAGCAGTTAATGAGGTCTTTGCCAAAGGCTGAGGAAGAACATTTCAGCACCAGTTCTGTAAAATGAACTTGGGAAGGGAGGGCAAACTGGACTGGATCTCACACATCCCAACAGGAGATAACCAGGAAACACAAGAAAATCAAGTCATTCTTTAGTAATGCTGTGAAACTCCCCTGGAGAGGAAAAAAGAGCCTTTAAACTGGCAAGAGTTGGATTTGGGATTGGCGCTTCCATGGCATAGCACCAAGGGCACAGCAGAGAAGGAACGTGTCCTTTGAGACTCTGCCAGGCCCCTGTGATTCACACCTCCCAAATCACCCAGCACTTGACCCTGAGTAAGTGCCATGCACAGAAAGCACGGGAAGAATGCTCATTTTGGGTCATGGATAAGACAAAATAAAGCCAAGCCAAGGTGGCTGCAGGGACACACAAGTGAAAATACCAACGTGCACAGGTTTCACCACGGAGAGCTGTCACAGTGCTGAGCTCAGCTGCTGCATCTCCAGCAGAATCTCTGTGAATAAACATTTCCAGAGCACACTCTGCTTCGGGAGCGAGGCTGGCTGAGGCTTGAGTCATCCATCACTGTGGAGTTCAAGGTGTGAGTAACACAGGAGAACAAACAGGATTTGTAGAGACACAGGATGAGGGGGAGCAGGGTCAGCTCAAGCCTGGTTTTGAAGCTTTGGTATTTTTGCAGCTGTTGAAGCAGCTTTTCTTTGTCGTCACTACTGGAGCTTTGCAGAGGTGTGAGACTACAGGTGCAGGGGAAGCATTTCAGGAGCTCTGCCTCCCTGTCATTAATTTGGGAAGGCAGAAGGAAGTTAAGCACATCATGTTCACAGCATGTGAAACAAAGCAAAGGCTGCTGGGCCCCTCCATTCAATTCCCATTTATTACCATATAGATTGTTCCACAACTTAATCAGGGATCCCACTGGCACAGCTGATGAACGGGTCAGGGTGGTTAAGGATTCTCCTTGGGAAATTACTTTGGGGGCAGGTGAGCTCTGTGTGCCTGATAAAGCAGATTTGGGCAGAGCAGCAGCCTGGCCATCCCAAGCTGCTGGGATTTGAGCTGGGACTCCCCGTGCCAGGCGTTCCCAGCACACCCAGAATGGGCCACAGCAGAAATGTGACCTGTGAGGAGCAGCAGGAAGGAGGTAACAGTAATTGTCAGTTTACATTTTTGGCCCAGATGATTTCTAGGCAGTAAGGTCCTTTTTAATGACTGTTTACAGCAGTTATTTACTCAGATTAAAAAAGCTAATTTTGGCCTGTCACGTTCCTGTTCAATGCAAGCACAGCTGACCCTGGGACAAGGTCTGTAGGTGCAGTCACATGGTTTTAGGTGGCCATAAGGAATGTCAGCCCCATCAACCTCACATCCCTGGAAGCATTTTGGGAAGAAAGAAGTGAAATACAGCAGCAGGGCTGTTGCTGGTGACAGCTTGAGTGTGTTTAGTTTTGTTTTGTTTCCAGCTTGAGAATCCACAGAGCTTGGCCCAGTATCAGGAAAGTGGAACCCAGTGTAAGCCAAGGATCAGTTTCCAGCTGGCAGATCCGTGGCCTTTGGTGGCCCTAGGAGTGGAGTGCCAAAAGGCCACCATCCCTGGCTGCAGAACAGCCTAGCTCATGGCCTTGGACCTCTAAGACAGCTGAAAGGAGAGGTTCTTTTCATTTATTTTCAATTTAGGAAGACTAAACCAGAACTCCAAGTCCTGTGCTACAGTTTGTCAATTATAATAGTAATAGTAATAATCATCATCATTCATAATAAAAAAATAATCTGGGTAGAAATGCTTCCAGTCTTAAGAAGATCCTGCACCTGGATAAAATGCTGAGACTCAAGGGAAGCTCAGGGTGGGATGAGCTGCAGGAAAACACAGCATTGCTGTACTTCTGCTCTGTGCAACGCAGAAGACTTTGCTCAGGGGGAAAGCTGAATACACATGACAGACAGCATTGTGTGCTGAGTCAGTGCAAGTACAACAGCTGCCAGTTTTCATCCTTGCAGAGCAGTCAGGATGGCTTTTCCCAACAGAGAACACCACTGACAGCAGCCTGACAACGTTATTGCAACAGATCACTCCACCCTGAGTGACACAGACTCTGCTCCCTCCATTCAGGTGCAAAGGCTGACCTGGAACAACCTCCCCCAAGCTCTGGGGAGGCACAGGCTTGCCCAGACATGCTGATAGCACTTAAGCCACTTCTACTGAAAAGTGTCTTGAGAGCTGTGCACATAAACTCCAGGTTCCTGAAGTGGCCAGAGACAAAACCATGCTGGAAAGAGAGAAAACCATGCTGGTGCTCTGCAGTTCTTAGTGTGTGACTGTGAAGAGGTAAAAAGATAGAAGCAAAGTATTTAACAAGGACACATGGTTCTGCTTTTTTAATTTCAAAGGCCAGAGCAAAGAAACTATCAGTGACCTAGTCAAATAAACCCCAACAGCAAACCCTAAAAAGGCCTCCTCACTTCAGTCTCACCTGGAAGATGCTGCTGCAGCTTTTGAGCTTCCAGAGGGACCTTCCCTACTACATTAACCTTTCCTAACAGAGGCCAGGGAGACTGAAGAATTTGGCACAACCATTCTCAACCGACCAAAAATGAGTCTCTGTCACTCAAGAGCTTTTCTGTAACACACCAACTATTAGCAGAGTATTTAGTGTACAGCAAACACAGGGAATGGTTTGGGGGTTCCCTGGCAGGGAAACAGAGCTGTCCCCCAAACAGAAACCCTGATTATCTTCATTCCTAGTTCCCAAAAAACTAAGCACAGGCTGCTGGGGCTCAGTTGAACACCTTTAGTCACAGATATCCAGAACCACCTGTGCAGCCTGGAGTAGGCTCAGTCTGTGTCACATTTTGGAACCGTGGCTCCCTCTGGGGCTGGGCACACGGAGAGGTGATTGCACCAGGCAGTAATTCCATCCTCACCTCAAGCAAGGTTTGCAATGTGCTGGGAGGAGATAACCCACAAGCCTTTTATTTTGAATTTACCAGAGGCAAGGCAGGGCCGGGCACTGCTGCGCTCTCCCTGGGATCCAGGGGCAGGAAATTCTCCTGCTGCTGCACTTTCCAGCACTACCAGAAAAGATCCTTTCTGAGCTAAGAACAGCAAACTTTGCCAGCCAGGGATTTTGGTCTTTGTGTCCCTCCCCCTTAAGACAAAGCCAATTTTCACATTGAATACTAAAACACCTGCACCTGCACGTGAAGCGCTCGAGTCACTGCCGAGTGACTGGAATGTAGCCGACAGTTTATACCTGGAATTATTCTTTGGCTCTTTTTCAGTTATACCCAGAAAACACACCACACCCTGGTTCTGTTCCTATACCACCACTGCTTCAAATCCCAATCCACGGGTCTCAGACACCGTGCAGGGTTGGAGAAGAAGGAGGGTCCCGGTTTCCTACTGAGGATACACTTCAGAATAGAGCAGTCCCTCGGCTGAAATGGCATCCCCGAGTCCCACGGTCCGGACGGGATCCTTGCACACCAGCACGGGGGTGAAGTGGAAGGAGATGCCTTCCCTGTGCCAGTGCACCACGGGCTCGTCTGGATTGAGGGAGATTTTGGACGGTGCCTCAGTGTGGGAGGTGACGAACTCCAGAGGAGCTTTGAGGAAGACCTTGCTGGTGTCGATGGTGTCGGTGGCACAGGCCTGGGTGCCGGCGGCCCTGGCCCCGGCCGCCACCGCCGCCGCCTGGTTGCCCCAGTGCCCGTCCACGGTGACCAGGATGTGGTAGGCCAGGGTGTGGAAGTGGATCCGCGTCAGGTCCGAGGCGCGCTCCGCCGTCTTGCCGTGCTCCTTCAGGATCCAGAAGAGGATGTCGCTGACCACCCCCACGTCGGGAACGCCGCTCCAGGAGGCCAGGGAGGCGTGGGGACCAGAGGCAGACTGGGTGAGGAACAGCAGCTCCTGCTCGTTCAGCCCGATGGAGTTCACCAGGGGAAAGACCTGCTAACAGGAACAGGGAACAGCGGGTTTGCCTTCAGGGGCGGGGTCAGACCTGCGATTCCCCCCCAGGCTGTGGTTTTTGCAGCACCCTGCTGCTGGCTCAGCAGAAGCAGCACCCAGTTTCCCAGTCGCTGCACCTCCACAAGTTGGCAAGAATTACTGAGCCAAGAAAACATTCCATTTGGTGCAATTAATTTTCCAGACACACACTTTGACAGTAAAGAGTAGCAACACATCAACTCCACAGAAGACATAACACTGAGATCAGAGCTGTGTCACGCTAAACAAGAAACCACCAGGGAAGAAATTCTGCAAAGAAACCGAGGGATTTTTTAAATTATAAACTCAGCTTAAATTCAATCCTCAATTTATCTTTGAATGTATGGTCCAAATGTTGAGTTCTGATTTCTGTATTCATGCACTAGTGTGTGCACTGTGATACTGAACCTGACCAAAAGAGCACATCCTTTCATTTTCCTTACCTGATGCATAATGTTGCTCATAAAATCCTGATCAGTCATACTGGCCAGCTCCAGGTGGATGGGAATGTCGGTTGGGATATCAGAGATGGAGGCCACAGCCTACAGGAAAATGGAAAACACAGCCCTAGAACATGTGTTTATTAAGGAACAAAAGAAGAAAAAGGGTTTGGACTCAAGATACACATCCTTTAATCTTCCTGTGTGTGGATATAAACAATTCCAATGGGATGTCTGACCTGTGTATGTACTGCTAAGGAGAGGAAATAAGTGGAATCCCAGGGCAGGAAAACTGTACCTAACCTTAATCTGCTCCCAGCTCAGCACCTTTCTAATGGATTAATTCCAAAAACCTCACAAACCTGAAGCAGCTGCAGAAGAGCTGATCCTAGAACACAAAAAAGGCCGGTGCCTTGCATCAGGATGAGCCCTCAGCTGTAGAACAGGTGGTGCAAGACAGATGCTACTTAAGGAATGCAGGTGTTGATTACAACCTGGATCACCTCAGTATCCAGGACAGAAACAGTGTGGTTTAGCTGCTAGACAAGCCCAGTAACCAGATCTACACCCTCCAGCCAGGCAACCAGCCCTTCTTTTCCCTGGACAAGCCACTGAATCTAAGAAAAACCAGTGTTACAGGATTAGACTTTGGCCATCCCTGCAGCTCCCACTCTGCTTTTGGCATTGAATACTGAGACCTGTGGGAGCTCTAAGGCACAGCCTTCCTGCTCCTTCAAACCTGGGAAAACAAGGCCTTGGCACAAAACACCTGGAGTGGAAATGAAGGAGATTCAGGGATTCAGGATCTCACCTCCATGAGTCGTCTCTGTCGCATCTCCCTGCTCTGCCCTTCCATCATGTGGAGTCCTGAGAGCACCACCAGGTCTGGCTGGAATTCATCCAGGCTGGACACAAACACTTCCAGCATGTTCAGGGCACCGTTGGACAGGTCGTGGGAGAAGATGAAGCGGTTGGCAGCGGGTGCCCTCACTCGGCCCCACTGCTCACCTGGGGTGGGGCAAACAGGACTAAGTGTGTGTGAAGTGGTTTATTCCTGGGCAAGATCACAAATGCAATGGGCTCCATCAGTGGCAAGAAAAGCCATGGAATTGTTTGAGCCATTACAAGAAGGTTACCCCGAGTTTCATCGGCACGTGGTTAAATCTGTGTTTTCAGGGAACATTTTAGTGTTTATGGAGCTTCAGAATGATAGCCCTCAGGCTGGGGCTCCACTGAACACTCAGCCTTCGGCAAGGTACCTGCTTGATATTCCAAGATAAGATGGAATTCATCTCTTTCCTGCATGGATTCAGGTGGCACAACCACATTGTCATCAAGCAGTTCATGGAGTTTGGGACCAACTGGGCCACAAAGGAGGATCTAGAAAACAAGGAAAAACAAACAAGGTTTCTCTTGCCATGTCCCTTGCCAAAATTTAAGCATCACCTGGGCAACTGATTTTAAAAAGTTAATAATTCAATTTTTAAAAACCAGCTTGGACGTCCAACCGTATGTCCCACCAGCAGAACCTAAGAAATAACTGCCAGATCCCCAAAACCTACACGGAAGGGACATGAGACAAGCAAATTAAAGTAGACAAGCAAATGGCACGAAATGTTTGGAACATGTGTGTACCTTCAGGTCTGGATTTGTCGCGAGCTTCTGCCCGATGAGAGCGGCATTTCCTCCCACATAAAGCTGTAAAACAAACAGAGTTGGGTGTGGGCATCCCCTGGTTTTGGGACCTTTAAACACACTTAGTCCTCAGCACAGGCTGGAGATTTTGGCTTTTAAGAACAGGGTTCAGCAGGACCCAAGTTACTAAAGCTTATTGGGGCTGAAGGCAAAACGATTTTACAATTCTCTGTGAGATCCCAACAAGCTGAGCATTCTTTATTTTTAATCTAAATAATCACCTTCAGGTAACGGCCCTGTAAAAATCAATTCATTCGTAACATTGACAGCGCCGTAAAAACCAACTCATTCAGCACATAAACAGCCCTTACTCCTGAGCAACCTCTCTGGGGCTAAAGCCCTGTGGGTTTTTAGCAAGGCTGACAAGGAATCATCTAAATACTGCAGCAATTCTTCCTCCAGTTTGAGGTAGAGGTGAAACCTGCTGCCTGTGCCCACATGAAGTGAAAGGAACTGTGGAAGTTTCTTCAGTAATAAAGGTCAAACCTTCCAGTAAAACTCTGATTTGAGCTTGAAAAGCAGTGAGTATGGATTGTCCTGAGGGTCACAGGTGCTCAGAGAAGGCCACAGAGATGCTCCAAGGGCTGCTTTGGAGCCAGGCTGGGAGAGCTGGGGGTGCTCACCTGGAGAAGAGAAGGCTCCAGGGAGAGCTCAGAGCCCCTGGCAGGGCCTAAAGGGGCTCCAGGAGAGCTGGAGAGGGACTGGGGACAAGGGATGGAGGGACAGGACACAGGGAATGGTTTCCCGCTGCCAGAGGGCAGGGATGGATGGGATACTGGGAAGGAATTGTTCCCTGTGAGGGTGGTGAGGCCCTGGCACAGGGTGCCCAGAGCAGCTGTGGCTGCCCCTGGATCTCTGGCAGTGCCCCAGGCCAGGTTGGACATTGGGGCACCCTGGGATAGTGGAAGGTGTCCCTGCCCATGGCAGGGGGTGGAACTGGATGGGCTCTAAGGACCCTTCCAACCCAAACCATCCCTGGCTTCTCTCACAGAAAACACACATACAGCTAAAAATCAGCTGATTCCTCACTCCCAGCCTCATCCCAACGTGTTGGAGGCTCTTCCACAGCCTCAGCCTCATCTGGCTCCCAAAAGACATCTCTGACATTTCAGTTTGGGAATGTCAGCAGGGGAGAGACCATTTAAACCCCTCCCATCTGCAGCAGGGACAGAATCCCACAGAAAACCATTAACACAACTCGAGCTACACCCCAAGTTTCTTCCTAAATGGATTTGTCTCTAGAGGGAGAATGACAGCCAGCAGTGCTGAGGAAGAAAGGAAGAGGAGTGCCGAGGCTGTGCCCCGGGAGCAGACCCACCTGTGCCGCGGGGTGCTCCGAGGCTGTCCGTGCGATGGCCTGGAACGCCTCGGCGTCGCTGAAGAAGCGCTCGGCAGCCGCCCCTCTCTCCATGAAGTGGGCAAAAGCCTCCCTCAGGTCCTGCCTGGAGTTCAGGACCGCGTGGTTCTTCCCTTCGCCGGGCTCCAGGCCCAGCGCCTCCAGCAGCTTCACCCCGGACAGAACCACGTCCACACAGGCGTTGACGCTGGGAGAGAGAAGGAAAAGGTGTCCTGGGAAAACCAGACAGACCTCAGGGCACCTGGAGTGCAGCGAGGTCACATCCCTGACTGTGCAGGGGGAGAACAACCAACCAAAGGGAAAAAGGGCACAGGAATTTCCTGAAATTCTCTCCTAAAGCTTTCTCTGTTTGACTAGCTTTTATTGTGCTCAGAGAGGGATTTCTAACTTCCTGCTGAATGAAACCAAGGAAAGCTGCGTGGTCCAAAGGTGGCTGAGTATGTTACAGTACAGATTCTACTTCATTTCCTGCCCTGGGCTCGCTCGAAAAGAACAGGCACAGGAACAGTGGCATTTTAAATTCCTAGAAGCTTTTTAAAATGTATGTATTTTGGGTTTCAAATGTGCATGTGATTCAAAACTGTTAAAAGCAAAACTGAAAGTGTTTAAGTCAGCTAGATCAGCCTCTGGAGTTTCAACTATTCCTAATAATACCCAAAGCCACACACAAACTCCCCACACAGGCTGGTTCTGTTTACAAGAAGTCAAGAGAGCAATTTGTCAGTTCAAATATTTGAAAAGGGCCGTTTCTGAAGGACCATCCCAAACTTACAGAAATAGCATGCAGTGGGAACAGGAGAAAAATCCTGTGATAGTAAGGGAGGGATAAGAACCACTTCAGCAGATCCAGGCTTTATGGAAAGTCTAACTTCCAGTCCCCATTTCTCATTGATTTAATCACAGTCTAATTCAGACTAGAGGACAGGAAAGTTTCTAGCTGGAACCAGAACCCCAGGAAGACAATTTAGAAACACTTGCCCTTGTCTCACTCTGTGGTTTCAGAGAAATAACAACATACAGCAAATACTTCCTGAGATGACACCAGCAATTACTTAAGCTATCTTCTGGAGCTGCTGTCAAGTGCTATTTCTGCTCCTCTGCTCCACACTTCCCTGACAGGGACCCAAACCATCTAGGAAACTCGTGCAGGATCCCTGAATCCCTGACTTTCTCCCCATCTCCCCCCACGACACTCCAAGGGCCAGTTCCTGCTCCCTGTCAGTGTGGAGTGCTCAGCACTCAGCACTCCCTTGGCAGTGACCTCGCAGGACCCAGATTTGGGCTGCAACACGGCAAAGCTGCATCAAATGAAATGAAGGACATGAAAAACCCTGAGGCTTTCCACTCCACGAGGCAACCCACCCAGAAATCCTCTGGATGTGCATCACCTCCTCCACCAAAGACAGAGAAATTCCCTCATGTGGCAGAGAAAAAAAACCACAAGCTCAAGCAGCATTTTAGCCCCAATTTTATGTTTTAATGAATCACTACAGATCCAAGGGGATGAAACTAAGTCACATTCTCTGCTAACACAGAGCTACACAGCCATGGAAGTGGATAACTCCTTCCAACACCCAAAGGCTGAATCCTCCAGTCAAAGTCAAGTAACCCTGCCATGTCCATGTATTTAAAAGAAAGTGAGCCAAGCGCTAAATATAACATCTGGATTAATGGTCAAACTTAAACCCAGCATTTAAGATCAATGTGACATTCCTGAACTTTCCCCTTGTTCTCTTCCCACTTTAAAAAGAGAGAGGGTGTTGAATTTCCCTGTGCTCAACATCCATTGCCTTCCCTCTCCCTTCCCTCCACACTTCTCTCCAGCTCTGCCTGGGCTCGGTTACCTCTTCCCAAAGGCGAAGGCTTTCCTCCCTTCTCCACTTTATAAACTTGTCTCTGGCACCTATTTACTGCCAGCCTGTGCTGGATGGACCAGCAGCTCCAACTGACCCCAACCCTCAGACTCTATACATGAATTTGTTTTACAGACAAGCAAGCTGGGAATAATGTCTCTGGAGAAGGGCTGCCAACAGGGCCTGAGCCCAGCTTAAATCCCCACCGCGGGCGCGTTCTGGATCATTGATCTCCTCGGCCCATGTCACACTTGGACTGAGCAGCGCTGCGGGAGGTGCTGCACTCACGTCCGGCGCTTTTCATGGAATCACGGAATGGTTTGGGTTGGAAGGGACATCCAAGATCATCTGGCTCCATCCCCTGCCATGGGCAGGGACACCTTCCACTAGCCCAGGGTGCTCCAAGCCCCAATGTCCAACCTGGCCTGGGGCACTGCCAGGGATCCAGGGGCAGCCACAGCTGTTCTGGACACCCTGTGCCAGGGCCTCACAAGCCTCAGAGGGAANGCCTCCAGCGAGCGGGCGCGGCGCAGCGTCCCCAGCAGCGAGGCCGAGAGCTGCCGCAGGGCCGCGGGGGGCAGCTCGGGGCCCAGCACGCACAGGTAGCCCAGGGCCAGGGCCAGCAGGCCCACGCACACCGACCGCTGCCACATCGCGCCGGGCGCGCTCCGCTCCTCCTCCTCCTCCTCCTCCTCCTCCTCCC
>VZRS01004741.1:133314-146841 GCA_013398055.1 Ifrita kowaldi
GGGGCCTCCTTACGCCGCCTCCGTAGCGCCCCGCCCCCGCCGTCTGCCGGACGGCGTAAACCGCTTTGGGAATCGCGGTACGCCGCGCCTCCTGCGCAACCTGCGTGCGGCCCGGCCGTGCGGTTGCGCCACCTGCGTAACTCGAAACGGGAACAGCGCTCCCCCTGCGCAACCTGCGTGCGGCCCGGCCGTGCCGCTGCTCCACCTGCGTAACTCCGTACGAGAATGGCGCTCCTTCTGCGCAATCTGCGTGCGGCCTGGTGGTGCGGCTGCGCCGCTTGCGTAACTCGGTACGAGAATAGCGTAGGCGGCGCGGGGCGGCGCGTCGTGAGGGGAGATGGCGGGGCAGCGGTTCCCTCACGGCACTGCCGGGCCGAGGCCTCCGGGAACGGGCCGGGCCGGGGCGACGCAGCCGGGACCTCGGGCAGCGGGGAGCCGGGGCGAGGAGCCCGCGGTGAGCACTGCTCTGGTGCTGGAGCCTTCAGTAGCGCTGAGCTGATGTCTGGCTGGGCATCGTGCCTGCACCCTCTATGTACGTGGTACTGCTGCTCCATCCCCTCCCCGGGGTTCCTCCTCACGGTGCCGTTATTTCTTTGTTTCCCAACACCCGTGTGGGTCTGTGTTGATTTTCCACTCTGCCCCAATAGCGCAGTGCCTGTGGTCCCTCAGCTCCTCTGCCCTGCCTCCCATAAAAATTTCTCTAAAGGCTCACATCCAGCAATCCAGTCACTGTCCAAAGCTAATAACCAACCCTAGGGTTGGTTATTCTTTCTTTTTTGTGGAAAAGTTCCTGGTCTCGCCCTCTCCGTGCCATTCCCAGGGTGAGGTGTCCTCATCAGACCTGCCCACAGCCCTGAGGCCGCGTGTGCTGGGGGCAGCGCTGGGAACGCCCTTTGCTGCCTGGTGCATCCCTCACAGAGATGCTGTAGTGAGCAAGAAGGGAGGTTTCCCTTTTTAATGAAAGGGAGTTTTTCTGGGCTTCTTTAGAAATCACAGCAACGTTCGCTCAGAGACTTATGACAAAATTTGCAAGAGTTTGACAACTATGTGCCACAGCGCGTTGGCTGAGGCAGCCGATAATTTTCTTACTCAGTTCTGTGTTTTGAGTGACTGTCATCTCCTCAGGCTCTGACAAAGTAAGCAGTAAAGGAGATAGAATAGTGGAAGGCTTTTTTTGTTGATTTTTCTTTCTTTTTAGGATGGTATTTAGTCAGCAGCAATTGTCACAAATTCATGACTGGCCCTCAGGGCTCATTGGCTGCCCATCAGGTTCCCTTTCTTACTAGGCATTGCGATAAATTACTTCCTCATTTATTTATGTATTCTCTCCCTCCGAAGTTATTTCTCAGAGCTTTGAGGGTAAAAAGGTGGGCAGGACAGGCAGATGATAGAGGCTGGAATTGCTGGTGAAGGAGAGAGTGAGAAAAAACCCTGCTCACCTGACAGCTGATGGTGACTGGGGGCACTGACTGGGTTTGTGAGCCTAAAGTGTTATGAAAATGTGATGATCTTTAAGAACAGAATCCTGAAAACAAACTAGAGACCTTTCTGCCTTCCCTGTTCTTCAGCAGATCCTTCAAACTGTTCTTTATGCCCGAATAACTTCCTGGTGTAGTGCTCCTTCACAGAGCGATCATCTTCTCCTCTCAGACCCCATTCAGCCCACCAGTGTTGCTCTGTTAATGTGTAACCCCCCTTTTCCTTTGCTCAGGTGGTCTTTGGGTTTTGTTAGTAGCTTTTTCAGCTACTAACCAAAAAAAAAAGCTTTTTCAGCTTTTTTTTTTTTAAATAAATTTAATCGTTTCCCCCTCAGTGCTTTTCTGGCTGGTGTTTGATCTGTCTGTGATTATGGAATCTCGCTGGTTTCACACTCCCTGGGCGAGAGGTCTGCGAGGCTCTAATGGTTACAAACAGCCTTCCAGCCCAGGCAGGCAGAGAGAACAGAGTAAATACCTGCCCAAAAACCCTGCTGCAATGAGGGCTTCACCTGTGGGACCAGGGGTATTTATAGCCTTGTCAGAGAACATCATAATTAGATGTGCCCACAGGGCAGCCTCAACCCAGCGCGNTAAATAAATTTAATCGTTTCCCCCTCAGTGCTTTTCTGGCTGGTGTTTGATCTGTCTGTGATTATGGAATCTCGCTGGTTTCACACTCCCTGGGCGAGAGGTCTGCGAGGCTCTAATGGTTACAAACAGCCTTCCAGCCCAGGCAGGCAGAGAGAACAGAGTAAATACCTGCCCAAAAACCCTGCTGCAATGAGGGCTTCACCTGTGGGACCAGGGGTATTTATAGCCTTGTCAGAGAACATCATAATTAGATGTGCCCACAGGGCAGCCTCAACCCAGCGCGTTGTCACCCACCGCTCAGGGACCCCGTTATTAGTCCCGTGTCAGGGTGTGGCTGTGAGCAGCAATCTGACACAGCAATACCTTGGGGAATTAAGGCACAATTCTGCTTTGGGGTGAGTAGTTTGTCACCTGATGCTGATGCAGTTGTTGCCCTGAAGACTAAAGTTGGTGTTTTTTTACACAACAGGTGCAGTTTCCACATCAACGCAATCAAAGCTGCTGAGGAGGAACCACCTCAGTTTGATCTTTGTAAGCTGCTGGTGTTCAGCCTCCATGGAAAGTTCTGTCAGTGCACTTGAACAAAGCTGCAAAGATAATTGTAAGATTCGTTTTACAATCTGCCAACAAAAATAAGAGGTTTATAAAAAGACAAGTTCCCTCAGAAAACCTGTTCCGTTAAAGAGCTAAACACCCATTTCTTGGTCAACATTTATTTTTTAAGCCAATGGAGATCTAGATTTGCCTCAAACAGTAAGATCTGAGGTGAAACTGTCAGCTGAGAACTGAAGTCCAGCTCCTTATTGCCTGCCCTTGAGCCACCCCGTGAATTCCAGTTGGAGGTAACAGAGAGGGACCCAGGGCTGTTGGATTCACAGGAGCTAACTCAAACCGAATAAAAAGTATTAATTAAATACCTATTTAATTATGGAAATAGCAAGCTGATTGCTTCTGGGTCGCTGCTGTGTGTCATTTCAAAGAGCTGAAACTGATCTCCATGAGTTTTCGCTGGGATACTTTTATTAAAAGCATGGGAAGATAAGAGATTTTTTAGAATGAAAAGAGTTAAAATTTAATGTCAACAGTTTTCCTTCGTTTCTTTTCCCTGGTGTTATGAAGTCCTTGTATAAGAAATCTTTTTCTTGACAGTTTTTTGGTATAAGCTGCTTGTGACTTGGGGGGGTGGTAGAGGGACAGTGGTTTTAATCAGTGTTCAGTTATTGGAAATGAAACTTGTTCCCTTTAGGAAAAAAAAAAAAAAAAGAGAAAAGGTGGGGGGAAAAAGAATTTATGGAAAAAACCCCTTTCTCTGCAGGAAGCAGACAAAGGATGTGTTTTTTGCTTGTTTGAAGATTAGCTATGGAGAGCTGCACATGTGGCACCTGTTCTCTGGCCACTTGGAGCTGTCAGAGCTGTATGTGTGAGCTTTCGACCTCACAGAATTTGCTTTTCAGACCATGGGCTTGGTTTGGAGAAACGAGGATTTGCCAGACCCTCGTTAGGCAGGAGGCAAGAGGGAAGGGAACAAGGGTGGGCAAGGGAGGAAACAGCAGGGAGGGGTGAAAACCAAAGCTTCTAGTTCCCAAAGGAGCTCTGGAAACCTGTTTTTCTTACTTTGAACTCACAAGCTTGAAGCAATTGTCTTTATTCCTTATTAAGTTGAATTTCCATATTCAGATGAGCTCATTCCCTTTGACCTACTTTGGCCAGTTAAACTCTAGGCCAGTGCACAATGCAGGGAGGGGAGGAGCCTTCCCAAAGTATGAATTCCTTTATTGTTGTGAGGATCGGTCGTGCGTGTCTGCAGTGCCTGGGATGGAACCTCTGGCTGGAGCTAATGAACACTGGGCAGGGCCCGGGGCACAATTTGGATGGCAGGTCCTTGCAGCCCTCTCAGCTCCTGTCCTGTCCAGCACTCCCAGTGTATTGTCCCTTGTCTCTGCCTTCCCCGGGCACCCTGGAGTCAGTTACTTGGGTTTTGTGTGTCCAGCTCACCCATCTGTGTGTCATCATACCTTGCTGTCAGCCTGCCTTTGCTCACAGGCCTCGTGTAATCCGAGCTGGGCACTCTTTCCAGAACCACACATCGCTCCATGTACATGGAATCAGTGCCTACCCGTGACATTCCACGGGAGCCAACGGCAGAACACGTGCGGTGAGTGGTTGCTACTGGCGTGGCTTCACTGGGGCAGGAGAAGAAAAAAAATTAAGGTAGGCTTTTTGGATGGATCCTAATAAAGGTCTGGAAAATTCAGAGTATCTGCTGAGCCATGCAGATGAGCAGAGGAGCTCTAATTAAAATACAGGCTCTGTGTTGTTCTCAGAAACTGGGCAACATTCCCCATCTGAGCTCTGCCAGCAGATCTCAGTCCTGGACTTCAGCACCCACTGCTGCTCTGCTCTGTGAGACACCCACTCAGCTTGGCCAGCATAGCTCAATCTCTATCTGAAACATCTTGTGCTGTTCCAATTCTGGGCCCTTTTGGAGCGGAAAATGCCATCGCTCTACTAAATTGTGCCAAATTGCTTAGTTTTGGCTGCAGAACTCATTCTCACTTGTCACCTAATGGGGTACCTGGGGACTTCCATCTACACTGTCAGCAACAGAGGAAGAATCATGTGCATGCCCAGCCCCCTGCTAAGCCCCTGATTATATAGTGATGT
Organism: Ifrita kowaldi; assembly: GCA_013398055.1. Taxonomy (NCBI): domain Eukaryota; kingdom Metazoa; phylum Chordata; class Aves; order Passeriformes; family Cinclosomatidae; genus Ifrita; species Ifrita kowaldi. Next base: position 138,048 of record VZRS01004741.1, read on the forward strand.
GTTAATAACAAACACTCTTTCATGTCTTGGCAGTTGCAAACCTCTCCTCAGTAGTGCAGCGCTTCAGAAGTAGAATCACACGGGAAATATGCAAGTCCCAATTTTAAATAATTAGTATCAGCTTCTCTGGCAACTCTGTTCCCAGAATGAGAGTTGGGAAGAGTCTGAAGCTGCCAGATGCCAGTCGTGTGGATGTTCTGCGGAATCTGAACCACGTTGGAGAGATTTGCTGTTGCAGACGTGTTTCTGCACAGAGAATATCTTCCTCCCTTTTAGGTTAGGAGTCTGCCTTCCTTGGAGACCTTGCCACCTCCCAGTTTTTGAGAGCTCAGCAGTGGGAGGTAGAACTGTTTCCATCTTGCCTGAGACACCAAGGCTGGAGCTGGCATCATCCATGTCCAAATTTATTCATTTCTTTCAATTGGAGCCAAATTGCTGGATTTTGCAGTGCTGTTTGCTCACACCCTGTGGTGACCAGCCTGACTTCCAGAAAATCCCCAGGGACTGGAGCAGGCGTGAGCCACCACCTGTGCTGGTGAACACCCTGAGCAATCAGAGGTGATGGCAGTGACTGCTGAGCTGCTTGTTTCTGGAGCAAATGGTTCAGATCAATAGAGATGGACCAACTAAAATTCATGGGAAGAAGACAAGTTAGGAAATTATCCTCAGGAAGTGAGAAACTTTGGTAGGAAGGTGTTTTGACTGCATTTCCAGTCTGGCTCCTGTGGGACGCCAGCTGCAGCACTGTCAGGTGCTGAGAGATGCAGCTAAAGCCCTGTTTATCTGTAGGGTGTGGCCCTGTAAACATGAGAGTGATTAGATGTGTTAGAGGTGTGTTGCGTGCTGTTCAGAAGAAGGGATGGGTGTATGTGAGCAGAGCAATGCTCAAAGTGTTTTCATGTATTCTCAGCTTGGCAAGGTAGAAGATGGATGACAGATGCTCAATCTTATCTCTGGGAAGGAACTCTGAAATCCAAACTCAAATTATTCTGCAGTCCCCTCCATCCATCCAATTTACATACCCATTGGTGAGTGTTCTGTGGGTTGTATCTCATTGTAAATACCTTGGATTCCATATTATAGTTGTTATAATTTATATTCACATCATTTCAGCACTAATGGCAGTGCCAGCGTTGTTGGGAGTGAATGTGCCTTGAAATGTTTGGTGTCTACTGAACCTGACCTAATTCCTATGATACAAAGGGCATTGCTAAAACCTCATCATTACCTCAAACTAACAAACTGGTGTAGTACAACCCCACCAGCAAAATTATGTGCCCACAGGGCAACCTTTATTTCCGTTGATACCTTAGGTTTTAACTTTTATATTTTTCAAATCCTGTACTGCCTAGTGTGTAACTCTGAAGTTTCGTGTGTCCTGTTAACTACTGTTCTCTCATGCTGGTTAGACGTAATGAAGTTTTTAGGTAGCCACTCAAGGCATCATTGTTACTGTTGCAGAAAGCTCCCAAAAGCTGGATCCTTGAGAAGCCTTTGATTTGCAGCCTTTAAGGCTGGAGTTGAAGCCCTTGCTGTGGCAGGGGACTATGGAAGAAGGATTTAGGCAGGCCCAGAGAGGTGAGAATAGAGAAGCCATGTGCTTGCTGTGCTGTAGGGTCTGTCAGCTCGCAGAGTTGTATGTGGGGGCTTCTTGAGGGCACTTTGCAAGGGACAGGACAGCCTCAGGTCAGATTTCCATGAGCAGGGGAGAGGGAAAAGGCTTTATGGCTGAGAGCCCCGTAGTTTTACCAGCAAAAATGCACTGGAGCTCTCAGCATGAACATAACCTGCTCCTGTTCTCCCTTAGTGTGCGTCCCACGCATGTCTGGAATAGCCAGTCTGGGTCGTGGGCACGGGGCTGTGTGTCCATGGGGAGTGGTTTTCTCCCACTGGCTCAGCTGCTATTCTGCCACTCCAGTCACCCACACCAGTGTGGGAGAATTGCTGAGGGTGGGGACAGTGTGAGGTGACATCAGCTGCTCATCCTTGGGGATCCTGCCTGTGTCACTGTCCACAGAGCAGCGCCAGGGCCACCTCTGCTCCACCTCCTGATCCCTGTCTGTTCCTTAGCACCTTCCAGGCTGTGCTACAGCTCTGGGAGCTGCAGGATGTGCAGTAAGGTGCACAGTTCTGCTCTCTCGGGGGTGGCTGATCCGGATAGGATGGGCCTTATGCAATATTGTAAGCTGGGCCTATTTTAACACGCCAGCTGAAGCCCTGAATCAGGCTTTGCAGTGAATGTGTGTATTGGTCTTCTGAGAGGCAGTTGTTTGAGAATGTCACCACTGAGACTGCCAAACCTATTTGTGTATTTCATAGCTCATACTGTAAACTGCTCACACACCCCCCCGGTTGTGCATTAACAGACACAGCTCATAAATAGCGGTGCCTGGCAAAGCTGTCGGCTCTAGATCTGTCCACAGAGGTTTGGGCCATGGAATTTGCTGTGAAAAAGGTGTCCCTGGTATTTTCCTTCTGTGTGAATGCAGTAAGCACAGGACATGGAGTGCTTGGTGTTAAATGAGACCAGAGGCAGTGATTGTGGCTGCACATGGAATCAGATTTGTCTAAGTTGGTAAAAGAGGTCTCTAACCTCTTACATAAAGAGACAACAATCAGAGACATAGAAACATGGTTGAGAAAAGTGATGCACAGTCAGAACACCCAGAATATGTTTTATAAAATAAAGAGGAGGTGGGGAAGCAAAGGGGTGCTACAACTGGTTGTGTGGGGAAGGGCTTGAATAAGATTTCAAAGAAAGTATCTTATGATCTTGAAATGAGGCTGTAAGACACTGGAAAACCACAGAAATCCAGAACACAATAGGTCCTTTTATAAGTATTTGAGGTCTGTTTTTTCTTATGTGAATATATAGATACTGCTAAGGCTTTGTGAGCATGAACTCCTTTTTCCTTTGTAGTTCTGTGGCACTTCTAAGTCTTGTGAGGATGTCTTGCCTCTAGGCTGGGCATCACGCATGACAAGTACTAACCAGAAGTGATCAAAGGGAAACCCAGGTAGATTCCCAGGGAAGTTGCTGGGTGATCAACCAGCTCAGGCTCCAGACACTGCCTTTTGCAAGTGTGCATGTGATTTACTCTGTCTCCATTCTGTGAGCTCAGACTGTGCTTTGTTAGTGCTGCACAGCTACTCCTGCTGCTTCCCTGCAGCGCCCTCAGGCTACTTGGGCTGAGGGGGTGGTTGATCTCCCTGCCTCAGAGCACAGCACATCTCCTGGAGAAATGGCTGTTGGGCACTGATGGACCATGGCCTTGTGCTCTGGAAGACAAGGGGCTGAAGAGAAAAGGCACTGGAAGCCTCTCCATGGAGGACATATTGAGAAAGACTCCTCCTCCATCATCTTCACAAAAGTACAGAAGGAAACAAACCAATGCTTCTCTACTTCTGCTGCTCTCTGGATTTCAGAAAGGACTGCTGCGACATTTTCCTTCTCAGAAGAGGCCAAGAGAGTCACTTTATTCCTTCCCCTTTTCCTCTAGCTGAAACATCCCACTGCAGAAGACCTCTGCAGCGAGTGACTGCTCCATCTGCTGTCTGGAGGAGGTCATTTATCTCCAAAGGGAACAACAGACTTTCAGTGACTTCCTCCTGAGGAATCAGCCGCTGACAGAACATTCTCCTTAGCCAAACTCAGGCTTACAAGGACAGTTTTAGTTGCTCGTTAACCTCAAAAACTATATAGTATAAAAAATAACCAGGAAAGAACAATCTGTTGTTCTGGACCAGCTTCTGTACGAGGAAGAGTTGACTAAAAAGGAACCCTTCAGCTCCAGAGCATTGCCGTAGAGGGCTGTGAATTCCTTCATATCTCGAGAGTGAGCAGGGAGGGAAGGCTCTCCCTTTCCCAGGTATCTCACTGTTCCAGAGGTGGGATAGTGGCCCTTGTGAGTCTGCACATGCTGTGACATGTCTTGTGTCCTGCTCTGGAGGGGAGAGCTGTTACTGAGCTTGGTTTTCACTTCAAGTGGAGTGCTGAGGTGCCAAATATGGAGGTGTGTGAGGAAGCCTTTCCCAAACAAAGCCCCCTTACAGGAAAAGAGCTGATAATCTTTGGAGTCTGCTGTGGATTTAGCACTTAGCTGGCAGCTGAAGGCGAGAAAGATAGGTCTGGGCAGCTGCACAGGACACGGGACTGGGAAAGGGCACAGCTATGCCCTGAGCACCTGATGAGCAGGCTTTGAGATTATCCAAGGAACTGTGCTGCCAGATGAGGAACAGGAGCCCATGGACAGCTGCATTTGCAGCCTGCTCCTGTCTCTGTCGAGACACAGGTGCTGAGATGCTTCTCACTGCTGGGCTCTTGAGCTTTCAGCTGGGCACCCATCCAGCCATCCATCACTCCTTGGATCTGGTCCATGGGAAACCAAATGATCTGAGGGTTGCCACTGCGGTGGAGATATCAAACAGACGCCTGGCATTTAATACAAACTGGGGGAAATTGGGGCTGAAAATAGAACCGGGCAGTGCCTTGAGTGCTTTGAGTCTGTGCTAGGGCTTCTGCCTGGGGTCATGGCCCTGTGGATCAGCTCAAGGCAGAACCAGCTGTTTGGGTGTAACTGTGGAAAAATTGATGTGGGACAGCTCAGAACCTCAGGTGAATTGGAAGCCAGTGCAGGGATTTTCTTTTTTCCCCAGGATTTGATCACATGAGGAGCAATGGAGCGAGCACTTCCGCACTTTGTGGTACGACTGACAGATAGTGCAGGGGAGGCGAGACTGGCTTTGTTTTCAGCTGTGAAACCCAGGAAGGGATATGTTCTTTGTGAATTAATTAATCTGGAGAAAAGGCAGTTTAACTATTTGACAAAAGATTCATTTCCACCCACTTCCCAGCTGGCAGCTTAGCCGTGGACTGTCAGATTTCCATCAGCCTCCAACGTTCCGACTGAAATAACAATTTTTGCTTGGCAGGGCAGAGAGTGACAGTTGTGAGCCCTGTGCTGCTCATGGGTAACAGGTAAAGGAGGTAGGACAAGGTTCTGCCCTGCTGGTTGGTGCTGCAGGGCCCGTTCAGCAGATGCCGTGAGCAGGAGCTGAACTTGAATCCCTCTGAGCAGGGATTTTAGTTCGTTTCCTAGGCTAGCAGGTTTCAGGGATTCTGCTCTTGACCTTGTTGTGAAATGGGGGGGAGTGACACCATCCTTCACCCCAAGGGAAGGATTTTCCACGTGGGTTATTCAGTGTCTCAGCAGAACAGCAAGCAGGGAGGAGTGGGAGTCAGTGCAGTGCCCAGTGACATTCTCAGACAGGCACAGAGACATCTTCAAGACAGAAGCTGAGGAAAATCATAATCACAAAGCCATTAGTCTGCTAACAAGAGCTGGGGGAGTATGAAACCTCAAATGAAATCCTAGTTTGTAATAGCACACAGCAGATACCTGCTGGATTCCTGAGGCTGGGACTTGGCCCAGGAAAGGTGTGTGCTGCCAGTTCAGATGCTGTTAGGATGTAAAAATGCCAGATTCCTTCCAAATATTTGCAAGCCTTGAGTCAGCCCTAGCAAAGAGACAACCATTAGGGAGACATTTACATGCATGTGACACACCCACAGCAGGTCTTATCCCTCAGCGGTAGAGGTGACCGTGTCACCTGTTGCCAGTAAATGGAGTGGCAGCAGAGCAGTGGCTTTCCTGTGCATGTCACTGCTATCAGCAGAGAAAAGATGTCTCTAAATAGCACAGGAATGTTTAGCAATTGTGGTCTCATGTGAAAAGTTCAAGTTGTATTTCAAGGACAGAAGGTCTTCTAAGAAGGAAGGGATCAAATCCCCAAGGAGCAGTTGGAAAATGCCACTGTGAGTGCCCCCCAAATGCCTTCAGCACATTCTGCTGAAGTGACATGCTGCAGCTTGTGTCTATGTGATGAGGAAAGGACACAAGGGTACAGAGCTGGGACCCTGAGCAACCTCACACATCATAAATACCACAAGGTAATGGCAAAACGAGATCTTTATTCTGTGTGAAAGAAAATGCAGACAAAGAGGGCATCAGCCAAACTTTGTATGCAGTTAGCAGGAATCTGAGAACAAACTGTTCAAGACACACTTACAGTTGTGAATATTTGCTGCTCTGTGAAGACTGAGGGCTCCTGAGAAGTCTTAGTGCCTGCAGAGATTTAAACAAATAAGCTACTGCAGCCCCTGGAAAGACTGGCCTGGGAGCTGCACAGTGGGAGACTCAGATGAGATGTTTCTGGGAAAGTTGGAAGGACAAAGCAAGGAGAAGGATCTGTGTATCTCAGACAAGACTGACCTAAGCCCAGCGAATCCAGATCTGTTCATCACTCAGCTGCCTGAAAGCAGAAAATGCTTTTTAAAGATTCCTTTTGTCAGTTCTGGCATTTTGATTTTCATCTGCAATGTCACCCTGGAGGCATAAACTACAAACTTCAGTCCCTGCGAAGCTGGGACTCTGCAAGTGTCCTCACATTACTGGGATTCACTTCTTTGTTGGAGTTAACAGGCGGTGCGAGCTCGGGAGCGAGCTGTGGGCGGTGCTGTGGGGAGGTGGGGTTGGAGCCTGCCCAGGTCAAAGGGAGTGAGGAGGTGTGAGCACTGACAGGGCTTCAGCCAGGAGAGCTCTGTCGGGACAGTGTCACTGTCGCCCTCCTGAGGTTAATGCCGTGGTGCCAGTCCAGCAGCTGGGGTGACCACGGATAGAGTGGAGACAGAGTGAACAGAGAGGAATCTTCGGGACTGCCAGGGCTGGACATGGCACCCTGCCACAATGTTTGATGCCAGGGTGGGTGTATATGGTCAGTGACGGAGTCAGAGGCGTGGGGACCTTGCCCATGTCTGCTTTGGATTTGATCTGTTCCTTACCTAGAGCACCAAAAGGGGCATTTCCTCACATTGGTGTCTGCACACCCTGAAGCTGGTGCTCTTGATGTTACCACAGCCAGCAGTGGTGGAAGACCCAAGACAAAGCAGAGAAGCGCTAAGAGAAACCAAATTCTCTATCACCAGCACACAATAGAGCACATGGAACTACCTCCACAAGGTCCTGCCAGTGTTACACTGCTCTTTGTGGACACGTGGGACCCAGCAGAATCCACTGAGCAGGTAAATTCTTGCTCATGTGTTTCACTGACACCAAAAATACACACACTCACTGCAGGTGTAGGACAAGTGAGAGTTGGAGCACAGGGATCCGTGCAGGGATGTGCTCAGCAGCAGCAGGAGGAGCACAGACCTGCTGCCTGCCATGGAGCACGGAGCAGAGTCCCAGCCCTGTTACAACCCCATGTGAGCCACCCTCCTGTCACCACAGGGCACTCCCCCCATCTGACCTCCCACACAGCACGCACAGGAGTTTTCACAAGGGCACCAAAAGAAGGAAGAACCTTCCCAAGCCTGGAGGAAATCCCTTTGGTGCCAAACCCACTAAGGTCAGGGCAAATGAAGGCTGGTGTTGCAAGGGATGTCTTGGCTGGGCAGATCTGTGAGGACATGTAACGTGATGTGAGAGACATGACATTTATTTCTGCTGTCTGAGATGGATGTGGCAGGAAGGAATATTGGAAAAACCCACTTCCCAGCAGCAGGTGCTGGTGCATGAGCCAGGGTAGGGCCTGAGGGCACATCTGGCCAGATGCTGCGAGTGCCCACACTGGGGAGAGCAGGGCTGGGACACGGCACCTTGCTGCTGCTTCTTGCTCAGAGGGAGCTCTGGGGTTCTCACTTGCTTTTGGGCCAAGTGAAATGTTCTGGTCAATCGAAATCCCATTTTATTTCATTTGTCATTTATTCTCCTGACTTTATTCCAGGAACTGCAGTGTGGCGCTGAATGTCCTATGGGCGTAGCTGGGTCTGGCTCTGACACTGGTGCCTCCTGCAGTCCCTTGCACTGAGGAAGGGCAGGAGTGTTTCCAGTTTTCATGGCAGCCAGGAAGCCTTTGCTTCCTGGGAGTGGTGTTCCCAGGGGGAAGGCTGACTTCTCCAGCACGTTGCTCTCCTGACAGGGTGGAAGCACTCAGCCAGGCCTGGCATCTTCTCTTCTCTGTGTCTAATGAAGGGGCTGAAGCCCTTTCTGGATCTCCTGGGGACGGGACATCCAATTTTCACCCACTTGGAAAGTAAAATGGCAACTGTGGATCAGCTTTATTTATTCTGTCTATGCAATGTATCTGTATTCATGAAGCTCCTTTATTCAAATCCTTGGCTCCCAGTGCTAGGAGCAGTAACTTGCCCTTTAAAATGATAATAGTCCCAAGCAAACTCCCTACAGAGACAAAACTTGTCATTGCTTTGCCTTTGGCTTTGCAAATATCTCGTGTTTCTCCTCCTAATGTGCTGCGCTGACGGGTCTGGGGTGAGGTGTGCAGTATGAGCATGGAGATGCCCGGAACACAGGGCAGCGTGGGACAGGAGCAGCTGCTGAGAGAGGCTGTACAAAACCTCTGTGATGGTGGTACAAGAACAGACTGGGGAGTTTTTGGCTGCTCGACACCGAAAGGTGCAGCCAGACCACACGTGATGATCAGAGACCGTGTCCAAGAGAGGGATAACGGCTTTATTCCACACTCCTCTGGCAGATGCCAAACTCAGGCCCTGAGCAAAACCTCTGTGAACCTCCTCACCTTTATCTAAGTGCCCAGCGTTGCTGGAAAGCTGTAGGTAGGCAACCACTTCTGCCTCTCTCTGCTCACCAGAATCCCTCAAGGCGCAGAGAAGTCGCTGCTGGTTTGGGTGGTGCCGGGCTTAGCCCTTGCTGGGCCATACCTGACCGCCCGTGTGCCTGTCCGGGGGCCGGGCCCGCCGGGCAGGGCAGGGCAG
>VZRS01004744.1:0-63515 GCA_013398055.1 Ifrita kowaldi
TCGCAGGGAAATGCAACTCCCTCATCCTTCCATCCCATGCTGGTCCTGGGCAGATTCCCCACCTGAAGTGCTGGGCTGGAGTCTGGCAGCATCAGATATCCCGCAGCGCTTCCCGAAGGAGCAGGAGGCCTTCCTCTTCCTCCTCTTCCTCCTCCTCCAGGCCCGTGCTCGCCGTGTGCAGCCCAGCTGGCCGGCACTGCTGGCAGGAGCGTGCCCAGTTTCCAGGGAGGAGGAGAAGGGATTAAACCCGGCCCAGGGGCTGGACGGATGTGCAGGGCTGGGTGTGAGGCTGGGGGCTCAGCCACACTCAGGGACCTCACCGTGGTGGAAAGGAGCTGGATTTCAGCAGCTGGAGCCGAGGAGCAGCATTGGAAAGCAGCTGGAATCAGCAGCCTGGCAGCCACACTCACATCCCACGAGAGCTCCCAGCGAGCTCCCGTTCTGCTCCTCGGCATAAAACCCTTCTCCCACCTGGAAGCCGCCCCTGCCTGGCCTCGTCTCTCCAAGCAAATGACATCAGGGGCTGCTGGCAGCCCGGCCAGGGCCGGGGCACCGTCCCCACGTTCCCTGATGTCACCTGCTGGCACCGGCGGGGCTGACGCTGCTTCCCCGGCTCGCAGCTGCTTTCCACGGCTCTTTGGGGTGGAACTGATTTTCCCTTCTCCCCCACAGCAGGGACCCTCTCCTGGTGCTGAGCCCGTGAGGAGCTGCCTGCCCTGGCTCCCCACGGGGCTGGCTGTTGGACAAGTGCCCTGGGGCAGGCTGGTCCCCAGGGAACGCTGCTCCTCAGCAGCACCGAGGTGGCTTTTCAGGAAATGGGGATAAAACCAGCTGGAATAGTCCTTACAGGTGGAAGGGTTGGGTGGGAGGTGGCCCCAGCTGAACTGACCAAGCCCCTCCAGCCAGAGGCTGGTGCAAGGTATAAAGAAAAGGTACCTGAATGCTCCCTGGAAAAAAACCAATTCCAAGCATTTGGGGGGTAAGGGAGAGCTCACGCCACAGCCTTGCTCCACTGACCACCTGGGGCTGGAGGGAGACACTCCAAAGGGTCATGAACGGCTTCAGCCACTGCAAGAACAGCTCTGAGACAGTTTAGAAAACATAAAAATCAGTCAATATTTATTTTACCCGTGAGTCCAGTCCCTGCTGGGCCAGGGACACAGTCCCTGATGTTTTCAGGCTTGTGGAAGTTTTGGCACACAGGGATTTGGTTGTGACCACACTGAGCCATGCTGGAGGAAGCATCTCCAAACCCCCCAACATCCATCACACACCTGAGACCACTGAACACCTTTCCTGTGACCTCTCCTGACCCCAAACTCCCCCCAAGAGCAGGCTCTGAGCTGGCAGCAGCCTGATGGCCCAGAACAGCAGAGCAGAGGAAAAGCAGCAGCACAGGGAGGGGGATGTGGTGCAGGACGTGGGGAATTGGTGCTGAACAAAAGGTGCCTGTGGGGTCCAGGGAAGGAAAACAGCGACTGAGCTCATCCCCACCAGCACCATCCTGATTTAGGGACACAGCAGGCACTTTGTTCTCCTGGACAGGCACAGCCCTGATGTAGGAGCAGCTTCCTCCGGTGCGAGTGACAGCACAGAGCACCCAGACCATCCCCTGAGGTCAAATACAGCAGGATTTGTCCCTTAGAGAAACAATTGCTTTTTGCCCATCTCCTGTGTTTCTTTGGGAGTTTTTCAGCAGGCTCCTTGGAGGCTGACAGGCCCAGCTCAGGGAATGCTGGTGCCTTGTCAGAGCTCTCCTGCCTCAGCAGCAATGTTGTCAGTTTGGTCTCCTAAAAACCACAGATTCAGTGAAGCTGCACCTTGGTCTCCACCCCCCTAAACAATCAGCCTCTTCCTTCTTCCCAAAAGGATGAACTCCAGAAGGGATCGTTACACCCAACTCAGTGATTGGGAAATTTAGGATTGAAGAGCATCTGGCCATGCTCAAAACCGTGTGTTTACCCCCCCTGCCCACCCCCTCGTGACATCCAGAGTCACTGAATGAAGCCCCCGATTTGTTCCCAGCGCTCCCTTGTCCCTGCTGCCCCTCAGTCATACTGCAGCAGGGAGTAGAAAGGGATGGAATTGAGCTTTTCTGACCCTTTCAGGGGTTTTAACTCGATGACCACCAGGCACTCCAGGATTTCGGCCTTCAGCCTCTTCAGCAGCTCGCAGGCAGCACACATGGTACCTGTGGAGGGGAGCAGAAACATCCTCAGTCCAGGGGCAGCTTCCAGCCCCACAGCCACCCCTGCTGCTGTGGGTACCACATAGGTGTGGGTACCCCTGGGAGTGTCCCAGGCCAGGTTAGACTGGGCTTGGAGCAACCTGGGCTAGTGGGAGGCGTCCCTGCCCATGGTAGGGAGTGGGACTGGATGGGATTTACCCAACCCAGCCATTCCATGATTCCATGAACACAGGTGTATGTGGGTCACACGTGCTTCCCTCACCTCCTGTTGCCAGCAGGTCATCCACAATAACCACCTTCTGTCCTGGCTCCACAGCGTCGCTCTGGATTTCCAGCTCAGCCTGCAGGGAGCAAAAAGCAGCTTTGTTTCAGTCTGGCCTCGGAGAGAAACCCCTCACGAGCTGCTGGTTCATGCTGGAACACAGACAAGCTCTCAGCGACATCAGCCTGAACACTCAGCACCTAAAATCCCAAAATTCCAGCTACAGGGGAGCGCCACGGAAATGCAGAGCAGGGAGGGGATTGCTGGGCCAACCCTCTGGCACGCCGAGATCCTGAACTTTCTTCACGTGAGTTATGGTGGAATCTTATCCCAGAGCAGCTCTCTGGCGAGGAAAATCTCCTGTCATGCACTGGGGAGCTCTGCCTGGAGCCAGATCCAAGCTGGCACCTGTCTGGATGTGCCACAGGAGCTCGTCCCATGCTGGGGTTGGCCCAAATAATCCTCATGGCTTAGGCCTGGCTTTGGGGGTTCTGCTGCCATTAGTGACTAGTGGGAGCAGCACAGATTTAGGCTCAGTCCTCGGAGCAGCCGCGGGGTTACGGGGCAGGAGGGTGGGAAGCCATGCGGGACGGCTCTGACTTACAGCACTTACTGCCAGAGTGGGAAACACTCTCCGTGGTCATGCCCCTGAATTCAAGCCAAAGAAAGCCATTCAGCACCAAGTCTGAGCACCAACCCCCTCACAAGAATCACGGCACCAAGCATCACCCCCAAGCACAAGGGGAGCGATTGTGGCTCGGGGCCGGAGCCGGCTCAGCCATTCCCGAGGGTTGTGCAGTGCCGGATTATCCACGGCACCAGAAACCCAGTCTGGGACCCCCCTCTCCACTGGTTTTAGCCCCCCTGGCCCCCCAGGCTGAGCCCCTGCTCCTCCCAGGCGTTACCTTGCCATATTCCAGGCTGTAGCAGACGGACTCGGTGGGACCGGGGAGTTTCCCCTTTTTCCGTACGGGCACAAAGCCGATCCCCAACCTCTGTGCCAGAGGGGGCCCGATGAGGAACCCACGGGAGTCCAGGCCTGGGGGAGCACAGCAATCAGGGAAGCAGGGAATCATGGAATCATTCACGTTGGAAAAGGCCTCCAGAACCATCAAGTCCCACCATTCCCCAGCACGGCCAGGGCCACTGCTGAGCCACGTCCTCAAGTGCCACATCCACACATTTTTTGGAATGGTGACCTCACTACTGCCCTGGGCAGCCTGTTCCGATACCTGATCACCCTCTCAGTGATTTCATTTTCCCTCATATCCAACCTAAATCCTCCCTGGTGCAACTTGAAGCCTTCTCCTCTTGTCCCATCCCTCAGATCAGAGCCATTTCACGGGGGGAGGGTCTTGGTACGACCCCCCCGTTTTATCCTCCCATTCAGGGGGGCTCCAAAAGCAGTTTGCTCTTAAAGTCACTTCTGAGGGTTGACAACACAGCCCACACTGCTGGTGCCACCCAGATGTGCTGCAGACGGGCCCCAAGAGCCCATTTCCCTCCCCTCCGGCCCTTTTCCTTAGAGATAAACCCAGCAGAGCCCCGGTATCAGCCCGGCCACACAAGCAGGGACTTTGTCCCTCTGGGCAGACTTCACTTATCACAAGACACCTGGCCCAGGTTGGGTCTGTGCTCCCTGAACCCTGGTCCAAGCACTGCCTTCCTCAGCCCTGTGCCAGGTGGACACCTCCGAGGCCGCCTGTGCTGGCCTGGAGAGGCTCCCTGAGGAAACCGAGCTGGGCCGGGGCCTGCCCGCCCTGGGGACAGCGCAGGACGCTGCAGGCTCTGTGTGCTCCTTCTTTTTAACAAGGAATTATGCAACTGGCACTGAAGTATCAGAGCCACATCCCAAAACGGTGCTTCAGGAAATTACAGCAGGAGGTTAAGGGTATAAACTGGCCCGGTGTTACCACGCAACAGAGGCCCATGTTCAGGTGATTTTTGTGTCCAAGGGCTGCAACATTCCAGAAGGGTCACCCCACACTTCCCACCGGGGTCACACCGCTCTGCCCTGGCCCCAGGGATGTTCAACCAACACTCACCCGCAATGAAGTCGATTTTGGGGAAAGACGCCCTCAAATGATCCTCCAGAAGATCAATCAAAGTCCTGAACGCCACAGGATCCTTCAGCAAGGGACTGATATCGCTGCAGTGAGAGAGGGCAGGGAGTGAGGAACCTGCGGGGGCTGCTCTGGACACGCTGAGCTCCTGAGCCCAGGGAAGGCTCCTGGTGCTGCCAGGGCAGGGATGGGCAGTGGGGACAGGAGCTGGCAGCGAGTGCCCGGCCTGGCTCCAGCCCTGCTCCCATCCCCATCACCAGCCCTGGTCCTGGCGCCATCCCCGGCCCTATTCCCATCCCATATCCTGGTTCCATCCCCAGTTCTGGCTCCACTCTCGGTCCTGGTTCCCTCCCCGATCCATCCCTGGCCCTGGTCCCGGTCCCATTCCCGGTCTATCCCTGTCCCCGTCTCCATCCCCNAGCCCCGCGGAGCCGCGGGCACCGGAGGGTGCGGGCACCGGGCCGTGGAGGTCTGGTAGCCCAGGGCGTGGAGCATCAGTCCCTGCGGTGCGCGGAGCTCCGGTACCGCGGCGCGTTGGAGCCCCAGTCCCCCTCGTATTTGGCGCTCCAGTGTCCTGCAGCGTGGAGTATCAGCCCGCCGGGCACACGGAGCTCTGGTATCCCCGTGCCCAGGGCCCCGACTTCCCCGTGCATGGAGGTCCGGTACCCCAGGACATGAAGCATCGATACCCCCCGGTATGTGGAGCCCTGGCTCCCTGGTGCTTGGAGCTCTGACACCTCAAGCACGGAGCCCAAATTCCCCCGTGCGTGGAGCTCTGATCCCCAGGTGCATGGAGCTGCAATTCCCAGGTGCATGGAGCTCTGATCCCCCGGAGCATGGAGCTGCAATTCCCAGGTGCATGGAGCTCTGATCCCCTGGTGCATGGAGCTGCAGTTCCCAGGTGCATGGAGCTCTGATCCCCTGGTGCATGGAGCTGCAGTTCCCAGGTGCATGGAGCTCTGATCCCCNGCTGCTCTGGACACGCTGAGCTCCTGAGCCCAGGGAAGGCTCCTGGTGCTGCCAGGGCAGGGATGGGCAGTGGGGACAGGAGCTGGCAGCGAGTGCCCGGCCTGGCTCCAGCCCTGCTCCCATCCCCATCACCAGCCCTGGTCCTGGCGCCATCCCCGGCCCTATTCCCATCCCATATCCTGGTTCCATCCCCAGTTCTGGCTCCACTCTCGGTCCTGGTTCCCTCCCCGATCCATCCCTGGCCCTGGTCCCGGTCCCATTCCCCGTCTATCCCTGTCCCCGTCTCCATCCCCGGTTCCGTCCTCATCCCCGCTCCCATCTTCACCCTGTTCCCGTCCCCGTCCTATCCCCGCTCCGGCCCCATCCCCATCCCCATCCCNCCGGAGCATGGAGCTGCAATTCCCAGGTGCATGGAGCTCTGATCCCCTGGTGCATGGAGCTGCAATTCCCAGGTGCATGGAGCTCTGATCCCCTGGTGCATGGAGCTGCAATTCCCAGGTGCATGGAGCTCTGATCCCCTGGTGCATGGAGCTGCAGTTCCCAGGTGCATGGAGCTGCAGTTCCCAGGTGCATGGAGGCCTGGCACTGCAATGGATGGAGCCCCAGGCTCCCCTCTGAAGAGTTCTCAGGTACCTGCTCCGTGTGGAGCTGGATTTCCCTGCCTGGCCCCAGCCTCAGAAAGGAGCCCCCTGCTTGGGGGTTCCAGTTCCACCCCCTCACCCTTGCCCAGCCTTCCACAAGCTCCTCAGGACTTCACTGTTTCCTGCTTTTCCATCCCTCGTCACCTCGTGTGAACTCCTGGAGTCGTTTTGTGTTTGTTAAAACCGTTGGTTGGGATGAGACCCACGAGGGACGATAACACAGCCCCGGGTCCTGGAGCAACAGCTCCTGGTGTCACCGAGGCCTGGGCAGGTCAGGGAGCTCCCACAGCTCCTATCTCCCATCTCCCGGTGGTGAATGTTGTTTGGCCACGCAAAATCCACTCAGTGAGTTCAGATCTCCTCTTCCATTAGCAAATCCACCTTGGATCTGCTCCAAACCCATCTGGGCATGGCTCACTGCAGAAGCAGAAGCAGTTTGAGCCTGTAACACCCCTGGCTGAGCTCAGTGTTCACTGCCCAGAGCTGTGACCGGGAAAACTTCACCCCACACCCTCTGGAGAGCCTCTGCCATGGGCAGGGACACCTTCCACTGTCCCAGGCTGCTCCAAGCCCTGTCCAGCCTGGCCTTGGACACTTCCAGGGATTCAGGGACAGCCACAGCTGCTCTGGGCACCCTGTGCCAGGGCCTCCCCACCCTCACAGGGAGGAATTTCTCCCTAATATCCCATCTAACCCTGCCCTCTGGGGAAGCCATTCCCCCTTATCCTGGCCCTTGTCCCCAGTCCCTCTCCAGCTCTCCTGGAGCCCCTTCAGGCACTGGAAAGAGCTCTAAGGTCCCCCTGGAGCCTCCTCTTCCCCAGGCTGAACAATCCCAACTCCTGTTAAGCTTTCTGCTGCCAGAGACAGCCCCTGTTCCCTTCACAACCATTCCCTCACAAACTAAGATTTTCCCTGAACTCAGATTATCTCTCTGGCACCAGAAAAATGCTCTCGGGCAGCTGTTCCAGGGAAGCAAACACGAGGAAGGACGCAGCCTTCCCGTGGACCCAGGGCTCCACAGCACTCTCACTCCCTGGGATGAGCTGGACGGGTTTCTCTTGTGACCTTACAACCACAGCACTGGACAATGAGCTGTTCCAGCAACTCCTCTTCTTCCTGGCAGATGGAATTGCTGATGGAATTTATCTGCCTACTCGTGGAAATAAATAAGCAGGAGTTTATTTCCTGGGAAAAAGGATCTTTTCAGCCTGCCAGGCAGCTCTGCTTCTGCCTCTCACTAACGGAGGGGCCGGAACGGGGGGTCTGTGTCACCCCTGTCCTGTTCGTGATCCCCCTACAACCCCACCCTTACTGCAGGAGACTCCACCACATTTTCCCAGAGGCTGAGTGGGGTTCCCAGGCCCCTCATCCCAGCCAAGCCCTGGCAAACCAGCAGCTTCCACCAGGATGAGCCGCTGAGTGCTCCCACTGCTCCAGCCCACAGCCAGGGATCCCTCTTCCCATGTGGGGTCAGTCTGTCTCCATCGGTTCTGCCAGGAAGGGCACAACGGTTGCACCAAATCGGACTTGCAGTGACCCAGCTGCCAGAAATCATGGTTAAAACACAACATTCCCCAGATTCCTGTCTGAAGTCCTGATTTATCCCCCATCTCAAAGGATTCCAACTGCACCCACCAGCACAGACTGGACTGTAACATCCCAAGGAAATCAGTTTTCCCTGGGATTGTTCAACCTTTCAAACAACACTGCTGACTCCTACTGCAATTTCCATCTGCAAAGAACTTTCCTAGGACCCCTTTCCAAATGTGATGTCAAAGGGCTCTGGAATATCACCCGGGAGGTGACTCCACATCCGCTTGTGGCTCGGAGAGGTTCAGGGCTGATCTGTGCCTGGCAAAGGAATCACCACCTGGAATCTGGATTCCCCCTGGAAACTCTGGGTTTGCCTCTTTTCTGGACCCAGACGCCATCAGTGATTTAAAAGTGCTTTGAGGTCCTGATAGGAGAGGTGTTATTAACCATGGAAGCTTGGGAACAAACTTTAATCAGCTTAACCAGGCAATTAAAGAGCTGTGCTGAGTCTGGAAGTTTCTGTTCCGTTCAGGATTTTAACACTTCAGTGTGAAGTGGAACAAAATGCCCCAAATTTCAACGAGGGAAAACGAGCACAAAAATTTCCCTGCAAATCCACTGGAACGTTTCGTTTCAATCTCAGCTGAGGAAACACATGCACTTTAAACCCTTAAAAAAAAAAAAAACACCCAACCAACTTTGAAATATCTTGTTTCAACACCAGAAGAATGCAGCTCCCCAGCCAGAGCCCTGGGCTCGGGATAGAAGCCTCTGAGCTGGTTTTGTCCCCCTAAAAGAGGGAAAGTGTCATGGTCCAGCTCTGCCTCCCTCGGAGCCCGAGCCAGCACCTCCTGCCCACTGCAGCAGGTTGGATCAGGCCCTTGGAGAAGACACAAAACTGCTCTCTCTCCTCTGGCCAGCCTGGATTTTGTATCTGATCCAGAACTAATGGATTTGGCTCGCATTCCTCGCTGCTGGCTTTTATCTGCTCTCCCTTTCAGCTGGGAATTGTGCTACCAACCTCCTGTCACCCAGAGGGTGTTAAGTGACTCCAAGAGGGACAAAGGCCCGGAGAGCTGCCAGATTGCCTCTCTCCAGAAGCTGGAAGGCAGAGGTTTTTTCTCCCTCCTAAAAGACCACGAGAGCTGCTGGCTACGGATGCACCTTTATTTAGGATTTATATAATCCGAACTCGACTTCAAGCAACAACAAAACTTTAAACGGTGGAAGGGGATATAAAGAAAACAGGCAAATGGAGCCTTGGTGTTTAAAATAGCCATTTTCCAAAGGAAAAAAGAACCTAAAAATGGGATTTCAGTTCTTCCCTTACAGCTGTTCTTAAAACCTGACAGTTTAATTCAAGGGGCACCACAGTGTCGCCTCCTGATAACACAGAAAAACATCCAATGCTACCAGAAAACAAAAGGAAAAGTCCATTTCCAAGTATTCTAACTGCTAGGAGAGAAGGAAAACAGGCCATTCTAACTGCAGAACAGTTATTTGGAAGCTGAACAAGCAAAGGAACTCTTAAGAGAATAAAAGTGTGTTTAGTTTGTAAAGTTTCCCAGTGCTGAGGACAAGGGCAGGATCCCGGGGGAGGGATTTCTCTGCTGGCTGTGCTTCAGAGGCTGCTGGGGACTCTGCAGCCAAAAATCCACCTCCCAGCACCTCCAAACCTTCCTCCCCCACAAACTCCATTCCGTTCTCACCTTCCACAGGTCCTTCTTCAGCTGCTGGAATTCTTTCATGTGGTTATTTCAAAGCTGTCGTCGCTGGGAAAACAAGAGTGTCCAACCTTCAGGAGATCCTTATGTGAAACCAGGAATTTTGGGACACTGTCCACGATGTTTGGGAAGGGCTGGAGGTGGCAGGTAATGGGAACTGCCACTTCCACTGCTGTCCCAAGTCCCACAACCTCCTTCTTGGAGATATTAGTTCCACTTCTTTTAGTCAAATCCCACTGCCACTGCCCAAAACCTCTGCCCCCAGGTTTTACCAGCAAATCCATGGGATTGCTCACTTCCCTTGTTCCAAACTTCCCCATTTTCCCTTTCACACCACATTCCTGAGCCTCCCCTCGGGCAGAGCCGTGTTATCCCTCAGGCAGTGTGCAGGGCATTAACCTTGGCTCTAAGTGTTCAGAATGGATCTGCTGCTTCCCAGTTCCAGCGTTCAGCTCCCCAAATTGTTGGTCCCCAGGGACCAATTTGCCACCGAAATAATCCATTTGTCGCTGCAGGATTTGAAATCAAGGCTCCACTTTTGCAGCCAGAGCCTGCAAATGCAGCCGGAGTTTTTGCACGATTATTAGTTCCATCCATTTCGGAAGCTGCTCTGCACAGAGGGTGGGATGATAACAGAGCCTCAGGGGCAGAGCTGGGAGCCTTGAGAGGCTCAGCTAATTGGAAATTAAAGGCAAGAAAGAAATTCCTTGGACTCTTAGCCCAGGAAGATATTAAGCTTTTAGCGTTCAGCATAATAAATACAAAGAAAGGAACATCACAGCCCTAAACTCCAGCATTCCTTTGGCATTTCTCTTGTAGCTTGAGAACAGAAGCCACCACCAGACCAGTTTGGCTGCTGCAGGTCCCTGAGTGGGTAGGAAATCCCTCCAGCCCCACTCCTGCCCCAGCTCCCAAACTGGGAAGCTTCAGGCCAGCAGCCCTGGATGGTTTTTAAGGGCAGATGTGGCCACTCTGTGCCCTGAGTGGGTACTGGGAGGCTGCAGGCACCATCCCCACCCCTGTGCTGGCCCTGGTCCTCCTCTCTGAACTGCACCGTGTGGGCTGGGAGATTGATCCACGGTAAAAATAATTCCGGGAAAACAAACCAAGTTATTTTTAACCCAAGTCAGTCCCATGATCCCGGAGGTGAACCTGGGAGAGTGCCCCAAAGCAAGGTGTTACTCCCTCGGCTCACAGGTGAAATCACACACTGCATTTCTGATCAATTACTTTATTTTTCCTCATTAATTCTTTATCTCACAGCTCCTAAATCTGTACATTTTTAGGAAAGGCATTGATTTAAAATCCCTCCTATTACCCAGCTGTAAAACAACTATTCCTATTTAAATTTAAAGCAGAAGCTTTGTCACATTAAACCCTGATTATTTATTATCTGCTTCGTGTCCTTTTATTCCAAACAGACACTCCACAGCTTCACTTACTTGCTCTCTAGTGCAAAGTTTCCCCCCAGGATCTGTGTCCTGAGATTATTCCAGGGAGGAATGAGGGTTTGCTGTGCTGGGAGGGTGGACAAACCCTGTGGCTGCCCAGAGCAGGGTGACCTGTCCCAGCACGTTCCAGGGGCAAAGCAGGATCCTCCAAAGTGCAGCTGTGAACGAGAAAAGCAGGCAGCAGCAGGAGGGGACAGGGAGGAGGTGTCCAGAGCACTCCCAGTGGGTGTTCACAAGGGCTGGGGACTGAGGAGCGTGGCCAGGCCAGGGCCCAGCTCTGATCCTGGGGGAACTCCTCCTAAGCAGCACAAAACCCCAGGAAGTGTTGTTACCTCACAACGATTTGAGGGCTGA
This sequence comes from Ifrita kowaldi, assembly GCA_013398055.1. Taxonomy (NCBI): domain Eukaryota; kingdom Metazoa; phylum Chordata; class Aves; order Passeriformes; family Cinclosomatidae; genus Ifrita; species Ifrita kowaldi. The sequence goes on from VZRS01004744.1 coordinate 11,186, forward strand.
CAGGATTTCCAGGGAGTTGCAGCCATGGACTCCCTCCTCTGGCGGGAGTTTTACAGTGAATGCAGGGCTCGGGCAGTTCTGGGTCACAGAATGGTGGAATCAAAGTCGTTAAGGTTGGAAAAGACCTTTGAGATCATCGAGTCCAACCCTCAGCCCAGCACCACCGCCACGTCACCTCAAGTGCTACATCCACATTTTTTCAACACTTTCAGGGATGGGGATTCCACCAGCGCCCTGTGCTAATGCTTTTCATCCTTTCCATGAAAAAAAATATTCCCTAATATTCAACCTAACCCTCCTCTGGCACAACTCTCCTCCTGTCCCTGTTCCCTGGGAGCAGAGCCTGAAGGCTGCCCCCTCCTGTCAGGGAGTTGTGCAGAGCCACAAGCTCCCTCCTGAGCCTCCTTTGCTCCAGGCTGAGCCCCTTTCCCAGCTCCTTCCGCTGCTCCTGCTGCTCCAGACCCTTCCCAGCTCCATTTTCTTCTCTGGACACGGAGAGGCAGCAAACGGGGAGTTACTGGTTTTATCTGGTCTCCTGTGCTGACAGACCCACAGCTCCTCCCAGTCCTCTCCTCACCTCACCACCGAGGGAGCGGCTGCCGGACCTCCCCAGCCTGGAGCTGTGTCTAAACAAGGAGGAATGTTATGGATGAGCTGGAAATGCCATGATATACTTGAAGGACAGTTAGGAACATCCTAAGAAATGTGGGTTGTAAACAAATGCCACTTGCAGATGTGCAGGGATCCATGAAGTGCTGGCTGGCATTCCTGAGGGGTGGAACAGCGAGAGCTGCCTCCAGCGCTGCTCTTATCCCAGCCTCAGGGGATTATCCAGCTTCATGAGACACACCCCAGGATTTACCGGGCAGGGGATTCCAGGTACATAAACCACGGGAATGGGGAGAATGGGAGTGTTTGGGATTACAGGAGGGTAGGAAGAAGCAGCTGAGAGCCCGGAGCAGGCAGGAGCACAGCAGCTGGCATAGAAGCAGGGCTCTCAAGCAGCTCCAAGCTTAGCTTGGGAAGGAAGTTGAGCTGTTTCCAGGTACAGAGCACCTGGATTTTAGGGAAAACAGATTTTCCTAAGGCAGCACAACATCACCCAGAGAGGGCACATCTACTGTGGGAAACACTGGAGGGGTGTAAGTGAAGCTGTTGGTGGGGCAAATGGAGAATCATGGAATCCTGGAATGGTTTGGGTGGGAAGGGATCTTAAAGCTCATCTCATTCCACCCCTGCCATGGCAGGGACACCTTCCACTATCCCAGGCTGCTCCAAGCCCTGTCCAACCTGACCTTGGACACTTCCAGGGATCCAGGGGCAGCCACAGCTTCTCTGGGCACCCTGTGCCAGGGCCTCCCCACCCTCACGGGGAACAATTCCTTCCTTATATCCATCCTAAATTTCCCCTCTCTCAGTTTGAACCCAAACACGCTCAGGGTTCCCTCCAGCTGCTGCCCTGAGGGCCCAGAGGAGCCTGGTTTTGCTCCAGACAGGTTTATTGGAGCCAGGGAAGGGCGTGGAACAGGCTCCGAGGCAGAGCAGGAATGTGCCCTGTGGAATTGAGCAAAGGCTCCGTGCTCCCCAGGAACTCTGGCTAAAGGAGAGCTACACCCAGGCTGGGGAAAGTTTGCACAAGGAGAATTCCTCGGAGAACGTGCGCTGGAAACGGGGTCAGGAGTTAAGGGCTGATGCAAAGGGGCATTTCTGAGCCTGCCCTTGGCTGGGCCCAGAGCACGAGATGGGAACTGTGACTTGGAACAGCTTCAGACCCAGAATTTTGGAAATTAAGGAAAGCCCCGAAATGAACACCTGACCCCCAGCTCTCCACAAACATCCTGCACCAACAATTAGGCAACAGAATCCTGGAATGGTTTGGGTTGGAAAAGACCTCAAAGCTCATCCAGTGCAACCCCACTTCCACTATCCCAGGCTGCTCCAAGCCCCAATGTCCAGCCTGGCCTTGGGCACTGCCAGGGATCCAGGGGCAGCCACAGCTGCTCTGGGCACCCTGTGCCAGGGCCTCCCCACCCTCACAGGGAACAATTCCTTCCCAATATCCCACCCAGCCCTGCCCTCTGGCACTGGGAAGCCATTCCCGGTGTCCTGTCCCTCCATCCCTTTTCCTTTCCAGCTCTCTGGGAGCCCCTTCAGGCACTGGCAGGGGCTCTAACCCCAATCCAACACTTACCTGAACACAATCCTCACCTCTCCCTAAACCATAACCTAGGGAATGTTTGCAGCTGCACATGGAAGGAATTCAGGGCGTTCTCCCCAGATCCAAGCCCTCAGCTGTGAACAGGAGGGATCCCTTGTTCGCACCCAGAACTCACAAATTTAGGGAGAAAGGAAAAACAAGTTGATGTCCAGGGTTCACAAGGGAAATCAAATGTTAAAACAACAAGTTACAGGCAAACAAAACACGGGCACTTTGGGCAGGGCTCTCTGGCAGCTCCAAGCTTCCTGACCCGTCCCGTGGCTCCTGTTGGGGCACCCGAGTGAGCAAGGTTGGGTGGAAGGAGCAGGAGTGACCCGTGGCATTTCGGAGCTGATGGCAGAGTCGTGGCTGTCCAGAGAGCTTTTCCAGCTGAAACAATCCTCACTGGAGTTACCATTTAGGGAAGCAACTGGGAGAAGAGAGGAGTGGAGGCTAAACCCTGAGCATGAGGAATATAAACACTGGCCCTTTGGAAGGGCAAGTGATGATATCATGCACACATCACACCCTTCCTGTGTAAACACGAGTGCCAACAGGAGCAGAAGTGCTTTGGAAACTGGATGTCCGGCTGCCTCGGGCTCTCTGGGTAGCTCTGGAGGGCTGCAGCCATCAGTGAGGCCAAGAGCATTTCTTAGGATCAGACTCTGGCGCTTTCAGGCACTTCCCAAGCTTCTCACAGCCTGGAGGGGACCAATTCTGGTGAAAACAAACAAAAATAGACAGAAAGATGATTCACACCAAGTATCTGCTAAGCTCTCACCCTGACCAGCTCTTTATGATCCTCACAAAGACACTTTTATGTCCTGCTTGAAAAATGAAACTCCTCTTGTAGCCAAAGCCTCTGGGCTCATAAACCTCCCCACTGCAAACACTGCTCAAATAAAAGCTGGAGGGAAGGCTACAAATCCTGTGCAGCAGATGATTCCCTCTTCTGGGATACACCAGTCCTTCCTGGCCTCTCCCAGTTTGCTGGGATGCTGGTGTCCCTCCTCTCTCTCCTGTAGGAGCACAGAGCAACCAGAGCAGGAGGTTGTTCCTGGGATTCCAGGAGAGTTCCCACTCTCAGCACTGCGATATCCAGGCACTTTCTGGAGGAAGCCAAAGGCAGCAGAAGGCCAAGGGTGTGAGAGAGATAAGAATGCTGGTATTTTAATGAGCATTGTGAGGGATGAATCCATGAGCAGATGGAGCAGGAAGCATTCCTGAGACACCTCTACCAGTGCCTGAACACCAAAACTATTTGTTTTCCTTGTTTCCATGTTTCTTGAGGTACCTGGATGCGTGCAACAGGGAGAGGACACCAGCAAGGAGATCCACTGCCAACCTCATCTTCCAGAGGGATTCACGGAGGAAGGAATTTGGATAAATGAAATTTGGATTAATTTCATTGAGGTTTTGCCATTTAACGTTTGGGATTGTGTCATGGGAAGAGCAGGTAACAATTCCCATTCTGCCTTCAGGAATCTTTTGTGTTCATTGTGTGTCCCTCCCTCTCTCAGGGCTGTCCATCCACGGGACGTTCCTGCTGTCCCCTATTAAAGGCCAGTTCAACTCTGACCCTTCGCCTTTCACTGTGCTGATTTTCACCCTGCAAGTATTTACGTCTTCTTGGAATTAAATTCCTATGGAAAGGAAAAGCTCAACCCCAGGAAAAAAGCCGCTGGAGCAGGTTTGTGTTCCACGGAGCTGACAACAGATGGCAGTGAGACACCAGCTATTCCTGCAGAGGAGCGGCCACAGAGGGAGCTGCTTTAGAGCCACCTCTGCACCGAGGGCTCCGCAGGCCTGCAGAACAATTAATGCTGGTTTCTAAATCTGTTTCTCTGGTTTAAAATGTGCGGCCGCGGCTGGAAAATTCACACCACTCTGCAGACGGAATCGAGAGCCAAAGGAACACATGAAAGGTTTGTTCTTTTGAAAAAGCAGAACAATAACTGGTCTGTGCTGCAGCCTCGCAGTCCCAGTCCCGTTGCTGGTCCGTGCTGGGAGCCCTGGGGACACCACGTGTGCTGCGAGCCCAGTCAGCTCTGAGCTGCAGGGAACAGCTTCTCCCACACTGCCCCAGCAGGAAAACCCAGCAGAGCCGGCTGGGGGAGCTCCCTGGACACTGCTGGAGGGACTCAGCGCAGATGGGCTGCAGACACCTCCCCTGCTCCTGTGCCTCCATCAGCCCACGGCTGCAATGATCCCTCTGTGTCCTGGAATCCTGCAATGGTTTGGGTGGGAAAGCCCTTAAAGCTCATCCCATCCCCCCCCTGCCATGGCAGGGACACCTTCCACTGTCCCAGGCTGCTCCAAGCCCCATCCAGCCTGGCCTTGGGCACTGCCAGGGATCCAGGGGCAGCCACAGCTTCTCTGGGCACCTGTGCCAGGGCCTCCCCACCCTCCCAGGGAACAATTCCTTCCCAATATCCCATCTAACCCTGCCCAATGGCAGTGGGAAGCCATTCCCTGTGTGCTGTCCCTCCATGGCCTTGAACACTTCCTTGAACACTTCCACACACTTTGATTATGTAAAAGTAAAGACAATTCTTCTCTTTCCCAAACACATCAAACACCCTTATCAAATAAACAGGTGACAGGAGATATTGTCAGTAAATGATCTTTATCTCCCAGCTTCCCCTAAAACCAGATTTAGGCCCCAGTCCACCCCAGCAATACATTAATCACCCTAAAAAGATTTGCTTATCTCCATTTCTGGTCTCCAAAGGCAGCAATCTGGTGCCTGCCATTTTAGTGTAGTGACCACGGACTTATCCTGTGAGGAGCATACACAGATTGGAAAACTCACAGTGCTTCCTGCTGGGATTGAAACATTCCTCCTGGGATTAGGGTCCCCCCAGCCCACTTTCTGCCTCTGATGGCCCTCAGTTTGTGAAGCAGTTTGGGAAGAAATGCCTTTGCAGTGCAGGGCTCTGGCAGCAGCCAGGCCCTGGGGACAGTGCCTGAATCCCAAAGGTCCCAGAAGAGCAGAGAACAGAGTTCATTAAGGGAAAAGTTGAATAAGGAAAAAAGCAACACAGAAACAATGGGCCCTCAAATCTTTTTCCTATTTAACATCCAAAAATAAAGAGATGGGACAAAGCTAAGGAAGATCTTTGCCTTGTTACTGAGGGGACACAGCTCCACAGTTTGTTCCTTGCTGGTGACAGACCAGAGGCAGCAGGTTCTGGCTGATTCAGGAGATGATTTCTGCAGCAGCACCATTTGGCCTGTTACTATTTTGTGTCAGCCCACAGACACATTCCCTCAGACTCCACAGCCTCCTGTCAACTGACAGCCTCCCCCAGATTATCCCATTTCTTTCCCAGGTTCTCAACAAACCAAGCAGTGTTTGACAGGGGAGCCAAACTGTAACTTTCCAATGGAAACGTGAAGGACAAAACAGAACTGAAAATGTTCAATTTCAATAAAGACTTTGGAAAATTCAGGCATGGGGGGGAATTGGAGGAGACAGAGCAAGACCAAAGATACCTCACTGCAAAAGAGGCACTGTCCCATGGAGAACTCAAAACAAAGAGGGCAGGGAGAGATGGGATATTGGGAAGGAATTGTTCCCTGTGAGGGTGGGGAGCCCCTGGCACAGGGTGCCCAGAGAAGCTGTGGCTGCCCCTGGATCCCTGGAAGTGTCCCAGGCCAGGTTGGATATTGGGGCTTGGAGCATCCTGGGCTATGGAAGGTGTCCCTGCCCGTGGCAGGGGGTGGCACTGGATGGGCTTTAAGGTCTTTCCCACCCAAACCAGTCTGGGATTCCAGGATTCTGTGATTTTTGAGACTTGCAGAAAGGGGTTAGAAAGAAGAAGGATCTGCCCTGTCTCTAAGGAAGGAAGCCACCAACAGGTGACCTCTTCTCCATCCCTTCCCAGCGCTGACATTTTATGAAACCTTTACAAAATGCATTTTAATCCAAGGATTCCCCAGTGCATTTGTGCTTTAGGCACTCACCATGACAGCCTGGTCACACACGTTCAGCTGGGGCTGGCCTGGCACCAGGGTGGCCTTGTGCTGCTGCACCAGCCCCGAGAGGCGCTCCACGGCCCGCTGGTATTCCTCACTGGCAAAACTGCAACGGGAGAGACACAGGGGTTACTGCCAGGGCTTCACTCTGGTGTCCACAGCACCAGGCTGGGCCACAAGACTTTCCCTGGGCCACGAGGAGGGAGGAGATGTGCACCCATCCTGTCAGCTGCCCACAGGGCTGTAGGGAAGGAAATCCAGGCTGACAGGGTGCAGGTGCTCTGCTCAGGGCAATGAGGATGGCAGTGGCTTGTCCTCCCCAGAAATCACCTGGCTCCTGGCAGATCAGCTTTCCAAACTGCTGGTCCAGGGGCCCCAAAGGTTTCCTCCTCGTGCAGATCTGCTGCGAGCTCACGTGGATTCCCAAGGGAATGGTGTTAGCAAATAAAAGGGCATTTCTGGGTCGTCCTCGAGCTGTCCCTTAAATGATGATCAAGGGAGACTTCCCAGACACAGGACAAACACTTTCCCAGACAGCTTAGGACAGAAATTTCCCAAGGCAACCCTTCCAGCGTGTCCCACCTGAGGTCACCAGCTCTCCACACTCACCCCCCACTCTCCCAAGAGCTCTCCTGGAACACCTGCCCCAGGCGGAGGCGTTTGTTGTAGGGAAGTGAAGGGAATGTCAATATTTTGTTTTACAAGAGTGTTCTCAGGAAGGGTTTCAAACACAACCCTGGGCCCGTTAAACTCCACAATCACCAAGGAAATGAACTAAAATTATGCAAACAGAGAGGAGAAGAATAGAAAGGCCTTGTCCAAAACAAGAATACCTCCCCCATTCCACAACATCCTGAGGTTCTGCCCCATCCACATTCTTCCATTACAGCTTGATTATTCCAAGCTGGGACCCATCTGCCATGCCTCAAACGTGGTTATAAATTACCAGATCCTGACCCACCCGATTCCTCCAGTAGGTACTTGTTGGAGTGGCTCAGGGTGCACTTCACTCATACCTCAAGTATTTCTAAAATGCAGGATTCCTAACAATGACCTCACTTTGTCCATCATGTCAAGAGTCACTTAAAAAACCACCAAAAACCCCACAGAGAGCGGCAAATTCCTTCTGAAGATAAAAGAAACAATGCAGCTGGGTCCTGACCTTGGGCTCCCTCTGCTCCCAGGCCGAGCTGGCCACCAGCCCCACACTCAGGCTAATTTCCTTCTTTGCAAAACAATCACATTTCGAAGGCCAGCAGTGTGCCAAGAGTTTCCAGTAAACCCTATAAATATCCCACCTCGGCAGGCAGCCAGGGAGAGGCTGATTGTGGGGCTGGGCCTGAGCTGTGCTGATAGAGAGCCGGAAGGGAATGTGGGATGAGGAGCTGGAGCAAACGGAGCTGCTGCTCTCACACCCAGCCGGCTGCATCCTGGTGAAGAGAGCTGATGGGCCACCCTGAAATCCAGAGTATCCTGAAAAGCTCCCGAATTTCATAGAATCTGACAACCCTGGAATGGTTTGGGTCGGAAGGGGATTTAAAGCTCATCCCATCCCACCCCTGCCATGAGCAGGGACACCTTCCACTATCCCAGGGTGGTCCAAGCCCTGTCCAACCTGGCCTTGGGCACTGCCAGGGATCCAGGGGCAGCCACAGCTTCTCTGGGCACCCTGTGCCAGGGCCTCCCCACCCTCCCAGGGAAGGATTTCTATCCCTCCTGTCCATCAGTAGGAAGCCATTCCCCCTGTCCTGTCACTACATACTCCTATACCTGGAATTTCCTTGCTCCTCTCCCCATGCATCCCACCTCAGCTCTCCCTGCACCCTGCTGCTCACTCCTGCACTGCTCCAGAGAAGGTTGGGAGCTGCCAAAGGCCATCTCTGCCTCACAGCCTGACTCAGGGCAGCAATCCCAGTGCTGCATCCTCATGGCCCAGTAGCCTTTCCACCTGGTGGGATTTTATCTGGGAGCCTTCTGGTTGAATTCCAAGGGGATGGGATTGGCAGCCTGGCAGCAAAAAAAAAAAAAATCCAACTGGATTTTTGAGGAGCAGAGAGGGTTCAAAGCTAAGCTAGGCTGACACGGGAGAGGGAAGGATGGGGAGACAAAACCAGGGGAGCTCCAGGGATGCACATCTGAGCTGGAGATGGGATGAAATAAGGAAGTCAGAAATATTGCACAGCCTCCACACTCCAGTGATGGAATTGGAGCTGGAATCAATTTAGGAGATGTGTTTCAGTGGTTCAGGTTTCTAACAGACCTACAGCACCAGGATCTGAAAGCACTTCCAAACCCAAAGTAATCCCACTTCATTAACATCCTCATATTAAGGATTAATAGGCATTAATAAATATTTTAATCCATTGTTAGAGTTAGGTTCTCCAGATATTGAATCATTTCATGCCTCCTCCTGCTGCTCTCGTCACTCGTGTTTATTTCTGTCACATCCTTGTGTCATCTCTCCAGCATTTAAGATTTTCTTTTGAAAGTGGACCCATAAGACAAAATACTGCTGGGTACTAATTAAGCTCCACAGCATCTTTGCAAATATGGGAGAGCTCAGTTTCATCCATGGAAATGGCTTTTCCGACACAGGATTCCAAATGAGCCGTAATCTGGACAGAGCAGTGGAAAACACAGCTGTGCTCTGGATGGAGGAGGAACAGTGTGCTGTCACCACTGCTGCTTTTTGCTCCAAATATGCCAGTCCTGGCGCAAGGAAAAAAATCCTTTTTGCTCTAAACTCAGCTCCTGTATTTATCCCCAGCTTTGTGGCTCATCAGCAACATCAGACACAGGAATGCCATGGAGTAACAACATCAGCTGGAGTCATTTAAATCAGAATTCTGGAATGGTTTGGGTTGGAAGGGACATTAAAGATCATCTCATCCCATGGGCAGGGACACCTTCCACTGTCCCAGGGTGCTCCAAGCCCCGTCCAACCCGGCCTTGGACACTTCCAGGGATCCAGGGGCAGCCACAGCTTCTCTGGGCATCTCCCCACCCTCACAGGGAACAATTCCTTCCCAATATCCCATCTGGCCCTGCTCCATGGAGGTTGGTTTTCTTTTCCTGACCCCATGGAGATCACCATTCCATGGGGTTTGCTTTTCCTGCCTTGGCTCCATACAGATTCCTGGCTCAGATAAGCTCAGTTTTCCCTCAGATACTCCTGTTCAGCTCCACAACGTCCCAAAATTCCTCATCCACGGATTTGTGAAGTATTTACTGACTGCACAGGAGTTAAAACTGCCTCCAGCCCTAAGCAAGTGCATTTTGAGACAAAATCTGCACGAGTGCCTCGAATTTGCATGTAAAATGGGGATAATTACCTCATGGTAATCAGTCTGAGTTGTTAAGGGAGCTGGGAACCTCTCCTACCTGGAGTCCCATCCTTTCCTGGAATGCATACGCAGGCCTGGACTGCAGGGCAAGGTTTGCAACATTCCCAGTTCCAAAACGAGGTGGAATTATCTGTACAGGTGTCTGGGCACCATTGTCTGCGAGGATGCAGCCCTGGGCGTGCTGCATTTCGTATTCCAGTTCAGCAATCCCGGGAAGGAGAGCTGGGAATAGCACTGCAAGAATGAGAGGGTGAGCAGGTGGCGTTGTGAGGAGTTTGCTAAAAGAGATCCCCCAGCGTCCATGAAATTATTCCACGCTCAGAACGAGGGAACAGAGTGGACAAAGTCCAGGGTCATTACACTAATTGACACTTTACCTCCGGGAAGTCCCTGGAGATGCAATCAGGGCTGGATTGGAGCGCGGGGTCCCAGGCACAGGTGTGGGCTGTGCTTCCTTCATTTACTGTAATTGTGCCTTGGCAATCTGCTCCCATCCTCCCCCCAGAGCTCGGCTGGAACCTGCTCTGCTGGTTAACCCCAGCGTGCCCTCCCAGCAAACCCAGCCCTGCAGGGAGGAGGGTTTGTCTCACACTGGGTTAAAACTCTGCTTTAATCCTGTGCTCCTCGGGCTTTCACCTTCGGGGCCAATTCTCTGCCATCCTTAAATGCACCCTCAAACAGACCAGCACCCAAACAAATCCAGGAGCGTTTCCAGCAGGATTTCAGGAGGTTTTACACCTCAGCCTGCTGATGCACAGCGCAGTGTCTGGCCTGGGAGCGACGGGACCGTGGTGTTACTGAGAGGACTGGAGAAAATGGGAATGATGTGTTATCAAAAATCCTATAATGGGATTCACAGAAACCTGACAAAGGGCTCTAGACCAGGCTGGATGGGGCTTGGAGCAGCCTGGGACAGTGAAAGGTGTCCCTGCCCATGGCAGGGGGTGGAACAGGATGAGCTTTAAAGGTCCCTTCCAATCCAAACCATTCCAGGATTCCATGATTCTAGGACTAGCAGCTCTCAGATTGATATGAAGTTATGGGAAGAGCATAAAACGTGGCTAATGATACTTTACTTCCTTCTCCCCTGGAATTATTTTAATTAAAACCATTATTTTTAATTGTGAAATACACCCAGATTCTGATAATTTGATTTTATCTGTTATCAGTGCTTTGAGGCTTCGCAGCACCGCGGTATCCAAGTCTTGATCTTGTCTTATTATTCAGTCTTCCTCTGTTCCTCTCTTCTATTATCAAGTTTATTTGCAATTTCAGGTCTGCACAATGCAGGAGGCAGAGACAGGTTTGGGGCTCTGCTGCTGGAATTACTGCAGAGACTCAGGGGAGCCAAAGGAAAACAAATGAGGAATCAAGGAGTGAAAGTGGCCCTTACCCCAAGTCAGCATTTTGGGGCCCAGATGCACCCTTGGAGGCATGAGGGGCATGTGGCCACTGAGCCACAGGAAACCTTGGAACCCCCGAATCATTCAGGTTGGAAAAGGCCTCCAGGATGGTGGAGTCCAAGCTGTGATGATGAGCACCCTCCCTGCAGCAAGGAGATGTGATGGTGCTGATCCTCTAGCTGCTCACCTATTTTCATGGAAGTTTCCCCTCCCCAGCTCCCAGAATCCTACCTTTCTGCTGCATTTCACTGTGAGGAACCACAGCATTGAAACAGCAAAGGGGATAAAGGCAGAGTGAGTGGTAAAGCCTCCATCTGTGTGTGAACAGGTGACAGGAAACAACAGCTACCCACTGATCCTCCTGCTGGCTGCTTCTGTGCTATTCCCGAAGTTTAGTTTTCAGTGCTGTTCCTGAAGTTTAATTTTCAGTGGTATTTCTGAATCATAATTTAAGCACTGTGTTCTTCAGGCCACTCTCTTGTGGCTGCAGCACTGCCCGGGCCTGCCTGTGGAGATGATGATGACGATGATGACGTCCATTCCAAACTGCATTTTGCAGTTTTTGCAGCTGGTTGGTGCAGCTTTTTTCTCCCAAGATTCCTTTCCGTGCAGCATCACTCCACCCAGAACAGCTGCAGGGTTGTGGCTGGTGAACCCCGAGTCACAGGTTGGTCCCAGGGACTGGGGAAAGGGCAGCCATGGCCCCAGACGTGTTTGTGTCCATTCCCAGTCTCACAGGATTCTCCTCCACAGGTGGATTTTATTTCCCCCTCTTCCCTCCTAGCTGGCTCTGTACCACTCACACCTGGCTCACCTGCTTCTTTCCACCTGCCTGCATCCAGCCCCGGCGTGGTTGGTGCTCCATGGTTTTTGTTGCCACCTCTGAGGCTCCTTATCCACAATTTCCACCCTTTTAGTGTCCCCTCTCCTGTGGCAGCTGCAAATTCACCCCTGCAGAGCAGCTGGCACCATTTCCCTCTTTCTAAGATGAGGAGTCAGCGTCTCCCCTGGGCACAATCCTTGCCCTTTGTTGTTATTCACATTTTCCCCTGTTTTGCACCGTCTCTCTCTTCCCCACAGCCAGGTTTGTGCCCCGAGCACTAAGGTGAGACTGGCAACTTTTCTATCAGATCCTTTCCCCTTTAGCTTCCCTTCAGGAGCTCCTTCCCTTTTTTTCTGGCTCCATAACCACTGCAATTACCTCTCTGATGATTTCCTGAATTTTCCATCTGCTCGAAATAGGCACTTGTGAGCTCTCTTCTTAATTAATGTGTTCTAAAATCATTATGTTCATCAACCAAGCCTTATCACTTCCATTTTCTTCCATAATAGTAAAATCCATTGCCCTAAGTAAAACACAGGAATTTTGATGTTCATAATTCAATAAACTCAGAGCAGAAGCTGCTACAAACCTGGAGGAACAACAAGGTGTGAGCAGGCTCTACTTACCCTGTCCTTACTTGTTATTAAGCTTTGCACCTCTGGCTCAAACTGGCAGAATTTCAGAGATTTCTGTTATAAATTCTTTGGTTTTAAAAACACTTTTTCTACTTCAGGCTGCATTAGGTATTTCAGTAACTGTATTTTTAGCTGTGCCAGCTTTGCTTTATATATATATATGTGTGTGTGTGTGTGTATGTGTGTATACATATATATAAAAATAAAAAAATCATTATTTTTGTTCTTCTTGACTGGCAAAGCAGTATTTTAGTAAACGTCTGTATAAACAATAATCTGACTCAGATAATAAAACTGACAACTGCTTGTGAAGATGGCACCAGCAGATAATTTTACTGAATTTGTCACATTGGAGAAACAAGTTCCCTCTGTGGTACTTAGCACACACCATAGCCCAAAGATAACAGAATCTGGCCAAACCTATCAGATCTTTTAGTTCTGCATTTGGATAAATTTGGTAACAAGGGCAGTTATTGCATCCAGGGAGGAAACAAAGCCCTGCTCAGACTCAGGGAAATGCTTCGGCTTTCTGTGCTGCCTAACACACATTCTTAGTTTGGTTTAAAGGTGAGTGCTATAAAAAAGAGAGATTTTTCTATCCCCCAGCCTGCAGTGGGTTTGTGCTTCTCTCAGGTGCCAAAGGGTGCTTCTCTCAGGCAATCTCTCAGATGACAAAGGGTTCACTTCTCACCACCAAGGATGAGGTAACTCCTACAGAAGGGTCTGAAGGAGAGCTGGAGAGGGACTTTGGACACAGGATGGAGAGAGAGGACACAGGGAATGGCTTCCCCCTGCCAGATAGATGGGATATTGGGAAGGAATTCCCCCCTGTGAGGGAGGGCAGGCCCTGGCACAGGGTGCCCAGAGCAGCTGTGGCTGCCCCTGGATCCCTGGCAGTGTCCAAGGCCAGGCTGGACAAGGCTTGGAGCAACCTGGGACAGTGGAAGGTGTCCCTGCCATGGCAGGGGTGGCACTGGATGAGCTTTAAGGTCCCTCTAAACCCAAACCATTCCAGGACTCCATGATATGTCAAGGCAAAGGAGCAAACACAACTGTGTCCCTTGGCAGAAACTGAGGTGCAGGGGGATCCAGCCAAATGCAGAGGGGCAGCAGCAGCAAGAGAAGTCCCAGCCCTGCTGTTCCCAGAGCAGCTGAGGGCAGGGATGCAGCATGAGCAGGGAACACAAGTGCAGGGTGCCAGATGGCTCAGCCCTGCCAGACGTGTCCCCAGCACGCTGACAGGACCTGCCTGGAAAGTGCTCCTGGGGGAGCTCCTTTGGCTGGGATTGTTTGCAGGCAGGCTCCAGGAAATGCAGTGAACCGTGGGAGGAAGAGGAAGGACTTGTCCTGCCTCACCAAGGAACTCAGGGAGCTGAACATGGTACGTGCTGCCTCTGGGTCTGGCAGCATCTGCAGGGATCCCTTTAGCACCCACTTCAACAAAGACTGAAAAGCTTTGTTGGATTTTTGGAAAAAGAAGTTATTTCTATCCATTCATCTTCCTAATACAGAATAACAGAATCATGGAATGGTTTGGGTGGGAAAAGACCTTAAAGCTCACCTCGTTCCAACCCCCATGAGATGACCCAAACAGTGGTGGGCTTGGCAGGGCCAGGTTAATGGCACCTGATGGTCCTAAAGGTTTTTTCCAGTCTTAAACATTCCCTGAATTGATGAAATTGCAGCCTTGAAGAATTGTCTCTGCGTGTCCTGCATGTGCAGTGTCACAACCCTGCGAGTCAGGGGTGTTGCTGCAGCTGACTGAGCTGCTGATTCCTGGGATTCCCTGGCTCTGAGATCCCAAATCTGGAAGCAGCAAATCCCTCTGGAGGTGCATGTGATGCCAGGCCTCCCTGAGCAGCACTGACACCACTGCTGGTGCCTTTGCACGTGACCCCACTCCAAATTCACGTAAACCAAGAGAGATGACAGATTATTAAAATCATTTCAAGGGAGAAGAGAAGGCTGCTCTAAATAAGGAATAAATGTAATAAAAAGTGAGCAAAAGCAGGCAGGGAGAACAGAGCCAGCATGTAGGGACAGACAGATGCAGGCTGGGAGGAGGATGCTGGATTCCCTTTGGAGAAACATTAGTGTCGGGACTCCCAGCAGGCTCCCTGCCAAGGGGGATAATTAAGCTAAATAAAAATACACACCAGGAACAGCTCCACAAATGAGGATAATTTAATTACCACGTTCGATAGAGGAGACCCACTTCCCATGAGTTTTCCATTGTGACCAGAGAGGAGACAATAGCAGCAGAATGTGCTGGAGGAAGGAAGAGTGGCTTGCTAAAAAGAGGGTTTCTATTAGGGGCTGCATAATAAACACCAGCACAGCTCTCCATAATTGGGGCATAATCTTGCCATAAAATTCAATCAAAGCAACAGCTTGTGAATATCCAAAAAATCAATGCAACCATATGAGAAATGATTGCAGATGGAACCCTGGAATTTATTTCAATGCTCACTCCGTGGTGGTGGGAAGGAACAGCGAAATCACAGGGAAGCAGGTGCTGCAAACACCTCTGAGGGAAGAGCTCCTCTGCCTCAAATCCAGAGGAAACACAAACACTACCACAGAATCCCAAATACAGTGTGAGTATTTAGGGTTGGAAGGGAGTTCTAGAGATCATCCAGTGCAATCCCCTGGCAAGGCAGGGTCGCCTGGAGCAGGGGACACAGGTGACAAACACAGCAGGCAAGCTACAGTTCAGTCACTGCTACCCCTTTGTTTGACTTTTGGAAAAAGAGGTTATTTCTGTACACTTATTTCCTAAAACAGAATCACAGAATCCCAGCCTGGTTGGGGTTGGGAGGGATCTTAAACCCCATCCAGTCCCACCCCTGCCATGGGCAGGGACACCTTCCACTGTCCCAAGCTGCTCCAAGCCCCGTCCAACCTGGCCTTGGACACTTCCAGCTTCTCTGGGCACCTGTGCCAGGGCCTCCCCACCTTCACAGGGAGGAATTTCTCCCCAGTATCCCATCTCTCCCTGCCCTCTGGCAGTGGGAAGCCATTCCCTGTGTCCTGGCACTCCAGGCCCTTGGGAAATAAAACAGTTGTTAAAGTGCCCAGCTCTCACCTGGAACCCCAGCCCAGTTTAGTTTCACTGAGCTGTATTTACAGCCCTGGAGCTGCAGCTGTGCTTCACTCATTAGTGCTGGAATGCAGTGGAAGCAGAGCTCCCAGAGAGCTTTACCCACTGCCTGATGCACCTCCAAAGTGCTCTGTTAAGCGAGAGAGAATGGAAATATTTTCCCTCCCCTCCTCTCTCCAGTGAAAACACTCAGTGGACAGCCCAGGCTCAGTTCCTCTGGAAGGAATGGGCTGAGTGTGTCCACTCAATTATTCAAAACAGTTGAGTAATTGCAGCCCTGTCAGCTCAGAAAACATCTCTGCCTCCCCAGGCTGCTGCACAAACCCAGTTCTGGGCAGGCAGTCCCAGCAGCACTTGTTCCCTCTTGATCTATTTCCACACTCTCCCAGTCGGAGCCACTGGTGAGGGATGAGGCTGCGTGTCCCTGGATCTGCTGCAGGGAGGGAGGCAGGGAGGGAGGTGGGGACACCTTGGCAGCGTTTTTGGAGGTGGCAGGGCTCTTTGTGGGCTCTGCTGGCTGCTGACTGCATAAATCCATGCGGGAATCTCTCAGGGCATAGTGTGTGCCAGAGATAAACACTACAATAGCAGGCTTAGAGGAAAATGGATTCAGACAGCCAGGAGAGGCCGAGGAAGGAGCAGGATTGGGCACAAACTCCTCTTGCTAAAAACCCTCTGGAGAAGCTCCCTTAGCCAGGGTAGGAGACTGGAAGGTTACCAGTCTGCCCTCCAGAGATTCCAGCACCACACACCACTGGTTGTTCCTTCCCTGGCCCCAAAACTCCCAGCTCCAGGGCACAGCTCCCCAGCAGCTCCGTTTGACTGCACAGCTGGGCTGCACTCAGCCCTGTCCTGCCCAAAAACAGGGGTTTCCCTCCTCCCTGAGGGGCTGCAGGACACAGAACAGGAACAACCAGACTGCCAAGTCCGTGGGCACTCCCATCTCACCTGCCCACCTGGAAACAAGGCTCGGTCCTTTCTCCTTCCTGAGGAAAAGCCAGCAGGAAAGCCATTATTTCCCAGCATGGCTTTCTGGGACAGTTTTTAAGCAGATTTCAAGAACCAGCTACCAAAGCAAATGAAATTTGAACGCTGACACAGCCGAGTTTTCATGAAACCTCATGAAGTGGCTCACCTCAATGGGAACTTCTCGCCAGGGTCCCTGCCCAGGTGGAAGAGCAGTGGCAGGTAGGTGTGCTCCTCCTGGGTGTGTGTTGTCACTCCAGACACACTCTGGCCAGGACAGAAATCAATGCCCTGCAGGAAAAAGGAGAGAGGTCATCAAAGGTGATGCAGGGCAGGCAGCAAAATTTGAGTTGATGCCACTTTCTCCAGCGCTTTGCTCCAAAACACTGACAAACCTCAGAATTATTTTAAACCAAGAGTCCACTTCAATCTGTAAAACACATTCTGAGCTGGAGGGGTAAAATAAGGTGACCAAGTGGTGTGGCACTGACATAAGAGCTGAAGCAAGGCTGAGGATTCTTGTCTTATAAAAATATAATCCCAATGACATATTCATTAAAATGAATGGCAGAACAAAAGACAAAGAGGTGGAAGCATTTAATAATAAAAATCCTGCACGTGGGAAGTATTTTCTCTCTGTTTTTTACGGCTTTGGAATGCCCCAGGAAGATGGGATCGCTTGGCACTTCTGATCAAAACCAGAACACCAGGAGAAACATCCAGACACCCTGAGAGGCAGCAGGCACCTGCCAGCCTCCCTGAAAACCCCCCTGCCAGCACCTCAAGGATCAGTTTCTCTGAAGAATGAAGCAAATCTGGTTAATTTTTTTAAAACTGGTGTGGTTTTGATTTGATTCGTGGCAAACTGGTATTGAGGGACTCACCTGGGCATGCCAGTGGGGATGAAGGGAGTGGAGACATTCCCACATTCCCGTCTCTGGCAATCCCTGGGGGCAGAAGGTGGGGTTTTCCCTGCAGCA
Organism: Ifrita kowaldi; assembly: GCA_013398055.1. Lineage (NCBI taxonomy): Eukaryota > Metazoa > Chordata > Aves > Passeriformes > Cinclosomatidae > Ifrita > Ifrita kowaldi. The sequence continues at coordinate 28,612 of VZRS01004744.1, forward strand.
GCAGTGGATACGAAGGGCACAGGTACTGGGAATCTCCCGGGGAGAGCAACTGGGAGCAGCAAGGGGTTAAGTGCTCGCTGGGCACTAGAGCTGCCAGTTCCATCTGCCCCGCAGCCCTGCCAGCTCCCGCTCCCTCCCCAGCCCTGATTAGCCAGTTGGGAGCTCCCTAATCCCTGGCCTGCAGCCTCCAGGGCCAACAGAGCCCATTTAAACCCCGGGAAGAGCCAAAAATGCAAAAGCACTCATTTCCCTGAGCAGCCAATAAAGCAGGGCCCCCCCAGCCCAGCGAGGCCCGGCCCCAAATGGACTTGTTAAAGCTGGGTTTTACAATTCCAGCTCCCACGCTGTTCCTTACAATCCCCAAAGTGCCCCGAGACACGGACAGAGACATGGAGAGCAGGTAAATGGGAATGTTTCAATGGAAGTGGGAAAGCAGCTGTAGCATTTGCTTATAAAACAAACTGAAAAGGCTCTCTACAGATGTTGGTAGGATTTGATTGGCAAACAATTTTCTAAAAATATCCCGAGTTTTTAATGGACAGCTGGTCAGTGGAGCAGTTAATATTCTGCTTTTCAATAAAGCAAGAAGTTTAGAAGCCCATGAAATCCCATTTATCTGCACAGAGCTATAGATTCCTGAATCACTGACTGGAAAAATAAGGGAGTTGCTTGATAGGTTGGAGTGGCCCTACCAATAATGGACTTTAAATGGATACAAAACTGATTGACCTTTCCACCCTGTGACGCCACAGGCCTCTGAAACACACAGGGAAAAGAGATATTTGTGGGGTTTTTTCTTTCCCACAAAAGGACCAGTTAATGAAAAGGTATCAAAGCCTCCGTAACATCCAAATTATAATTTGGATGCAAATCAAACAAGCAATTTAATTAAGAGCCTGCTAATTGGTACAATGCTCCTCGGCTGCGAATGCTTCAGTGTGAAAGATTTTCGTCTCTCGGGTGTTTGTTTAGACATTGCTCTGTTTCTATTTTATCTTGTGTTTCCTAGGAAATCCTTGTAGCCCAGACTCCAGAACTCAATCCCAAAGCTTCCCAGGAAAGAAAGTGCTGGGACAATCTGCCTGATGCCACCAGCCCAAAGCTACCTGTCATTCTAATTTAAGCACTCTTGAAAAGCAGTCTAGTGGAGAAAAATCAAATAAATAGGTAAATAAATAAAACCCCAAGAATACCATTTTAGGGCATTTCTAAGGCATTCTAACTTTATCCCTGCAAATAAAATGGAATATTGCTATTTTTATGTCCTGTGTGAGAGTCAATATTCAACCTGCAGAGAGAGCTTCAAGGATTTTCTATTCATCAACAAATGAGTAAAAAAAAGACATAAATATATAAAATTCAATATTATTTACTTTGTTTTGTACAGATATGGTGATGTCTGGAGCTGGAGAAGAGCCACCAGGACAACACCACCCCAATGCACTGTCCTGTTGTTCCCTGGAAGACGTTTATTGTCAGAGTAATAACAATAATTGTTATTGCTGATAACAACACACAGGGATCAATAGTTTAAGCACACTCCTAATATTTGTCCCTGCTCCCTGTCCAAGGTAATGGATGGAGTCCCCACCCCTGGAGGTGCTCAGGGAAGGACTGGAGGTGGCACTCACACCTGGGGATCAGTCACAGGTTGGACTCCATGACCTGGAGGGCTTTTCCAACCTCCAGAATGGGATTTGCAGGGATCACTGATCAAACACAGCACAAAGGTCACTCCCTGTGTTTCAGCAAATTCTTGGAGCTTTTCTTCTCCATCACAAAAGCCTGAAAGCCAAACCAGAAGCTCCTGTCTGGAGCATCTCCTGCCTTCTAAGGGAGCCCACAAAGAGCATCAAGTGGCACCAAGAACAGCTCAGCTCCCGCCCAGCTCAGTGGTTTGCACCACCACACAAACCTGTTTGCTGCAGGAGAGATTCCAACAACCCTTTCTTTCATTTATTCTGATTAAAACATAACATTCCCTGCCCACCAGGTGAGCCTTTCAGTGCTCACCCTCCCTGTCCTTCTCAGCAATCGCACAGCCCGGCTTGTTTTTCCATGCCTGGGCTGCAGCAGCCTTTGGTTGCACAGCTTTAATTTCCAGAGCAAATGGCCCACAGATGCTGTGTCAATATAGACATGAGACAAACACAGCCGGTTGCCAGTTTGGGCTGGCGGCCAAGAGATGGAATCACCACTCGTGTTCACGGGAGCCCTCTGGCAATCGCTCAGCCTGGCTGCAGCCCAGCCGCTCTGCCTGACAGGCGGCACCCGGGGCTGCAGCCGGGCTCTGCCTCCCGCTCCGCTCTCCTCGCTCCACCAACGCCACCAGGGCACCAAAGCCAGGCTAACGCTGCAAGGAGAAGAGGGCAGCTGTTCAAGGAAGCCGCGAATGTCGTTTCTCGCTGTTTGCCACCGCCCAGGTAAACGGTGTCCTTGCCCTCCCGGCTATTCCCGGTGAAATCCTCCTTGGGATGAGCAGTCAGCTCCAAGTGTGGGTGCCAAGCTTCAACCCCCCTGCACCCAAAATTGCTTCTAATGTGTTAACAGGCTGGAAGAGCCCCCCGGAGATGGGCAGCCCCCGGAGGATAAATTTATAGAGAGCTCCGATCGATGGCTGGTTCATATGCTCAGAGGACCACAATCAAATGTCATTATTTGTGAGGTTCTACTTGACTTCACATCCCCCGCGCAGAAAAGGCTTTATCGATCCCTTCACGTGGAGGAGAAGGGCAATCACAGAGCCTGACTGGAATAACCCCTTTGGCATTTTGCATTAAAACAACAGCGGCTGCTGGCAGGCGCCTCCCCCCAGCCTTTAAAGTCACAGGAGCACTCAAGGAACCCCACGGAAGGCTCCGAACAAGCTGACAGCACAAAGGTTGATGTTATCAGCCCCTCTCCGACAACCGAAGGGCGTTTTCCACGTTTTCTCCTTCATTATTTTTTCCCCCTTCTTGCATCAGTGCTCTTGGAAGGTACAAGGGCTGTTCTGTGCTGGATACTCTTGGTGGCAGGCAGAGAAAAGGAAATTTCCTTTCTCCTGCTACCTCCTACTCCTGGCTCCTCTACGCAGCATTAAATTAGGGAATTCCTGAGGACTTGCTGCCCACTCAGATAAATTTATAGAAAACACTCATTTTTCCTCCGTTTCAGACACCTACTTTCAAAAAACCCCAGGATTTTACAGGTGACTTGCAGTAAAAGTCCTGAGTGTTCCACTGTCCGAGAGGGACCTCCCCAGGTTTATCCTCAGCCCTCCCTTTGCTCCTGCACACGTGGCTATTTTTATCACTGCTGATTTCTGCTACAAGAAAAAAAAAGGTGAACAACAATGGAAAAGCTTTGTACCCACCGGTGCCAGAGCACCAGGGACTCAGCCCACGTGCAGGAGGGAGATTTCTCTGCCTCTGCCAAACTGTTTAAAAATACAAACACATTTTTCAAGTCAGGCTTCCTTTCATCTTTCTCTGTCCCATTTATCACCTCTTGAATGTCAGAGATGTCAAATTATGGAAACATGAGCCACCTATATAGATGGAAGCCAGGTAAACAGCCCCAAATAAGCATCCTGTGCAATCCACAGGGAAAATGTCCCACAAAATGCTTACTCCCACTTGATTCTGTGGAGTGAGCCTTCCCTTTATGCTTTCAAGAGACCACCTCCTCAAAAATCAAGAAATCCAGGTAATCCAGCAGAAAAGGCAGCATCAAGGTATCCTCCAGCACTGAGAGAGACTACAAGACTTCCTGACAGGAGTCAGACTAGAAAAAAAAATTGCTTGGGGGTTAAAAAATAAACAAACAAAACCTGGGAAGAACAGAAGAGCTCAATTCATCCGTGTGTCAGATGACAAGTCCTAATCCCAGGCCATAAGGCAGAGGATGCAGACCAGTAAGGGCATGTTTCTGTCATGGGACTCGAGGATGACTGTAAACCTGTGTGCTGCCTGCATGGGATGTTTCCAGAGTAAATATTCCGAGTGCCATATGGAGAGGAGCCTTCAGATCCCTGCTCTGCTTTCCTAGGCTTTGCTTTCTGCAGGCTGTGTCTCTCTGGTACGTTTTTATTTGTGTGTACATTCTTTATTACTGAACCAACTCACACCCCAGCCAAACACAGCTTTCCAGGTGAGGGGCCACGTCCTCCCTCGCCCATCCTGGTCATCCTAAAGAGACCCAGGACAGGCACCAGCTCCCCATCTTCCAACATGAAAATGGGGTTCTGGCTGAGTTAATGGGATAATCTCACCTAAAAGTCAAACAAAAATGTGGATTAAACCTAGGGCAAGTTTTCTGTCTCAGTGATTTCCCACACAGCCAATTACCAGGGGAACTGTGGAAGTGAAAGGAGGTCTGGCTAAACCCTGTCTGTCAAACTCATGAAATATTCACCTACCCATAAAACAAACCTCTTCAAAATGTGCAGGCAGCTGTTTTGCCACATCTGGCTAACTTCAGCTCTCTTTCCAATGGATGACAAGAAAACCACATATTCCAGGTCTGAGTGGGGACCTTCAGACACAGAGTTTCATATCACCATTTGGAAAGACCTCTGAAGATCATACAATTAACAAATCCTCGTTAGCTGGAGTTCTATCGGGATGGCAAATCAAACTTATTGAACAAACAGGCCAACAGTCAGAATTCCAAATGCCACAGATGTGCATGGATTTATACTTGTTTTTCAAATGGAATTAGCAAACAAAGTGGCCTTTTTGACTCCAGAGTCCAACATCAACACAGCTGGGAAGCCCAGTCACTGAAAGAGGGAACTGTGTTGCAAGGTGAGCTTAGAAACTCCTCCAACAGGGCTGGGAACCATGGAACTGCTCTGCATTCTGATTTATTTCTATTTTTAAACTTGCGAGGTTTGTAATTAATGGCTCGAGGACATGAGGAGAATTGGAACAAATCTCAGCCTCAGCTTCCTCTGCATGTTGTTAATGGCTGCTCTGGCCACTAATGTGCTCCAATTTTCCCCACATCAAGCTCATGTGATCCAAGCTGCAGGAAAGAGAGTGGATTTGTAATCATCTCTCTGATGTACAGGATAATTACTGACTTTTATCAGACAGCAGTTAAACAAAGACTTGGAAAGAAATAAATATTCCTTAATTGCAGCACTGCCACTGCTCACAGTGGGAGAGCCTCTGAAAGGAGTAGCTTGTCCCCATTACCACTGTTACACACCCAGACATGTAGGGATAAGTTTAGTTCCATGGAGGGGCTTATTTATTTCCCAACTGGGGCTGGAAGTGTGGCTATGTGCTTTTATCACCACGGAGAGCAAGAATTCCTGTGGGAATTTGCCACGCTCATGGCAAGAGCAGGAGGCCACCCCTACACCAAACACAAGGACAGAGGAGCTCCCAGTTCCTCCCACCCAGGGAAAACCCTCCGTGGGTGATAAACAGGTTTTACTCACACACCAGACAAATAAATGATCTCATTTTATCTGCGTGGAATTAGCACTGAGACAGAGCATAAAATACATTCCTAGAACCAACTTTCCTTTCCTCCTTGCTCCCTGTAAAACAAGCTTTGACTCCTGGAGCACTGCAGTCTGAAAAAAGACAAACACACACATTTACAGCCCTGAATGTAAATGACTCCCTTGGAGCTGATGCTTCCTTCTACCCCCAGGACATCCCAATGAAAGAATCCCTGCACTTTTATATCCACAAATGTCACCAGCACTTAGCTCTGCACCTGTGATGCCTTGAGGACCTTCCATAAGTTCAAAAAAAAAAAAAAAGGCATAAAAAAATAAATCATGCAAACAATTCCTCCCCAAGCCCAGGCTGCTGTCAGGATTGCTGAGAGCTGGGCCTTAATGCACTGGGCTCCTGTCTGAAGGTATCTCCAGCAAGGCACATGTGTGAAGCTGCCACTCAGCAAATGCCCCAGAGTTTAGAGCCCAAGAAAGACACAAAACCAAAAGGAAATAATAGTGCTTAACATCTAACTGTGAGGAGATCAGCCAGGAAGTGAATAAATAAAATAAATACAATAAATAAAATGTTACACACTGTGTGATGTGAGCTCACCAAAGTGCTGATAACAGATTAAATACATTTATTTCACTGTTTTCAACCACTGCTGTTCTCTCCACCGGGCCCTTCCTACAACTCTCCTTTCAAACCATCACAAACTCAACAAACTCATCCCAGTTCCATTTCAACAGTTCAGGGCACCAGGTGTTTTGTGCCAGGAGTTTGGAGGTAAGTGGTCAGTGTGGCATCAGGCTCCAGACTTTCCCAGAATCACAGAATATCCCGAGTTGGAAGGGACCCACCAGGATGAGGGAGCCCAACCATAAGGGGACACCTAAAAGCTCAGAATTCAGCAGGGAAAGTTCAATACTAAGGGGGATTAAGTGCTAATTAAAGGGAGCCTCCCTCAGAACAACTTGGAATTTGCTCATTTTCCTCTCTTTGTCCCTGATTTCAGGAGAGGGGGATGTGAGACCAGTCTCCTTAGTATTTTTTAGGAGCATAGAATTATTTAGGTTGGAAAAGCCTCTGAGATCATCGAGTGCCCATCATTCCCCCAGCACTGCCAAGGCCACCACCGACCCCTGTCCCCAAGTGCCACATCCATATGGCTGTAAAACAGGGGGACTGGGACTCCACCACCTCCCTGGGCAGCTGTGCCAGGGCTGGACAGCCCTTGAGAGGCAGAAATATTCCTGATATCCAACATAAACCTGCACAGCAGCTCTGGTGGCTCTGAGCAGCCTGAAGCATGGTGACATCCCCCAGTTTAAAGGGTGCCTGTCCCCAGGATCCTGTGACTCCAGGGACAGGTCCCGGTGCTGTTACCTTGCCGTGCTCCTCCCAGGAGTTGCTCCAGGTCCAGTAGTGAGCTTTGTAAAGCCCAGCTCTCACTGCCATCAGCTCGTTGCCACGATAATAGAAAATGGGCCTGCAAGGAGAGCAGAGCTGCATGAGAAACACCAACAGCCTGGGCCCAGCCTCCTGATAAGGGCCACAAACCCCTTAATGGCATCCGACTTCCCATGTGGATATCAGGCAGGAACAGGCTGCCTCCTAATAGTCTCCTCTGCAAGGTTTTCAATTAACATTTCTTAGAGTGTTCATCAAGTTGAGAGCTCACACGGTGCAAGAATGAAACATTATCCAGCTTGGCTGCCAGTGATTGTTAATCCTTGAACTCTCAGCCCCTGGGATTTCCTCTGGAGCGTGGCGGTTTCAACGTCAAACAGCTCTCAAGTGCCTGGGTGGGAGGGGAAAAGTGGGATTCACGGGCTCTGGGATGCTCAGCCTCCTCTTCCCAGCAACTCCACAGCTCTGCCATCGAGCTGTCAGTGTCACACGGACAGGGTGGCCGGGAGGACACCAGATGCTGGCGTGTTCTGGATGACATCTCTGAGAAACTCCATATGGAAAAACCTGGCAGCCAGACCTGCTGTGTTTTTAACTCCTATCCATTTTTTCCCCCCAAACCTCACTCTGCAGCATGTAAACACACTGCTAAAGCTGCATTTGTTCCCAGAGGTTTCCCTAATTAATAATTCATCCGGGAAATGCATTTCACTCGCTGCATCTGTGCTCTTCCCTGGGCATCCCAGCAACGTTCCTGTTTTGTTTTCCCAACAAAACACTCCTGGTTTTTTTTGAGGGAACAGCACAAAATTTTACTGGAAGGGACTGTCTGCAGGAGAGGGGGTTGATTTGTTGGTGCAGCTCCTCACACGAGGTCAGCTCCTCTCTCCAGCTGTTTTGGGCTGCTGACAGGACAGGAGGGCAGAGCTGTTTGTTGCTGTCAGGGGGGGCTTTGTCTTTCCTTCTCAGATGCCATCCAAAAACGGCTCAGTCTGGTGATGCCACCTTGAAAAACCTGTCCCTAAATGCAAAGTGAAATTTAAATATCCCTGTCTGAATGACAGCAGTGGCCTTGGAGCTTTCAGCCTCACACAAACAATGAGCCTCCCTCCTTTGTCACCACGAGCTGCCACCAGGAACAAAGGGGAAACAAGGAAGCAACTTTGTCACCAAGAACAAAGGGAAAACAACTTTGTCCCCAGGAGAAAGGGGAAGCTGCTCCCAAAAGGGCCCATTCCTGCATCCTTAGCACACCTGGAAGTGAAATAAAGGCAGCGAGAGACCTGCAAAACGGCAGCACCTGATCTGAACCAGTTCCATCAACAAAACCTTCCAAAAATATTCCACCAAGTACTCCAGTCTCCTTTCCTTCCCATGAACACACAATATTTGCCCAATTATGTGCCCCTTTGGCTGAAGGTTTTAGGTTTTTCTTTGGAAGGAGGATTCCAGCTCATACTCAATATTCTGACACAAATTATTTCTTTTTCCCCCGCCATTGACTATTTTCTTTTTAAGCTTAAAAGAACACAACAACTGCATCTCCTGGAAAGTTTTTTGGGAGCTGTGAAAACTTTGTCCTGGTCAGGTCTAGGAGAAAAAAAAAAAGGAAGGAAAAAAAGAAGGAAAAAAGCCACAACATGCTTTGAGTGACTGTTACTGTAACACAAACAAGGGGTTGGTGACTGCACTGAAATTCCCTTTTAAAACAACAAAGACACTTTCCAAACTTCCAGAAAATGGCCCAGGCTGTGTTTGAGGAACCTGTAAGGCTCCTGTCAGGTAACACTCAGGTGTGTTCCTTGCTTAACAGGCACAGAAGGAATTTCACAGCACAAAGACTCCCACCCAACGAGGAAAAGAGCTCCAAAAATGTTTTCCATGCATAAGTTTCCTTGCTATCTCCCAAAGAATATGCTTGTAGTCAGATTTCCCAGGCTGCCAAATTCCTCACCAAAATCCCAACTCCAAGACCTCTCCTGACCTCCGACACTTCCAACAAAATATCTGTTGGCAGGATTTGCTGTCAGATCTCACTGCCTGTGCCCAAGAGCTGACAGTACACAAAGATTCCAGGTCTTTCACCCCAATCTATCCCTGCAGAAGCATTCCCAGATCCAGCACCTTGGGAAGAGGTGTGTTTCCAGGTCCTCTGCAGCAGGACAAGGACCCAGCACACTCCAGGCTGTTTTTCCAGTGATAAATAATGGATTCTCCCCTAGCCAGGCTCCAGTTCTCAGGCTTTTATCTCCCCTACTGCCATATGTTGTTCCCGGGATCCCTGCTAACCCCGTGACATTTTCATCTGTCCCCAGACTCCACTGTATGGCAACATGCCACATGTCAGGAATTCCCAGCCCAGCTTGTTCCAGTGGAGCAGGAGCACAGTGGGAAGCTCTGCTGCTGCCCCACCTCACCGAGGGGGAGCAACGCTGCATCCATTCAGTTTCTATTCACTATCTGTGAGCTGCTGTTAAAAAAACCAGCCCCGAATTTGGCATCCCTTCAGGCAGGAGCAGGGCTGGCAGCTCGGGGATAATGACTGACCTGTCAATTAGCTTGCCCTGCAGGATGACAGGTAAAAGGTCGATGCCATCAATCTGTCTGTCACTGGGAGGCTGCAGACCCGCCAGGGAGAGGCTGGTGCTGAACAGATCCATCACATTGCCCAGCTGATGGCTGACCTGGAACAACAAAAATAAAAATCAACAGAAACACATTTGCAAAGAGCCCTTCAGGAAAATCCATAAGGAAACAGGTTCCCTCCAAAGCTCCCTGAAAAGCTCTCCCTTTACACTGCTGCAAACTCCTCTGAAAATAATAAAGCAAAGGAAACAACCCCTATTTCCTCACTTCCAGGGAGAATTTGCACTTGGATTCTTTTTCTCCATTTTCCTCTCCCTCTCCTCACTCCTGTGTATCTCTTTTCCAGGAGCGTGTTGTTGCAGGGCTCAACTTAATTTAGCAAATTCCAGCTTATCTGTGGATTGAAAAATCAGCACTTACACCAAGGAAAAAAAAAAGCCCTCAATTTGTGCCCTTCTCCAGGTCATCTCTGGAGTCCAGAATACCCTGAGAGAGTTCCCAGAAAGCACAGGGATAGATGGATAATAACAAAAAGAGCCTGATGACTTCATCTGCAAACCATTTCCAACAATTCAAGAACTGTAAAGTTGTGGTATTTTTAGTCCATATTTTAATAAGGGAGAAAAACATCTGGGTTTGGCTTCAACGGAGATGTGCAAGGGGTTTTTTTCCCCCTTTTTCCTTACTTGGAAGCCATACTCATCTCTCTGCTCTTAATTATTTGTATTTTAAAACCCTACAAAGTCTGTTCTGCCTGATTCTTTCTGAATCTTTGCTCCGTCCCTGACCGTGGGAGCTGTTGCAGGGTGTTTAATTAGTCAGTGACACACTAAATTAAAGCAGATACTGCCAGATCAGGAGCACCAGGATGCACCAGCACGAGACGTGACAGGGAAAGAGCATCTCCAGCCACAGCACTTGTTGGGAAACAAGAAACCATTGGATACAACCCCACATCTGTGAGTACCAAGCACTTTCTGACTAAAATCCAAGTCCAATCCCAACAGAACAATGTTGGGACTATCAAGGACTTTTTACCTCTGATTCCTTCTACTCACAAACAGACCCCCGGCCTCTAAGCTGACACTAATTATTTCAATGCATCAAATGATGACATGAGAAATGAATTTTTGTGAGATGCTAGCTCAAAAATAAAGGAAAAATGCTGTTTTTCCTGGGACACTAAACCTTGTATTAAGAGACTGGGCTGAACAAAGTGAACACAAAGGAAGAATTAAGAAATTAAAAAAAAAAAAAAAAAACAACTGGAGAGAGCAACATGCAGGGCCCTAATTACAAGTTTAACATTACAATATCACATTACTTGATTACAGTCATTTCAATTTTTAATGGCTTTCATTCATCAGGAGGTGTTGGCAGGAACACATCTTATTAAAGCTGCATGCAGGAATCCTGCCACAATTCCTTGGGAGGAAACAAAGTGCAAAGCTTAAAGCACAAGAGGAAGCCTGGCTGTGGCAAACCTTGGGAAAGCAGCTGGATCAGCTGACCAAGATCAATAGGTCCTGGGCACTCGAGTTCAGGATTTATCTGTGGGCACTGCCTGGGAAAGGTCCTGCTCAGCCTGGCCTTGGGGGTAGCGACAAAAGGAGATGTTTCCCAGAAAAGCTGTGGTTGCCCCAGCCCTGGAATTGCTCAAGGCCAGCTTGGATGGGATTTGTAGGACACTTATTCCTTATTTTAGTGCAGCCTCTTCCTCTCCTTTAAATGATTTTAAGCATGCCGTCCCACCTCCCTGCTCCAGCAGGGCCATCCCAAAGCACAAGGCACAGGATGGTGTCCAGGCAGCTCTGGGATATCTCCTGAGGGAGACTCCACGCTCCCTCTGGGCACAGAGGAAAGAAGCTCTGCCTCATGCCCAGGTAGAACTTCCTGGGATCAGCTCCTTCCTGTGCCATGGCTGGGCCCTGGGAGCAGAACCTGGGCCCTGCTCTGCCCTGTCCCTGCACATGGACATGGCTGAGGGCCCCTCTGAGCCCTGCTCTGCCCTGTCCCTGCACATGGACATGGCTGAAGGTCCCTCTGAGCCCTGCTCTGCCCCGTCCCTGCACATGGACATGGCTGAGGGCCCCTCTGAGCCCTGCTGGGCTCCATCCCTGCACATGGACCTNCTGAGCCCTGCTCTGTCCCCTCCCTGCACATGGACATGGCTGAGGGCCCCTCTGAGCCCTGCTCTGCCCTGTCCCTGCTCATGGACATGGCTGAGGGCCCCTCTGAGCCCTGCTTTGTCCCATCCCTGCAGATGGACATGGCTGAGGGCCCCTCTGAGCCCTGCTGTGCTCCATCCCTGCACATGGACATGGCTGAGGGCCCCTCCCTGCACACCAACATGGCTGAGGGCCCGTCTGGGCCCTGCTGTGCTCCATCATGGACATGCCTGAGGGCCCAGAGGGGCCCTGCTCCTGCACACGGACACGGCTGAGGGCCCCTCTGAGCTCTGGTCCTCTCTGCGCCCTGCTCTGCCCCATCCCTGCACATGGACACGGCTGAGGGCCCCTCTGGGCCCTGCTGGGCTCCATCATGGACACGGCTGAGGGCCCCTCTGGGCCGTGCTGGGCTCCATCATGGACACGGCTGAGGGCCCCTCTGGGCCGTGCTGGGCTCCATCATGGACACGGCTGAGGGCCCCTCTGGGCCCTGCTGGGCTCCATCATGGACACGGCTGAGGGCCCCTCTGGGCCGGGCTGGGCTCCATCATGGACACGGCTGAGGGCCCCTCTGGGCCCTGCTGGGCTCCATCATGGACACGGCTGAGGGCCCCTCTGGGCCGTGCTGGGCTCCATCATGGACATGGCTGAGGGCCCCTCTGGGCGCTCTCCCCCAGGCCGGGCAGCCCCAGCTCCGCAGGGCTGCAGTGCAGGGCATGAGCAGCTCCCGGCACCTCGGCCCAGGCTCATTCCCACCTGCAGAGCTCCAGGAAGGAGCGGCTCCGACCCCTCCGGCTCCCCCCACACCCAGAGCCAGCCCCCTGGCTGAGCCCTTTTGTAACCAGAGCTCTCACAATTTCTCCATCTAATCCAAAAGTCACTTTTCCTGTTGTGGCTCCGTCCCAGCGCCTCAATCTTTTGATAAGAGGCAATCGCTGACCCCGGGCTCGTGCCTTTAATGTCACCTCATTTATCCAGAGCGTGGGGACAATCCTGGGGGGCCACCACGCTCCCCTTGTCCTGGCCCTTATTAACCAGCACCAGATGTAGATGACTCTCTTTAATCATCCAATTACATTTCTGGTCTCAGACAACATTTTTGCCGTGAAGCAGAGAAAACTTCTTAAGGAAATTAAATGCCCATGCCACAGCCACTTGGATTTATCTGTGCTCTGCAGCACCACATTGAAGAAGGAAAAAGGAAAAAAAAAAAAAAGGTTAATATTTATATAAAACTTTGAAGTATTTTCAGAGAAAAAATAAAAAAATTACCATTTTTCTCCTGTCAACAGGGCTCTTTCATTCTAGCTGCCTTTCCCTTTTATTTATTTCATTTTTTTTTAAAGAAAAGAAAAAGAAAAATCCAGAGAGGGCAACAGCCCAGAGAAAATAAATAATATATAAACGGAGGGAGATCAGATATTGCTGTATCAGTGAGGAACAGCCGGTATTACGCACGTAAGGACGGATTTTTTTCCCCCTCCTTCCCCCCCTTCTTTTTAATAAACTCTCAGTATCCACACAACGTCTTTAAGAAAATGAAATCCTTTTGCTGTGGGCCACGGCGCTGGAAGAAATAGTCCCCAGTGCTGTTATCAGTGCTTTCAAGCTTTAACTCTGAATCAAAGGCGACAATTAATAAAGTCGCCCCCGCCAGGAATGGAAAGGAGGAAAGCTAAATATTTGAAACTGGGTGAACAAATGTCAGGGTGTTTTTAAATAAAATCCTTTTACAGTTATCACAGCGAGCAGACCTGATATCCCTGTCTAATTCAATTTCAATTTGCGCCCCATGGGAGATAGGGAAGAAAAGGTTGCAATGCTGTCTTTGGGTTGATATGTTCTTTTCTCCTTCAGGAAGCAGGCACGAGAGAGGAAGGGGAGGAGGGCGAGGGGAGAGAGGAGGAGGATTCAAATACCAACAGAATATGATTTTTTTTTTCCAGCTGGATCCTTCCAGAAGGCAGATGTGATGTGGGGAATGTTGAAACGCTGATTTGTTGTGAATTCACCTGGAAAACGGAGCCGAGGAGGGAAGTGCAGCAAGGCTGTTTGTGTGTGAATAAATATTCCTGGTGGGGGACCAGAACTCACTGAGTGTTGATGCCAAGAGCAACACAGACTCCTGAGGCATATTCCTCCTCCAAAAACCTGCAAACCAGCTGACTGCACCAATTATCCCAGGCTCCACAGAGAGCCTGGCAGGTGCTCCCACCCTGTCCCCTCACTTCTGGTGTTGAGGCCGAGGTGCTCCTTTATTTCAGCACATCACTGTGCTCTTTAACAAAAACAAAAACCCCAACCTTATAAATCAATGAAATTATTAACAGTCAGGTAGAATCATGGAATGGTTTGGGTGGGAACGGACCTTAAAGCCCATCCAGTCCCACCCCTGCCATGGGCAGGGACACCTTCCACTGTCCCAGGCTGCTCCAAGCCCCAGCCAACCTGGCCTTGAACACTTCCAGGGATCCAGGGGCAGCCACAGCTTCTGTGAGCACCTCCCCACCCTCAAAGGGAGGAATTCCTTCCCAATATCCCATCTATCCCCTCCCTCTGGCAGTGGGAAGCCATTCCCCCTCATCCTGGCACTATCTGCCCACATAGAAAGTCCCTTTCCCTCCTTGTCCCATGGCACTGGAAGGCTGCAGTGAGGTCTCCCTGGAGCATTCCCATCAGCAGAAGGAGCTTTCCACCCAATCACTGGATTTCACTGGCCAGAGACATGAGCTCCCCTTTCCTGGCTCCAGTTGTTGCACCTGAAACATCTCCTGGCCCTTCCCTTGCTCCTCAAATCCAGGGCTGCAAAGGAACAACCACTGCACTGGGAGCAAACCCAGCTCAGGAAGGAGTTGACCCTTCTGCTCTGTGCTGAAGTTCAGCTCTCCCAAGCCTTTGTTTCCTTCAACTCTTGAAAAGAAGGAGCAACAAGAGACTTTGAAGCAGCTTTCCCACATTTTACAGCTCCTCGGAGTGCACAGGGCTGGGGCTGGGCAGTTAAAACTCACCCAGAGGATGGGGAAGCTACAGCAAGGTACAGAAAAAAAGCCCAAAATGTCGTGGTGGACACAAGTCTCTCACCTGTGGTCAGGGCTGCTGAGGGAGCAGTGCTGGAGCCTCGAAGGCAAGAACACAAGCAGAAAACACAGGTGAGTTTCTATCACACAGTTACTGAGCAGCAGCATCACACTGAGTGTCACTGGGAGCAAAGCAGCACATCCTGGGCATGGAGACCAGCACACCCTGGGCATGGAGACCAGCACTGGCACCCCAAGATCTCCATGGAGCCCTGGGAGCCCTGGCACACACCTGGCACCAGGAGCATCCAGAGCTGGAGCCCGGGATAATGAGGATTTAAAGTTCAGCTCGTGCTTCAGGGTGATACTGGCACGCTGGAGGAGGGATTTTGGGTGCCTCCCAAAATGTGGGAGCTCCAGGCACACTCTGCAGCTCAGCTGCCCAGCCCACCCTGCACACACAGCTCTGCACAGCAATGCCTGGTCCCAGGAATTCAAGCAGCAGCTCCCAAAAACTACCTGGGAGAGGGGTCCCAGCCAGGCAGGAAAGAAGCAGACACAAGGATTTCTCTCTCCTCCTGTTCTTAATTATCCTCAGAGTTACTACAATGGAAAGAATTTTTAAATTTGGGCATTTTCTCGTCCCCATTTATAATGCATGTTTACTTTTAGCACATTATTTAGTTTGGACCCAGCAAACAAAACACTCAGCTGCAGTTTCATGTTCTCCTTTGCTAGCCCAGGGCTGTTGTACTTGGCTTGCAAAGGCTTTATGGAAATGTTTAAATTTAAACAAAAAGACTGTTTTCATTTCAAATTAGAAAAATAATAAACCATCCTTGGTAGGTTTGGTGAACTCTCGAAAAATAATGAAACCAAACCACCCTCCTGCCCTCAGCTGCAGATCTGAGCTGCCTCATGGACCCTCCTAAATGTAAATGATAAATTATCATTAGCCTGCCTCAATTAAACCACCCCAATGGAATGCAACTTCGACAAATGTTTTATTTATGAACAGTTTGCAGGCTCGAGCACGGTGCCCAGTTAATGAAGGATCACTTTCTTCAGGGCTCAGAGATGCTCAGCAAGGGGAGGGGGCTGTGCTATCCCTGTGATCCCGGCCCGCAGCAGCATTGATTGCATCCCTCTGTAATGAGAGCTGGGACAAGGGGGGCTGGCAGTGCCACTGGGAGGTTATTCTGAAGTGATCATATCTGCATTTGTGTGCAGGCAGCACACAGCAATAATGTGGTGTCTGAGCCTCCCTGAGTGGAACTTTCATCAAGCACAACGTGAGAGATGTGAGGGTCAAACCACTTGGTACCTCAGGGCATGGAGAGTGTGGGTAACAAATTCCTGCTCTTTACACTCCAATTTGTTCAAACACATGAGAAATGAGGTCCAAAAGAGTAAAGGGGTTAAAAAGAGCAGGAAGACAAGACCAGAGCCTGGGTGTTCCCAGCAAAGTCGAGCACAGACCCTCTAAATGCAAATCTGCATTAAAATGGCACCGATTTCTGGGGCAGCAGCAGCTCCTTATTTCCACAAACATCTGGACTTGGGGCACGGTAAAAGTGTGAAGCAAAGCCCACAGAGCCCAGCAAGGACCTCTCCACTCCCTGCAGTGCACCCGAGGCTGCTGAGAACTCCCAAAGCAGAGACTCACCCCTCCTGCAGGGATGTGGCCGGGCCACCAGGCGATCGCCGGCTCCCTCATGCCGCCCTCGAAGGTGGTTTGTTTGCCACACAGGAAAGGCCCATTGCTTCCTCCTAGGGACAGAAAAGCAGCCTTAAACCCCACAAAATACCAGCATTTCAAAAGGACACTGTCACCCAGGCTGGTTTTAAATGAATTCTCATTTCTGCATGGCTGCTTCTTCAAACAACATGACCAGAGTTGGGTTTTTTGTCATTATTTCCTTGTTTGTTGTGTTGTGGTTTTGGAGTTTTTTTTTCAATATCCATTTCTGATGAAATTTTAGGAGTGTCTTTTCAGCACAGGGAGAAAGTGACAGTTAAGCATACCTTACTATCAACAACCAAATTAAAAACAAACCCCAAACAAACAGGAAATACCCCACTGGTGTTTTCCTTCCCTCTAGGGGTGTTAACTGCTGTCTGTAACCAAACCTGACACTTTCAGGCAGAAATAGCATTTTTTCCATAATGATTTTCAATTTTGAAGTACCAGAACAATATTAGATGAAGGTAAAAGAGTGAGAAAAATAATCCTGCGTTTCCTGAATGGTCACTCTCGGAGACAGCCAGAGCTCTGCAGGAGTATCTGGAGTTTTAACCCAACCTTGGAGCTCAGCTGGCCAAGGAACAACCAGGGAGGTCTCACAACTGACTCCAGGTCACACAAAGTCAAAGCCAGTGGCTGAGCTGAAATCAGAACTCAGGTTACTCCCTGCTCTGTGGTTCAATAACCACAAGACAAGTCTGCCTCCAAAGAGGAGAGAGCAGGTTCTACAATCAATTTGCAGTGATTTGTTCCAGAGAAACCCTCACTTAAACAAAAGAAAAGTTGTGAGGTAACAAAAATCATTTCTCTTCTCGATATTTTTCATGAGAGCTAAAGAATGAGGGACTCTTGAACTCTCTGTAATTGCTCAGAAAGCTGAAATATGCATTTGGCAGATGCAGAGTAAACACCCTGCTAAGTTACCGAGCCTGGCTCCAAATAAATTACAGAATATTCCCTCCCTGACAGTGCAAATACACACAGGTAACAGCAACACTGGGGCAGGAAAAATCCCATTTGGCCAAGGACACCTCCTCCAGCAGTGACCAGAAGCACTGAACATAAATTACTCTAAACATAAACACTGTCTTTTGAGGCTTCTCCTAACTCATAACACAGACCCCACACACAGGGTTTTTTTCTCCTCACAGAGAGAGATTTAAGCCTTGATTTGCCAAGCCCAGGTTTGTTGAGCTGAGCCTCACCTTGTTTGGGAGCTGAAATGAGAGCAGCCCCGTTATCAGAGGTGAAGAACACGAAGGTGTTCTCACTGATGCCCAGCTGCTGGAGGTGGTTCAGGATTTTCCCAACGCTGTCATCAATTTCCCGCACAGCATCCCCATACCTGAGGCAAAAGGAGATGCAAAACACTCAAAGCAGTAAAAAAAAAAGGGTCAGCACAATGTGTGCAGCAGACTTAATTTGTACCTGTGCTGCAGAAATCCTTCTCATGCATCAGGTTTTCTGCTGCCACTGCAAAGTTGTGTCTCTGACCTGCAGAGAGCAGGTTAGGGTTGATACCCTCTGGGGTATTGAGGGTCAGAGTTTGCTCAGGTGTGAGCCCCTCTTGGACAGAGAAATTCAGCCATAAAATTCACAAAGAGAGGCGAAGCCACCTTGCCACAGACTGGGAGGTAACAACTTCATTTTCCTTATGGTTAGGAACTCTTTGAAGCAACACTCCCAGTGTCTACA
The DNA here is from genome assembly GCA_013398055.1 of Ifrita kowaldi. Classification (NCBI taxonomy): domain Eukaryota; kingdom Metazoa; phylum Chordata; class Aves; order Passeriformes; family Cinclosomatidae; genus Ifrita; species Ifrita kowaldi. The sequence continues at coordinate 46,670 of VZRS01004744.1, forward strand.
GAGCTCTTTGCCTCCTGCAAACTGCATTTTTAGGAGTGCTTTTCTGTTTGCTGGTCTGATTTATAGGCTTTTAAAACAGGCACTAATCATACAAAAGCCTTCTAAAAAATCATCTGTGCCACAGACAGCATTTCATTCCTCACACAACTGGCAAAGGAGCTTAGAGCCCCCCTCCTCCCCCTCGGGTCACATGATCTTCAGTTCAGATTAAAGCCAAATTATGGAAGAACAATCCAAGCAAATAATGCATTTCAGCACACACACACACTTGAGGAGTGATCCATCCCCTTGGATCTAAAACTCTGCTTAGGCTGCGTGTTCCAGCAGCATGAGGAATTAATTACAACAACCCCAACACACCAATGTCCCCAAAAGCCGGACTTACAGCCCTCTCTGACTCGTGCCCAGGAACTGTTTGGAGGCATAAACAGGAGCGTGGGTAGCATCAATTGCCCAGTATAAAAAGAATGGCTGCTGGCTGGCCTGCTGCTTGCTAATAAAATCCAGAGCTTCCTGTAAACAACAATAAAAATGAATTTATCCTCTGCCATCGAAATCTCTCCAAAAAACCTGAAAGAATAAAAGTCACCTTGGCTTAGAAGCCAGCACTAAAATAGTACCTGCAGGTAGAGCTGAGTCAAGTTGGCTTCACCTGTCTTCAGATCAATTTTGAAATCCTCATAGTATCTAAAGATAAAAGGAATCAGAGAGGGAAAAAATCAATCCTAAGGAATAAACATCACGAAAAGGATTTTTTTCCCCTTTTAAGGATTTTTTCCCCTGTGTAAGGAGGTGACAAGTCACAGTTAACACTCAGCAAACTCCCTTCAGATGTGACAAATATGTCACCATAATTGTTCTTATGGGAGAAAGTGGTGACACAGCTTGATCCAAATGAATGACTTCAAGTTTTGGACAAACCTGAGGGATTGGCCTTTTGCTGTTAAGCTGTTAGAAAAGGGGCAAAATGCTTAAAAATCTCATGGTGCTTCATAGAGAGCTGGGTGAAATGTGAATAAAAATTCAGAAGTACACAACAACTTTCAGTGAGACAGAGAAATCCTGGAAGCAGAACTTGGGAATGCTTTGGAAGCATTATTTTAGAGGGACTTTTAGCCACCAGTAAAGCAGAGAAGGGCCTGGGGAAGTGCTCAGGGGAGTAACAGCGGTGAAATGAGACGATACCAGAGTGAAAAATGAATGGACAAGAAGGGCACAGACTGGGAACATGGAATGGAGTTATGCAAACACACAAAATGTTATTCCAAACAGGAAGAGGAGGAACAAAGACGTCTTTCAGTACAGAGAGTACAAGGAGCAGCTTCCAAGAGTGCAGTGAAATCCTCCCAAGAAGCCTTCAGGGTGCCAGGGATGAGCAAAGAGCTCTGGGAGGGCAGCTCCACACCCCTACACCATCCACACGCAACTTCCAGGTTGGTCTTGGTGCTTGGACCTTTATTAACCACAGACTCGTGGAATCCAGAACAATCTGGGATGGGAGGAACCTTAAAGCCCATCCAGTTCAGTAATGCCAGCAGGGAGAGCCCAGAAAATCCCTCTCCCAGGCAAGGAGCTGGGTTACCTGCCAATCATCTCCCAGTCCCTGTAGACGGGGATGTTGGGGCGCTCTCTGTTGTCATAGGGCCCAAAATGGCAGTTTGGGGATCCAAACCACTCATCAAAGCCATGTTTCAGGGGGTGGAACTGGGGCCGGTGCCCCAAGTGCCTGGGAACAAAAGCAACAGATTGGAGTTAAAATCCTACTGCAAAGAAGCAACAATTCAGCTCACCAGAACAGCATGCAAGAACACAGTCTGTGCCTAAGAAATAAAAACTCAAAGCACTTCAATCACATAAACGACTCCAGAGCAGTGTCTTGAGCTCTCTCACACTTGTTGCAAGCACAGCCATGCAGACTCACCCCAGTGCTCACTTATATTCCATTTTATTTACTCTCCAATCACTGCTTTCCATTTTTTCCTTCCATTGGTGTCTTCTCCCATGCTGTCTGATGATCAGCACTGATGGACTACACTGCCCCAAACCACTGCAGAGATGCACATAATGTTTTACTTAAGGATTCTGATCTATGACAAGTTCCTTTTATCCCACTGAGCTGTAAAAACACAAGGCAGAGCTCATGAAATGCACCATTCCATCCTCATCCCCTTTATGGAGTACTCACGCTGCCAAAACGGTACAAAGAGACCTGAATGGAAATGAAATGAGGTATTTTATGTGCACATGTGGACATAAAACACGTTTAGCTACTCCTGATGACAGCTCCTCTCTACTGTGCAGCTTGAAAATCCTCCATCCTTAACTTCCAGATGAAGCTCCTCTGTAATCTCCAGTTTTTGTACTGCAAATTCTACATTTCCTGCATTTATAGCATCCTGAAGACAGAGAATACCCATCCTCTCTGTCTCTAAAGAGCATCTTAGTAGCTTAATGTTTATTTAATCATTCCATCTTCCCCTCACGAGCCTGCATCTGCCCCCTGTCCACTTTGTGCCATCCCCCTCTGCACTTTCTGGACATAAAGGGCATAAAATGCATTCCCTGGAGTAAAATGATCCTTGGAGTTACTCTGAGCTATTCCAAACTGGGTTATTATGGGAATAATCATCATTCCAGCTATGATTACAGCTTGTGATGTAGCTGCCACTGCAAGCCTGACCTGCAGGATTCCACCCTTTCCCCATTTGTAGACGTGGGAATACAAAGTTATTCCTGGCTGTTTCTCTAACAGGGGAGATGGAAAAACATCTCATTCTAAGAAAGCCCTAAGAGCACTTAGAGAGACATCAAACAATGACTGAGATGCAGGTCACTCTCTGCCTCTCACAGCACAAAAATCTGAGATTTAATGAAACACAACAAATTCCACACTGGTCATGGAAAATACTTGACTTGCAAACTTATAATTAAACCATGGAATTTACTGTCACTGGACAGCCTGAAAAGTTTTTAGAGGGGATGATGAAACAGTAAGAAAATTTTCTGCTGGAAAACCTTGAAATTCTCTGTGTGGCCAGGATGAGACTCCAGTTTAACTGCTGTACCTTGCATTTCTTTACACCTTTCTAGGGAGCAGGTATCACTCCCAGTCCTGTCCAGGAGAAGTTTTTGGATGCACAGGAATGTCCTGCACATTCCTATTTAGTCCTGTTCCTGCTAACAGCTGCAGGTCCTTCCAGATCTGCCTTTTTCCAAAGAACAGGAACCAATCTGCATTTGCTGTGTTTATTCCTTCTCCCTGGGTGTATGAATTTACATTTATTAGCACTGAACTGCAGCTGATTGCACCCAGCTCACTGAGCTGATCCTTCAGGGCCACTCTCCTGCTTGGATTTGTGCTGATAAATAATTCACTGTCTTAGGGTGCTTTGCTTTCTTCCCAATTCCACCAGGTGAATCCAACCACAATTCAAACTCACCCTTCTCTAACCTATTAATGAAACTGATAATTCCACAGGAATTCAGTTTATTAATAAAAACCCAACACATAAAGAGTCAAAGATAAAAACCATGTAGGTGCTCAAGGCAAACTCCAACAGAATATCCTGGTGTTTTCTGACTAAGTAAGTGGTGTGAGGTGTGGATGAAAGCAGAGTTGGGGAGAATATAAATATAAATATAAATATAAATACACACATAAAACCCCATCAACTCTTTGTGTGAAGATACATGGAAGTACTTGTAATGGGAACACTCAGGAATTGATCCCAGCAGGGGGGAGATCCATCACACATTCCAAAGTTGGACATTTGAGCTTCAAAACGTTCTTTTTATTTCTGTAATTCTGTTTTTTCTGCTGCTCCTTCCCAACAATTTGAGCAAAATCTCAAAGCAAGAGATCTCCAAATAAATTTACCATTTGCCAATGATCTTATTGACGTAACCAGCTTTCTTCAGGAGCTCTGGAAGCAGTAACTCAGAATCTGGGATTCCTCCTACTATATCCTGTGGTGTGTAGGCTGTGGGAAACAAATCAAAAATACCTTTCTGACTCTTAAAAATATTACAGCAAACAGCTCCTGGCTACTTAACATCAGAAGCACAGTTATTGGGTCAGAAAGAGCAATTAGTTTGGAGTCCCAGGAATGTCATTCCTTGGAAGTCCTCCCATGGGATGGAGAGGATAAATTGAATCAGAGAGACCAAAGGGAGGTTTCCACCCACTTGTGCATGAGGGCAAATAATGAAGGGGGCTGCCACCCCAGAGTGGAGGTGAGACCCTTGGAAGGGGGATGTCACAGAAAATCAGGTGCTTTAAGTGTGGTCTTTATGCTGTAAACTTGCTTTCTGTTTTCTAAAATGAAGGCAGCTTCTTCCTACATCAAATAACCAATAAAGGTGCTCAGCCTGCAAGAGCTGAAAGAAATGAAGAGTCTCTCTCAGCCCCTGACATCTCAGCTGGGACTTTGCCCTGGGAATCAATCCTTGGCTGCTGATTCTTGCCCAACCATGTCCCAGCACGTGCCATTTGTCACTCTGGGACCCAAATCAACCCAGGGATCTCCCCTGGAAGCACCACAGGCACGAGGGATGGAAAACTGCTCTAAAACTGGATAGAAACCTGCCTGCTGAATAAACCTGTGAGCAGCCAGTTCTTCCTCTGGGTATTAACACCCCCCAGCTGATTTTCCTTCACCAGCCCCCAGTTCCCCTGCCCAGAGGAAACATCTTCTCAGCCAGCACAAACAAATGGACTAACCAGACTGGTTTATCCTTCTAATCTGAGGAGGTTTTCTGCTTGATGAGGAGGAAGCAATACAATTCACACTCATTACCAGCACTTAACAGGGTCATCTTTTGGTGCCACTCTGCAAGATCCATGGGGGAAGATCCCCTTTGTCCAAAGAGAAACTTCCTACAAGGGCACAGAGGGAAATCAGGAGAGGAAGGGGGATCAGGAATGAGGTTCCTACCGTTCCTGGCGTGTCCATTTGTGGTGTAAAAGCCATTCCTGACTGGGAGCCGGCCTGTCAGCAGTGCTGCCCTTGCTGCAAACAACACAAACGTTTATTTATACCCATTCCGAGCTTAATATTAATATTATTGTAGGAAGATGAGGCCAGCACACTGACTGAAGTGTGTCAGTGCCCTCCTGTCACAGCCAGCCACGAAATCACTCACATTAGAACTGGCAGAACTCCCCTCTCTCATGAGCCACGGAGAGAGCCAGGTTTTGATGCATCATTTGAGTTATTGCAGGTGAAATTTGGCCCCTTCATTAAATCACCCACACTGAAGAGTCATTACTTTGAACAGTCAATGGAGCAACCCTTCTATCTCAGTTATAGATATATTTATTATGCATTTAAGAGGAAATCCTAGCACACACTGATTGGATGCTCAAGGCTAAGCTTTTGAGCTTGACTGAGCAAAAATCATGAAATACAAAGAAAGAGCTGTCCAGTTTTGACAATAAAAGTCAAGTCCTGACTGCAGGGAATATTTAAACAGATGTTCAACTTCAAGTATATGCAGTCCTACCACTGGATTAGCAGGATCTCAGCATATTTTAAATGCCTTTTCTGAGCAAGGACATCATCAACACACTGGCAAGTGCTTTCCTAAATGAGAGCCCAAATAAAAAGGCCCTGTTCTTCACTTTTGTTTCAGTTCTTGGCAGCTGATCAGGTTTGAGGGGAAAAAAGAAAGAAAAAAAAGAAACCACCTCACAGAAAAAAACAATAAGGAGAAGAATATCTGCCTCTCCCAGACCCAAACGTTCCTTTTATCTCTTGTTCCTGTCCCAAGAGTCTTGCAAGACACCAGGGCCAAAAGCAGGACACAAACTGCTGCCTTTCCTTGCATGAAAGTCTCCCCAGAGCCAACAGAATCAGACCAAACATGCTCAGCAACAGTTCAGATCCTGCTTTGTTTAACCCACGATGAGAAAGATGAAAAAAATGCAATGACCAGGGCTGGAACACTGAACTGAAATGGTACAAAAATCCTTCAGCTGGACTGATCACTGAACCAGTGCTTTGTATGAACTGAAAACTGTCGGTTTTCCAATCCAAACATAAATAAAAGGGGAGCAAAATGCAAGATCAAAGCAGCAAATCCAATCTCTGGCCTGGAGGCAATCACTGCTTTGGTTGTTGGTTCATGTCAGAGGCTGGCAGACACCCCAAACTCCTCAGAGGAAGATGTTTCTCATGCTTACACGGTTCAAACTCCAGTTTACTTACAGGGAGAGCAGAGGGGGTTGGCAGTATAAAAATCCAGGAAAAGCATCCCTTCTGCAGCCATCTGGTCTAGGTTAGGAGTTTCCTTAGAAGGCTCTCCGAAAGCTCCCAAATCCCCCCAGCCCATCTGTAAAAGGAACACACCAGAAGATGTCAAAGTACTTTTCCACAGCCACATTTCTGGGCCCACACAACACTTTTATTGTGTCCCTTAAGTTATAAAATTTTACAGTGCTCATCTCCCTACTCAGGACTTCACAAATGTGACAAAAATGATCTCTGCCAGCCCTGTGGAGCAGGGAACTCTTGCACTTTTCCCTGGTGGGTGGGAAAGTGAGGCACACGCGGGATTAAATGACTTGTTAACAGGTACTAAAGCACTTTGTAAGAAGCCCAGTGCCTTCACTCTTACTCAGAGGCCTGAGGCACACCCAGAGCAAGGAGGAAGAGGAAGTTACACATGATTTGCTCGGGGTTGTGCAGCTGCCACGTCTGAGCCTTCAGTTCCTGCCCACGTGTCTGTGCTGGACCCCAGGATTCCACCTCAGCCTCTGGATCTATCCCTCTGCAGAACTAGAAACACAAGGAAAAGCTCTGAACTCAAAAGCAGCACTGCAGGAAAAGCAAGGAAGTGTTTTAAAAGCCAGAGGAATCTGCCAGAGGCATCACATGTCACTGTGCTTATCTGTAGGACCGTGGCTTCACCCTGTTCTTCCTCCTAACTCCGAGGGGTCACACACCAGGAGAACCATAAAATCCCCACCACGGTGTCTGTGCTCGCTGCTGAAAACCACTGCTGGGAAAAGCACAACTTCAGGCAGAAGGTTCTGGAAGGGAGCAGCCTAATGAGCCATTAGGCACCACAGGTGCTGGGGGCTCCATTGTGCTTCAGCAAAGGCAAGAGATTCCTTTGATCCAGGTGTGTGCCAGGTGAGCCATGCACACACGGGGTGGGATGTGCCCAGATCCTTAGGGAACCACCTGGTGCCATTAGTTTGGGAAAGAAATTTGCTGCAGAGCTGCTTTGTGAGTTAAGGAGCAATTAAATCCCTGACACTGGGATGTGGAATTCAAACGGATACAATGGATTCATCCCCAGCTTCTTTTCTTCTTCTGCTTCATCATCAAGGAAGAAAGACAAAAAGAATCTCACATTGCCCTGATTCCACAGAGTCCCAGAGGATCAAGGGGGAAAAAAAACCCCCAGGGAGATGTATTTTTAATGAACATATTAAATAAATCAATAGTTCACACAGAAGCTCCAGACAGGAGCTGTGCCTTGTGCTGTACCAACAGTTCCAGAGCGGGAGAATCACTGTCCCAAAGAACTTTCCTCTGGAAAATTACAAACACCAGCTTGGGAGGGGGAAATATTCCTGAATGGAAAACTGAGATCACAGAATCACTGAGGTTGGAAAACACTCCGAGTCCAAACTGTGCCCAATCCCCACCTTGTCCCCAGCCCAGAGCACTGAGTGCCACATCCAGGCCATCCTTGGACACCTCCAGGGATGGGGACTCCAAACTTCCCTGGGCAGCCCCTTCCAGAGACTGCCAGAGGCTCAGCTGGCTGGAAAAGCAGGTGATTATCCTGCTCAGGAGTATAGGAACACCACGGAAACAACGGGCAGGATAAACTGGCAAGCAGGTGGGAAGGGTTTGCCCACCCTCGTGAGCTCCTTGGGTAGCTTCCAACAGCAACAAACATTTCCACCACAAACACACCTGGAAGTGAAACTATTAGGAGAGAAGCAAACCAGGAAGACGACAGCGACCTGAATGTGTTGGAAATGAGTATTTTTCCTTATCTGTGTGGCCAAGGGTGCAAAATTGAAAAGACATTGAGTTAGAAATAAATCTGTGATTATTTCCACTCTTTAATATTAATTTATTGCCTTTTTTTTTCCTTCCCAGTTCAGAGAGCCCAAATGAGTAGAATTACTTCCATTCTTGCTTAGTTTTTCAGGAGGCCACCAACCCCCTCCTTGTGATCAGCAAATATTTAGTGTTGGAAGGGAGCTCTGGAGATCACCCAGCCCAAGGCAGGGGCACCTGGAGCAGGTGACACAGGAACACGTCCAGGTGGGTTTGGAATGTCTCCAGACAGGGAGACCCCACACCCTCCCTGGGCAGCTGCTCCAGGGCTCTGCCACCCTCCGTGGACAGAGGTTCTTCCTCGTGTTGGAGCGGAACTTCTCGTGGTTCAGTTCACGGCCATCGCTCCTCTCCCTGTCGCAGGGCACNAGGTCTGAGCAGGACTGGGGCTGTGGGGCCGGGTGAGGTTGTGAGGGGAGAGGGGAACGGGCAGGAGCTCAGGTTGTGGGGTCTGGATAGGGGTGAGGGGAGCAGAGGAGAGCAGATGCAGGGGGAGTGGGGCTGACACTGGGGTGAAATGGGCTGGGCAGGAGCAGAAGGGGAGCGCGGCTGGGGCAGCCAGGACAGGCACAGTGTGAGGGAGAGGAGAGGAGTTGTCCTTGAGAAGAGCTGGGTCCAGGCTCTGCTGGCACAAGGAGAGACCTGAGCCTTGTGCAGTGCCTGTGGAGATGATTCTCCTGCCACGGGGACAGCTGTGCTCCGGAGGCGCTGCAGCGTGGGAAGGGGGCTGTGCTGGGAACACAGATGGTTAAATCGCTCTGCCAGCAGCAGATCCCAGTCGGTGCGATTCGTTCTGCCCCCAGAATTACCCGCTGTACATCCGGAGTGTCCCCACGGAGAACGAGCTGAAGTTCCACTACACCGTGCACACCTCCCTGGACGTGGTGGATGAGAAGATCTCAGCCATGGGCAAAGCCCTGGTGGACCAGAGGGAGCTGTACCTGGGGCTCCTCTACCCCACTGAAGACTACAAGGTGTATCTTTGTCACGCCTTTGGCCAGGCCATTGTGGGTTTAGTTTAATCACAGAATTTCCTGAGCTGGAAGGGACCCACAGGATCATCCAGCCCAGCCCCTGGCCCTGCCCAGACACCCCAACAACCCCACCCTGGGCATCCCTGGCAGTGTCCAAACGCTCCTGGAGCTCTGGCAGCCTCAGGGCCGTGCCCATTCCCTGGGGAGCCTGGGCAGTGCCCAGCACCCGCTGGGAGAAGAACCTTTCCCTAAAATCCAACGTAAACCTCTCCTGACACAGCTCCAGCCGCTCCCTGGATCCTGTGTCTCAGCTCCGTGCCTGCCCCTCATGAGGAAGTTCCCTCGTGTTTCCAAAGCTTCTCTCTTTGGGCACATTCCAGCCTGGCTTAGTGGCTTTGCTGTGTGAGAAGCACATCCTTAACCCCTGCCCAGGTACGGCTACGTGACCAACTCCAAGGTGAAGTTTGTCATGGTGGTGGATTCCTCCAACACAGCCCTGAGGGACAACGAGATCCGCAGTGTGAGTGCACCCAAGCAGAGCCACCTCGGTGGGTTTGCTCCTTCCAGCTGCTCAGGAAGTGCTGAGAAACAAAACATTAATGAGTTCACCTCCGTTCCCTTTTCAGATGTTCCGAAAGCTGCACAATTCCTACACTGACATCATGTGTAACCCTTTCTATAACCCTGGGGACAGGATCCATTCCAGGTGAGTGGGTTGTCCACATGGATCTCTTTNAAGGGACCCACAGGATCATCCAGCCCAGCCCCTGGCCCTGCCCAGACACCCCAACAACCCCACCCTGGGCATCCCTGGCAGTGTCCAAACGCTCCTGGAGCTCTGGCAGCCTCAGGGCCGTGCCCATTCCCTGGGGAGCCTGGGCAGTGCCCAGCACCCTCTGGGGGAAGAACCTTTCCCTAAAATCCAACGTAAACCTCTCCTGACACAGCTCCAGCCGCTCCCTGGATCCTGTGTCTCAGCTCCGTGCCTGCCCCTCATGAGGAAGTTCCCTCGTGTTTCCAAAGCTTCTCTCTTTGGGCACATTCCAGCCTGGCTTAGTGGCTTTGCTGTGTGAGAAGCACATCCTTAACCCCTGCCCAGGTACGGCTACGTGACCAACTCCAAGGTGAAGTTTGTCATGGTGGTGGATTCCTCCAACACAGCCCTGAGGGACAACGAGATCCGCAGTGTGAGTGCACCCAAGCAGAGCCACCTCGGTGGGTTTGCTCCTTCCAGCTGCTCAGGAAGTGCTGAGAAACAAAACATTAATGAGTTCACCTCCGTTCCCTTTTCAGATGTTCCGAAAGCTGCACAATTCCTACACTGACATCATGTGTAACCCTTTCTATAACCCTGGGGACAGGATCCATTCCAGGTGAGTGGGTTGTCCACATGGATCTCTTTGCCACCTTTCTGGAATTTTCAGGGTGCCTCTGCTGCAACAGGACCAACCCTGTGGTTGGCCAGTTTAGGTGTGTGTGCTCTAATGAGAACAGTGATGTTGGTTTTGGGCCACTGCTGCCTCACAAAAAACTGATGGTGTCATAAAAAGTTTTATTGAACTCTCACTCCCACCCCAGAACTGGTGTTACAAACATTAAGTCAAGAAAATGCATTTTTTTGGGAGAAAAAACTACCTGAAATAGAGGTAAGCAAGAGTTGGACTTGATGATCTTAGAGGTCTTTTGCAAACTTAATAATTGTGAGTATTAAAATCCTGTAAGTAGAACAGGGTAAAGAGTGAACAGCCCTTGTCCAGGGTTTATCCTTGGGTGGGGACAAACATTCAGCACCTGGAATTCCCTGTGTGTGAGGGAGGGCCAGTGTCCCCCACTCCCATAATCTCACAGGGAATTTTAATAATTTGGGAGTTTCTATGGCCTTGNTGAAATAGAGGTAAGCAAGAGTTGGACTTGATGATCTTAGAGGTCTTTTGCAAACTTAATAATTGTGAGTATTAAAATCCTGTAAGTAGAACAGGGTAAAGAGTGAACAGCCCTTGTCCAGGGTTTATCCTTGGGTGGGGACAAACATTCAGCACCTGGAATTCCCTGTGTGTGAGGGAGGGCCAGTGTCCCCCACTCCCATAATCTCACAGGGAATTTTAATAATTTGGGAGTTTCTATGGCCTTGGCAAGAACAACTTTTGTACTTCACAGAGACAGGGCTGCAGCCAGGGTAAGAGCTGTCCTTACCTCAGCTTAATTAAAATCATTAATCCCTCAACAGCCTGTGCTGTCAAGAGTGAAACCGTGTGTGCAGCTTAGGGAAAAAGCCAGGCAGAGGCAGGGTGAGAAAGTGGCTTTGTTACAAAAGCTCTGCTGTGCACACCGAGCTGCTTCCTTTAATAATTTGTGTTTATTTCCCTCCCCAGGGCTTTTGATACCATGGTGAACTCCATGATGATGCAGGTGTGCTGAACCCCTTCCCATCCCCCTGGGAAACCTTCCCTGTGTGCAGGAGCATGCCTGCAGTGCTGTAAATATTCCATTCTGTCTAATAACTTAAATTTATTCTGTGTAAAATAAACCTGACACCTGGCAGGGTTCGCCTGGATTTGTACTCGAGCAAACCTGAGCACAGCAGAGAAATCACTGGTCACAGAATCCTGGAATGGTTTGGGTGGGAAGGGACATTAAAGCCATCTCATCCCACCCCCTGCCATGGGCAGGGACACCTTCCACTGTTCCAAACCCCACTGGAACAAGAGGAGCTCCAAGGTCCCTTCCAGCCCAAACCATTCCAGGAGCTTCCCTTCCTGGGCTCATTCCGGGGTGACTCAGTTTGCTGTTACCACTTTGCACCTCATCCAGGCACGCTCCACAGTGACTCCCAGCACAGGTAGAGCAGCTGGAATAAATCTACCCAATCCAGCCATGGATTAAGGCATCAGGATTGCACAGCTGCCTGGCTCATCCCAAATTAATCTCTATTAGCATCTCCTCCCCTGCAGCTCCCTGCTGTTCTAATTAAAGACCCCCAAATCAGCAGCAGGTATTTAAATGGAATAAAGCCCAAATTGCACTGGAAATGCAGCCCCATCACTCCAGGTTCAGCAGAGGAGATGCAAGCAGGAGCAGGCACTGAGCAGCTGCTCAGTGCTTCTCACACACCTCTACTCCAAGCACCTCATCAGTTAAAAACCACATAAACCAGCTAAAAATAACAGAGCTGCCCAGCTCCAGGGGATCCCAGGAGCCTGGAGAAAGCCACAACTGCACATGAAGCTCACTCAGCAGGATCATTTATTTTAAAAATAAAAAGTAGTTAATAAAAGTAACAATTACAAATACTTTCTCAAACAGAACTTAAGTACATTTCATGAACAACCACCTGGAAAATCATGGGAGGTTCAAGCCTCTCCCACCATCCCCACAAGGCACAGCTGTGCACTGCTATCCTCAAACATTTTCATCTAAAAATCTCGGCTGTTTTCACTCACAGAAACTGCAGCTCAGTGTTGCCTCTTCCACAAGAGAGTCTAAACACCCCAAAGTAGTTTTTTATTAAAAAATAAGTTTCAAAAAAAAATCCTATCAAACAGAAGCCCTAGAAAAAGCTGGTTTATAGTCTAAGCCTAAGGGTAGCTCAAATCAAGGTCAGTCTCAGCAGCACTGAGCACAATATCAACACAACATGAAGAGTTAAGGCCCCAAGCTTTTAAAAAAAAATCTAGATATCTTAAAAGGGAAAAAAAAAAATCAGTGGGATTTTTAGCCTGGCAATGCCCCTGAGCTGTGAAAAGCTGCTTTAGGAGTCGGTTGCATCTGTTGCATCTGGGTTAGAGGAATCCTAACTAAGGATCCCGAAAGATTAGTGGGAGAATTACATAATAAAACCCATTTCCATGCAGAACTTCCCCTGGGAATGCTGTCTGCTGGGGTTCCCAGCCTGCCTCTTCTAACACAAAGTTTCTCCTTTAAAAACACGTGGCTTCAGAGCTCATGAACATAAAATCAGCACAAAGGGAAGAGCCAGGAACCTTCTTCCCTGGCACCAAGCTCCTGCGGTGCTCTCTGGTCCTGAGCATCCAGCTGGGCTCACGCCATCCCCAAAGTGACTCCAGAGCAGGAATGGTGGTGGGAATTAAGAGGAAGACCAGACCAAATCTGCACCAGTGAAGGTGGTTTTGTAATGCTGCTACTGCGAGAAATAAAGTCAAATGAGGAGCTGGCAGCACCCTTCGATCCCTGGAGCTCTGGAATAAAAGCAGGAGGGAGGGAAGAGGAGGTTGCTGACATGCAAATTAAAAAAGGGAAGGGTTTAGTGAGATTCAGGTCTCGTTTAACTACCAGAGATACAGAGGCTTCCAGAGGAACCAGGGATGCTTTTTCCCTGTCCTGGATGTACAAACACAGCGAGCTAAAAACCAGACCCAAACCACATCAGGCTCCACCTTCTTCCCAAGAGGAAGGTCACATCCACAGGGCTGATGAAGGAAAAGCTCCCCAGCAATCAGATCTGGAGCTGCAACCCAAAACTTTCTCCACTGATTTGGGAAAGAAAAGAGATTTTCGGACCTTAGGAGAAGAGAAGGCAGCATCCAGCTGCTGTAGGAAGAGCTAAGGGAGGTTCATGGCCAAGCAGTGGCATGGAGGGCATCCAGACAGCCAGGAGCCAAACCAAACCCTCCAGGACAGCCCTTTTCCATGGGATAAAGAAGGAGACTTGATGGTCTGGGACAGCTCGTCCCTTCCCAGGACAGAGTTCCCTGGAATGAGCCTGTTCTCCGTGTAAACACAATCCCCTGGGCAGAGCTGAGGTGGGATGAGCTCTCCTGGGATGCTGGCAGGCTGGAGCAGATCCCATCTTCCCTCCTGCAGCCCAGCACAGGGCTCACCAGTAATCCTCACAGCCAGGCAGATGGCATTTTTAAAATTAATCTGGTTTTTGGCTTGGGTAGGCATATTTTTAAATCTTTCCAATCTCATCTCCTCGTTTTCAGTCCCATCGGCATCACCAGGCAGTCCAGCCTTTTCTAGTATGGAAAATACCAAGGCACCAGCCGTGCCCGGCCCCTAAACAGAACAAAACCAACATCCTGAAGCACGGGGGCATTGCTCCCTGCTCCTTCACCCTTCCAAGGGCTCCCCCCTCCTGCACAGCTACCCCGGGCTGCACCCCCAGAACCAGGGGAGCCCCAAAGCCAGGCTCAGCTCTGGGACTGCTCAGGCTGGGAGCACGATGCCCACCCACCACGCCCCAAACTCCTGCAGGGACAGGGTGACAGCTCCAGGTTTCCAGATGTTCCTTCCTGCCAGAGCCCTTCTCCACCCTCCCAGCCACGCCAGCATGGGAGGGGCAAAGCCGAGACACGGAGCTGGGAACCCCCACCCCAGGAACATCCTGCCCCACACCTGAGGAACCCCCACGCCCAGGGACTCACCTGTAGGTCCTCCCTCGCACCCTGGGCTGCTGCCCCCCGTAGTAGCCTCCCCAGCGGCCCAGCCCTGCCCGGGTGTGGAAGTAGCCCCGGTAGCCCCCACGGTCGGTGCTGCTGATGCCGGGCATGTTGGTCCTCTTGGGCAGCACCTGGAAGGTGGGGAGGGGCTGCTGGAGCTGGGATTCGGCACAGCCACAGGCAGCCGGGGCTGGGAATGGGGTGGGAGCAGCCCCCCGGGGCCTCCCCCAGCTCTCACCTTGATGACACGGCCCCTGAACACGCTCTCGTCCAGCTCCACCGCAGCCTTCACGGAGCTCTGCTCCTCGAACTCGATGTAGGCGTAGCTGTGAGGGAACGGTGTGAGCAGAGCCCAGCGACACCCTGGAAACCCTCATCCCCTCCCTGCCCACAGCACTGACCCTTTGGGGTGGCCCGAGAACTTGTCACAGAGGATGGTGACCCGGTTGATGTGCCCACAGCTGTTGAAGTGAGACTCCAGCTCTTCTGCTGTGCCCCCGTAATCCACCTGCAAGGAGAGTCCCCGCCCCAGCTCGTGGGTGAGGGATCCACACCCCACCACGGGAGACAAAGGGCCCAGCTGGCCCCACTCACAGCTCCCCACCACAGCCTCAGCCTCTCCTGAGGGCCAGGGGACCCTCCCAGCTGAGTGCTCCCACCTGGACACACAAATCCACGAGACAGCCTGCCCTGCTGTGAGGGAACAGGCCACAGCACACAACCCACGGCTTCCAGGGGGTTCTGGGGAGCTGACACTTGCAAGAGATGAGCTGCAAGTGGCAGACGCTGAGCCACATTCCCAGGCTGGGCTGGGCAGAGCAGGAACAGTCGGGATGGGAACAGACAGGCTCTGGTGGGGGGCAGATGGGCCCCATGCCAGGGATATGGGACACACACCCAGCAGGATACAGAGCAGCGGGGAGGGCTCTGCTCCAGGGCTCCCACTTACGTTGCCCACGTAGATGGAACGCTGGTCAGCCTCCACCTTCTCCTTGGTTGTCAGTGGGAAGAGAGCTGTGGAGAGAGAAGGGATTGGTCATGGACAGAGGGACGTCTGTCTGTTCCCAGCACAGCCACCACTGAGCTGACACACTGCAAAGCTCCTCAGATCCCTGGTCACACCCAGGCGTGTCCCAGTCCTCACACCGCTGCCTCCACCTCCATCCCCTTGCCCCTCTTCTCTTCACAGTGACTCCTCTGCTGGGGCTGTTGGTGTTAAACTCAATTACTCAATTGAATTAAATGCAATTAAATGAATTTACTGCATCTGGGCCCACACAGGTAGGAGGTAAGAGCTGACAGAATGTGCATTAGCACCATGACAGGTCTGGGAACCCCCTCACCCACCTTATGTGTCCAGTCCCAGGTGCCCAGAGAGGCAGAGCCAAATACTTGGGCTCCAGCTGTCACCCTGTGCCCCAGAGGTGTCCCTGGGGAGGGACAACAGCACCCAGGCACAATCCATACCTGCTTCTGAGCTCATGAACAGGTGGTTCTCCGCTTCCAGCTGCAGCTCCTTCAGCCTCTCATCCTCTTTCTCTATCTCCCGCAGTTTGGCTTTGATGGCCTCCAGCTCCTGAATCCCAAACCAAGAGTTGCACAAGCAGCACACAGAGCAGGGACACCCCAGATATCAAAAGTTCCCCGTTTCCTTTGGGCACCAGGGAAAGCTGGTTCCCCATCCAGGCAGGCACTCACCGGGTCCTGAACATCCAGCTCCTCTGTGCTGCTCCCCTCCTGGGGGCTCGGATCTGAGCTCTCCTCTGCTGCCTTACACACCGCTGCCACCTCTGTCATGTCCCAGGACTCCAGCTCTGCTTGCAGGGACGGTGGGTCCTGCCACCAGATCTCCGAAGTGTCCAGGAAGAAAGGACTGGGCAGGACAAGGGGCAAAAAGGCATTTAACCAACATCCATCTAAAAGCTAAAGCACAGCCTCAGCCAGGCAAAGGCTTTCAGGGTGTTTCCAGCATAAGGATGAACAGGTGACATTAATGCAGCTTATTCTCTGCGCAGCAAAACCCCAGAACCGCAAAGTGCAACCAAAAGGTCCCCAGTTCATACTGAGTCACTTCCCAGCTCACGGGGGCTGCACAGGGGACCTGGAAGCAGCTGCCCTAAAGCGGAAAAAACCTCCAGGGGCACACGGCCGGCTGGTAGGGAAAGGAAAGAGGCCGCAAGACACGGCCACCAGCAGAACCGCCAGGCTGTAAAGAAGCAGCACCCGGGAGCTCTGCCTCCCACAGCGAAGGCAAAGCCGCACCCTCCCAGCCCCACGAGGGGCTCACAGAGGAACACACCCTACCCCAGGAGAACGAGCTCTCCCACCCGTGAGCGGGAAGCCGACCCCGCTGCAGCCCGGGGAGCCGCGGCGGCCGTGTCCGGGCCGTGTCCGG
>VZRS01004746.1:0-27066 GCA_013398055.1 Ifrita kowaldi
TATATTTTATATATATATAATATGTGTAATGATTTAACTGAAATAATGATTTAACTTTGGAAGCGTAACCCAAGGCAAAAAGGTTCTCATAGCTAAAGTGATATCCTGCTGTCTTCCTACAGCTCCACTCAAACAAGGCTAAGAACAAAATCCAAAGGTCCCATATTCCTCCCTAGTGCTCATTTGGGACATTGTGTGGGAAGGTCTGACCTTTTAATTCAGGGGACTGAGACTTGAAGAGCTTTCTCACAAACATAGCCACAACAGTTTGTGCTGCCTCTTATCTCCAGAGCCCCCCAGCCCACGGAGTACCAGCCAATAACATTAAAAAAAAGCACAGGTAAGAACAAGGAGAGGAAAAAATCCTGCTTTGTGGAAGTTGGTCTTTCCACGTGAGGATTAGCCCAGAGAGACCACTTGGGAGGACAAAAGGACTGTGAGGTGCCAATAATTACTGGGGAGCTTAAGGACTGAATAAATGAAGAACAAACCAGTTTGTGACTGTCTGGATAGTGTGTCTAAGGAATTGGTAACACAAATGAGCTGGTTATTCCCTGAGCAATAACATAGGGATACACAAGCCAGCAACTGGGGACTGAGGCAGATTTATCATCTCTGGAAATTTTTATGTCAAGACTGATCATTTCCAAAGCCTGCTCTGGAGGGTCAGTGGACATTGGCAGGCAGACTTGCAAACATTCTTTCTGGCATTGCTTCTCCCATCCCTTGCCCCTCACAGCGGGGGCTTAACAGAGATTCTTTCAATTTGGAAAACCACTGTGTGAGGAGCTGAAAGCTCAAGGATGAGGCGGAGCACACGCGAGTGAGCGGTGGCTGCTGACAAGGCCCTGAGCACCTCCAGGAGAGTCCAGTCAAGCAGCTGTGCTGGTGCTGGAGTTCTGGGCTGGTTTTGACTGGGACACCCAGCAGCCACGAGATCCTTGCACCTTGCTTCCTTCCCACATCTGACCCAGCCTCTCCTCTTCTGCTGCCCCAGGAACCCAGTTCTCCATCCGGGATATATCCTATCAAGAGCTGCATCCCAAGGGATCCCCACGAGGCTTGGTGATCACCAAGCACCCTTCTAGCCTTACAACCTATAAAAGATGACAAACCCTTACCCCAAGGGGCCCCCAGACAACACAAGCCTCTCCAGGTCCAATCCACTCATCAGAACGTAGACTCCTTTGCTCAGTGTCCCCAAGACATTTTCAGCTGCAAAGAGAAAAGGAAAAGGGATTTATTTATGTCAAAACTCAGAGAAGCTTCTCTCTGAGGGCCTGTGTTCACTGAGGGGAGAAGCAACCTGGGCTAGTGGAAGGTGTCCCTGCCCATGGCAGGGGGTGGGACTGGATAAGCTTTAAGGTTCCTTCCAGCCCAAACCATCCTGGAATTCTATGAAAAATGACTGAATAGCCTGAACAATTTCCTGGAAAAAAAATGTTTCAGCTTCCAAAGCCAAACATCAGGAGGAGCATTAATGGTCAGAGTGCCAAGTGTGTTAACATCCAACACTGCAGGGATGTGCTTCTCCACATCATCATCCTCTTTCCACGAGAACATGCTGTTCCCTGTGGATGACTCCCGGGACACGATCAGAGTTCTGGGGCACTGGCCTTTATGATTTCAGGGTGGAGGGATCCAATACAGTTAGAAATGTCAGACTTCAGCTGAAACTCCTCCACTTTAGCTTTTGAAGGTGTCTACAGGGAGCAGGAGAGCTCCTTGCTCTGCAAATGTACAATCAACATTTTTATGATTCTGGACAAGACACCTTCTCCATTTGCTCTAGAAAGGCTGGAATTTTTCTATCAACAAAAATTGCCACTGGAATAGCAAATGTTGCTATTACAGAGGCCTCTGCTGTACTAACTAACAGGGGAAAGGATGTCCATTTTCAGGTCCTGGCCCCAAAAGAACTCAGAAATGTTACAACAGCCTGTTGGAAAGTCTCCAGTGAAAAAACGTTCACGGCAAAGTAGCTCACCTCCATACAAGGACAGGAGCTCTACTGGAAACAAGTTTCTTGGGAAGCCTCAGAAAGGCTTTGGAGAAGCAGTGGTGAAGAACTAGGTCCATGAGGGTGAAAGAGCAGTGACCTGACAAGGGATGTGCTCCTTCCCTGCAATCCAGCAGACTGCACTTTTCCAGTTCCACCAGCTCCCTTGGAGGCTGCCAGAGAGCAGATAAGCATCTGCAAAGCCCTCGGGGTCACGGGCTGAACATGTGTGTAATTAGTGATTGAATTTATCTGATCAAGAAGACAGGAAACCACCATGATTTGAACCCAACTCACTGGGGATCTTGCAGTCTTCAAAGATCAATTCACACGTATTAGACCCTCTCATTCCCAGCTTATCCAGCTTCTGGGCTGTCCTGAAACCTGGCATTCCCTGCAAAGTCAAGACAGTAAAAATACCTTTCACGTCTCAGTTCCGACAGACTAAAGAAAATCATGAGAGATCTGTGAAATTCCCCTGACCACAGGAACATGTGCAGGGTGCCAGGAAGGAGATAAAGTGACCTAGGAACAAGACCAGGTCTAAGTGCAAGTGCAGAGAAAACAAATGGACAGAGAAACACACACATAGGAACCCTGTGCACTCATTTTCTAATGCATATAAAGAGCAAATAAATTATTTAGACAGCTGCCAACACAGGCTCTCCTACAGCAAGGGTTGGAAGCTCTGCCAGTAACTGAACTACTCTAATAATGAAGTTATGTCCATCAGAAGGTTTACTGATCTCAGATTTTATTTTATTAAAGGTTCCTTTCCCACCTGAAAGGCAGAAAGTAGTTTGTCTTTGAGGCTGGCAGTTATGGAAAGAAAACCAACTGACTTCCGAATGAGGCAGTTAGGGTGAAGGATTCTGCTTTAAAACCCTGTGGGAATGACTAAACCTACCCTCTCCACGATGAAGGCGGTTATGCCTCGGGAGGCTGGGACAGCGTTTATGTCAGTTTTAGCGTAGACGATCAGAACATCTGCGTCCGGCCCGTTGGTGATCCAGAATTTGTTCCCATTCAAAACAAAGTAGTCTCCTGAAAGCCAAGAGATGAAATCTGTTAGCTCACGACAGCAACAGGTATTCTCACTCAATTTATTCCCTAACAGGCTTCCCAGAATCACTTAGGTTGGAAAAGACCTCCAAGATCGTTGAGTCCAAACTTTGGCCCATTGCCATTTTGTGAACCAGACCAGAGCACTGAGTGCCATGTCCAAATGTTGCTTGAGCACCTCCAGGAATGGGGCCTCCAGCACCTCCCTGGGCAGCACAGGACAGGCTTTACCTTTCTTGTCTGCTTTCAGCTTCATGGACACAACATCAGAGCCAGCATTTGGCTCGCTCATGGCTAAGGCTCCAATGTGCTCCCCACTGATTAGCTGGAAGAAAAGACAAATATTAGCAAAAGATGAAGACCAGCAGTACTGTTTGTGTTCCCTCTTTAGCCCCCCTGCCTGTTTTCCTGCACTGAACCTCCACAGTTGTTGTTCTCTGCAAGAACGCAAAGAGAGCTCCTGTCCCGGCACAGCCCAAGCAAGGAGATCCCTTGTGCTGTGCTGAGGGAACAGAACCAAATCCCAGTGGAATGAGAATAGTGACTCAGCTCTGTCTGAGCTAGACAAGCATAGCCCTGCTTGCACAACACATGAGGAAGGTGCCAAGGAACCATGCAGGCAGCCATATGCCTGTCCCCAGCTCCTGCCTGGGCTTTCTGCTGCCCTTTTACACAAACAGGAGCTGATGAACACAAAAGGCCAATGAAGGGGTGAACAGGCATGGGAAAGTTCTCTGCAATGTTCTCATAGCCCAGTCCCCCACACTGACTCCACAACAGCAGATGGACCCACCTCCTGTGCCTGCTCACACCAGGCTCTGGCAGAGCCGTTGCTTCTGCTTCACTGTTTTTTCATCCTGCCCTTTTCTCCTCGCCTTTCTTTTTCCTCCCTGTGTACTTTCGTCCATCTTCCTCTCATTTTGATCTATACTTTTTTTTTAAAAGCAGAACCAATGCTTAAGATGTGTTCAACCAATTCAATCCATCAGTGCATTGCTACAGAAGTCCTCATGAGGTGCTCAAATCTAGTTAAGCACTTCTAAGTGCTCTGTCAGGAACCAAAACAAGTCAAGCTGAAGTGACATGTCATTGAAAGGCAGAGAATGAAGCATGAAAATACACCTGAGGAAGGAGGACACTTCGGGGTTACACATTTGCAGGCTGCACAGTGCTTTGAGGAAGTGACACTGTACTTTGCACGTCGTTTACATCAAGTTTTTTGTGCTGATAATTTCACTGATAATCTCAGTGGCTGGGTTTCAATGTGCTCATTGTTTTTCCATGCACTGAAAAACTGAAATCTATTTAATGCACTTGAGTTACAACATCAATGCCCCAAGTGATGATGATATTTCACAGGTAGTTAATTAACAGCCAAACCAAGCATTTGGGCAGTGAGAAATGGAGAATATAAAATACGAAAGCAGTGGCTTTCTTTCCGAGATCTCAAAATTATTTAGGAATTTGGAAGAATATTCTCCAGTGTCACCTCAAGGCCTCCCTTAGTAACACAGCTCCAGAGAGCTGGGCTGTGCTGCCTGCAGACAAGGACCTGGGCACGGGATGAGGTCAACATGGATTAACAGGACAAAAATTGACAAGCTAGAGAAGGGCAAGTTTGGCAAGGTCAGTATTTCCTAAAGTTTGGTCACTGAAATCTGCTGGTGCTTAAGATGTTACATACTGTGAAAGACATTCATCCTCGCAGCCAGAACCCAAATGCTTTCCAGAGTTGCCCCTCCTCCAGCCACGTACCTTGGGCAGGTACTTTTGCTTCTGGGCCTCGTTGCCGTTGCGCACGAGCTGGTTGATGCACAGGTTGGAATGAGCCCCATAACTGAGCCCCACGGATGCTGATGCACGGGAGATCTCTTCCATCACCAGCACGTGGTCCAGGTATCCCAGGGCAGATCCACCGTATTCCACTGGGAATAAAGGAAAAAGCTCGTGTTACCCACCACATGCACAAGATCCTGTGGCTGGGCTCAGTCTCCAGTGAGATCCAAGACACTTTGAATGCCTCTAGATTTGACTGTTGCCGTCCCTGAGCTGGGCACTTCTGGCTTTCCCCATCCTCTCTGAATTTCAGGTTTCTCATCTTAAAGTCACAGGGATATTTTGTCTTCAGCTTAATCCATACTTGACTTGTATAACATAGTTTATGTGTAGAACGTGCACAAGGACACATCTTGAACATGCTACTGACATTGCACAATAATGAGTCCTTCTTATCAACCTTAGTATTATCACAAAGATTAAATCACCAAGTTGCAACCTCCTTAAGGTGAGAACAAAGGAACACAGGCAAGGTTTGTAAAATCCAAGGATGTTTGCCTCTAAGCAAGCGAGGAATCCTCAAACTGCTCGAAGATGCGGCACTAAGGACTTTTCTAAGCCCACAAATGTGCAAGACACCAGAATTTTGATGAGTGGCCAATTGAGAAGGGGAAGGATCTGTAAATGTAATTCATTAGTGACAAGCACGTAGATTTCAAGAGAGGATGAAGTGAGACAGAGCAGCACTGGGAGTCCAGATAGGCACATGGAGTTGAGGCTAAAACTAATAGTAAAGAATAAAGTCACACAGTAGAACAGGGAGAGAGAAGGCAGGTAAAAAGAGAAGGCTGAGAAATGTGCAATGGCCTTGAGGAGCCAACAGCCTATGTAAATATATACACATATACCTAAAACCACATTTATATACACACAAATACAGTAACCTCCCAACCTAAAAGCTTTGTTCTCCGGGTAGGAAGCAAGTGGTAGTACTGCTAACAGAAGCACTACAACAGGACATGAAGGCCAAGAAGCAGCCGGGGAGATAAGCTGGGAACACTTACTCATCATCAATGTGGAGGCTGCAAGCAAGAGCAACAAGGGTAAAAGCAGATCTCTACGTGTGCTCAGAGTGACCAAAGGGTACAGCTCCAAGGGGCTGCTGTCCCAAATTCCTCAATTTAACACCACATCCATTGGCATCATGCATAGTCTTTCCTCCCATGACCCTCATTTCGACTCCTGCCTTTATCTGCAGGGCCCTTTATCCTCTGAAATCTCCTCTCTCTACCGCAAACCTGAGTTTAGGGGTTTGCTATCAGTATCCTAAAAGATGGGTTTAACAATTTCTCATGAATGCCAAAACAAGACAGTTTTTTATTAACTCCTATTGAATGGCTGGGTTTGGTGCTTTTGCTTCAAGAAAGGCGAGGTAACTGTGAGCAGCATAAATCCAGGATTGCTTTGCACTGCAAGGGGAACAGGAAAATGATCCTGCCAGACACCTCCTCATATAACACAAACCATGGTGTGGTTTCGAATGATGCTGCCCTTTCAAAGCTACTCTTTGTATATGACATGCCCGTATTACCATTCCATGGAAATGACATATTTACATTTCTTTACTTTGCACTTTATAAAACAAATGGAAAATTACAAACACCACAGTTCTTTTAGTTCTAGGAAGAAAACAAATAGCACTGTTGTTCAAAATGTTCCCTTAATAGACTTGATGCACTGGTGCCCAAACACACCATTTAATTGTGTACACCCTCCTAAGATTCCACATGATCTTCACATCCTAAATCTCAGTCTCCATCTCCTCCGACAAAACCAATGTCAATAAAGAAACATGCAACTCCACAATCCAAAATAAGGTGAAAAATCCGGGGTGTAGGAGGGTTTGAGAGGTAAACCTTTGAGGAAATCAAGAAGGACAGGACTCGTGAGGGGATGGCTTATTTATAGTGTGGGAAACTGCTGTAAGCCTCAGGCACAACATCAAAGAAGAAAGAAGGTAAGAGTGAGGAAAAACAGGAGCAGCAGTAAATGGGGAAGAGGAGAGAGAGAGAAAGCAGAAATGCAGAGTCTTTCAGCACTGAAAGCGAGGCAGAGGCATTATTCCGACGCATTGCTATTCAGCTGGATTCTGCAGAGCCTTTGCACAGCCACATCTAGAAAACAGACTTTTCCATGGGGAAAGAAAGGCCCCATCAACCGCTTTTCTCCACTAAGGGCTTCTCCTCATTACCCTGCCTTGGTGCATTCAGCACAACCACACTCGTCTGTAACATTGATCACAACACTTTTCACTAACCTGCGCAAGGCTGAATAAGATTTCCCCTGATTTTTTTCCGACTGGCTGGCTGTGGTCAGCTGTCCATTAGTTATCACAGCTTTTCAGGGCATTATTTTAGACCCTTTAACTTCTCCCATTACAGATGGATATTTGTTCTAGGATCTCTAGCTCTCCTCCTTCAAAACTTGCTTCATATTAGAAAGGCATAATATATGTATGTTTAAGCTACATATGTTACATCTGGAGAAACCATTTCTGAGCAGTGCTTTTAAACTG
Source organism: Ifrita kowaldi (assembly GCA_013398055.1). Classification (NCBI taxonomy): domain Eukaryota; kingdom Metazoa; phylum Chordata; class Aves; order Passeriformes; family Cinclosomatidae; genus Ifrita; species Ifrita kowaldi. The sequence continues at coordinate 7,413 of VZRS01004746.1, forward strand.
TGAAAGGCATTTTGTCTAACAAGGACAAGGGATTCAAAGTCAGAGAAGAATAATAACAGTTGGGAAAGAGTTTTTTAAAACACAAAGGTAGGACAAAATGGATGTCACATCACAGACAAGGCTGTTGTGAACAGGAAAGTGAGCGTTTAAGTGGTCTCTCTTTTGTTTGAGGAATCACCCGTCAGAAGGTAAAAGATGGGAACAGACTTACCAGGGGCTGTGATCCCCAGAACTCCCAGTTCTCCAAGTTTCTTCCAAAAGTCCTATGAATACAGAACAAGCAATCAGCCCAAGCTGGCAGTCTGGGAATCAGCACAACAAGTCTCCCCAGGTAGCTCACTGGACACATATGTTTATCTGCGAGATATCATGAGAATGAGGCAAATACATCGATACCTGTTCCTCCCACAGTGCAGCTCCATCCTTGGAACTGAGAAACCACACAGATTTAAGGACACTAGCTATGCTACACACAGGAGTAGTTTGTGGAATTCAGTGAAAATTCCCATGCCTAAATTTAATTCTGGAAGAACATCTCCTAAGACTTAACTCTTTGCCCACTCTAAGGAAAATTTTTGTGAAATATTATAAAACTATCCACTACCAAAACCCTGGAAATATGAAGCGGTGCTATGAGCTGGCACTTTAAAACCTTTCCAGTAAATCAGGAGCTGGCAACTAAAGCCAAGGAAGCCTCCTTGGGGGAGATTAAAAAAATGGGAATGTTACAGCCATGACAAAATGCAGTAGCAAAGGATGTTGTCACCAGGGAGGCCCACACATGTCCTGGTGGGGCCATCTCCCTGCTGCTCCTTTCCTCTGTTCCTCTGCTATGTGATAGACACATAGGTGAGTGCTGCTCACATGGCCTCGGTGTCCAGTAATAATTATCAGGGAATATCTCCAGAGACTTCAAAAAGTATCATGCAATAGCTCTGGATGACATCTGGAATGCCAGGCTAAATTTATACACTTCACTTCAAAGCTGCAAATACATCGCTGGAAATGTCAACACCAGAACTCTGGGAAGTACTGGCAGATGTTTAGAGCTTTTTGAGTCTTGTGGAGCTTATAAAAACCAATAGTAAGATCTCTCATTTCCATCAATCAAAACAGCTCGTGGCACAGAATTTGTTGGGTTTATTAGAAAGGCAAGTTTCAGCTCAACAGTCAAACTCCACGTTTCAGCATTTGCACACAATATTTTCACAGCAAATCTGAGAGGAAATTCATGTCCAAGAAAGGGACTGAGCAAGGAGTATACAAAGCACATGTTGGAGAAGGAGCCTGAACAGAGCCAGGCAGAAATCCCATAGGAATCCAAATGAGACCATTATCAATCTTTATTATTACTATTATTGCTGGGTTCAGCCCCAGGTTGCTGAAAGTTGGTAACGAAAGATAAAACAGGAAATCCAAAAAAGGTTTTCTCTGTGGCTTTTAAGTTTGAAAAGTTAATGCACATGTTCCTGTGGTGTGGCCTGGGATTGTCTGGACTAAGGCAGAGATCAAAGCCCGGAGAGGCTTTCAGAACCACACATGAAATACTTGCCCGCATGCCTTTGAATTCGTTTTCCTGGTCAATCTGTTGGGCCTTTGGAGCCAAATGCTCTTGGCAGAACTTTGTCATGGTCTGTCTAAGCTGGGAAAAGAGGGGAGGAAAAACGCATCCGTTACATCTCAGCAATATAGTGTCATCTTCTTCCCCTGGATCTTGCCAACATTCCCTCACCAGGCAACTCCAGCATCCCAAACCCAGGAGCACAAGACCATAAGGAAATCCATGGTTCAGGTTACTGGCTGAAATACCACATAAAAGGGTAATTTTTTTAGTCTTTTAGAAAGGAGCTGATGTACTTTAGTCTCTCTCAGCATTTAACCTTAATTGTACCCTGACATGAGAAAATCTTCCTGAACTCCTGCCTGCACTGGGGCTTCAGGCATGTTTTTGAGCAGGGAACTTTGGAAGCTGATGGACTGAGTTTATAATGTGGTAACCCCATCCAGCAGCTGCCTACAGCACCATTTAATTACAGGCAGATGCCTGTAATAAGCAAGGATACTAATTAAAACGTGTTTGTGTGTCAAATTGGAACTACATTATCTACCTTACTACCTTCTACAGTGGGAAAATTTGATAGAGCCAGGAGTGTTCATTGATCCAAGTATTAAAAAACCCAAAATATTTTTCTAAATTTTAAACTCTGGATACTTGCATACATGTATTCTACAGAAGTCTATACACATACTAACAAAATTTATACAGTGTCTTAAATGTTTTTAACAGGAAGATTTAAAAACTTGGTCGGGATCTTATGGGAGAGTTTAAAAATCCCTTTTTTTTTTTTCTTTTTGGTTCTTTATTCCCACACATTAATTCTGGTGAAGGAATAGTTTTAGAGACTGAAACCCTGAGCTGTTAAACCTGCATAAGGCGCAGGAGCAACAAACCAAAATATGCCCACACTCCTCTTTCTCTGAGCCCCAAAAACTAAGCATCCTCTGTTTAACAATTGAGAAGATAGGTTAAATTTCCACAGTCACACAGACCCTGGGTTCCAGTACAACCAAACAAGCTTTATCCCCATTGCTGGATTTACAAACTTGAAAAGAACCCCAAAAGACATTAGATATCTTTCCACTGTGACAAAGCTGACTGCACTACACTTCAGCAAAGAGTTTAAAATAAATCAGAACAAGCTTAAAACCATAATAAAAGAAATATTAATCAATTAGAGATTGAGGACGAACTCAGACAGGTAACCCTTACACCTTAAGCCAGTTTATAACAGTTATATTGCTTTTAAGTCACAGCTTCACTAATACTGAAGACTATTTCTGATCTCTTTTTTTTAGCTTTTCCGCCGGACAGACAGGAAACAGCAGGAATATTTTACACCTTCTTTTACGCTTGCTGAATACAGGAATACAAAGAAACATCAGTTCGAGCTGACAAGGCCATAACCATGAACACAAACATGCCAAGGAATAATTCTGTAGCATGAAAGAACAAGCAAATTTATTTTGTACATCCATATGCTTGCACCATCAGAATTATCTGGAAAGTGAGGCTGTAGCTCCAGTGTTTCACTGGCAGGAGCCTGTGTGGAGCAGCCCTGGGAAGACACTGCCCTTCACTCCAAGCCCTGGGGCAGAAGGGAATACATCTGGAATGGTCAGCACTTGGCTGCTGTTGCACAGAGAACACAGCAAAGCTAAGGATCATAGAATCACAGAACATTCTGAGCTGGAAGGGACTCCCAAGGATCATATGCTGGAAATGATGTAACTTCCCTAACTAATTTCTAATTAGCTGTTTAAAATAATTCTAAGTGTGCCTATTTTTAGTCAGCACTATTCAAGTTTCTTTTTCACAGACACTTATTGATGCTTTGATCATTAAATCACCGAAACCTTAAGTTTGCTAAAACGAATCCTGACAAGCTCCAATAAACAAAGCCTGAAGGAGCTGAAGATTGGACACCTGGGATCTTAATTTATGGCCCTTCAAAGACATAGTGGAGTAACCAGAAGACACAGAGGAGACTGAAGCCTGGAAAGTTGGAAACTCCCCATTTGAGAAAAAATGATAAAAGGACTAATGAGAGTGGGCCAGATTAGCATGAAGAGCGAGGAATCGATAACTGATACAGGATAGAATACTAATTAATAAAGAGAGTTATGCAACTTAGAACCAATGAACATTCATTTCTTTGCTAAAAATGTGTAAGTGAAAAAGCTTTGTGCCTTGGGTTGGTGTGGAAGCTGGAACTTTGTCAGCCACACAAACATCTCTTGGTCAAGAATAAAGTAATGCCTTATTCACTAATACTAAAGACAGCGTTAGTCTTATTTTTCCCAGCGTTTTCAGAGGTTTTTGGTAACAAGTCCAACTCCTGGCTCTGTACAGGAGACCCCAACAATCTCACCTTGTGCCTGAGTGTTGTCCAAATGCTCCTTGAGCTCTGGCAGCCATCGTGACCATTCCCTGGGGAGCTGTTCCAGTGCCTGACCACACTCTGGAGGAAGAGCTTTTTCCCAGTATCCAGCCTAAACATCCCCTGACCCAGTTCTTGCCCTTCCCTAGGTTCCTGTCACTAGTCACCAGAGCAGAGATCAGTGTTGCCCCTGCATTGTCCCTTGCAGGAAAGCCATGACCTACAATGAGTTCTAAGGATTATCCTAAATCTTTAAGTGCCCCATTGGGCGGGAGAACAAGCTGGGAGAGCTGCAACGCTTGTTTTGGGAGGATGTGACGTGACCCCACCGAAGTGCTCCTTTGATGGTCACGTTTCTGACGATTACTGCCGATCCAACAGGCCCAACGTGGACGCGGGGGCCGTTCGCTTACGCAGTGCCACGTTCCGTAGCGAAGCCGCGGGAAGGGCCACGTGGGCCGGGGTCGCCGCCGGGCAGCGCCCCGGGCGGTCACTCCCGCGGGCCGTNTTGCTGCACCTTTAATGAACTAAACCCACGAACACCAGAGACCGGAACAGAGCGGCGAACGCCCGACACAAGGCTAACCGGCCGTGGCTGCTGCCTTAGCCCCCCGTCCGTCCCTACCCCGCCGGGGAGCAGTGACTAGCTCGAAATAGGCTTGACAAACAGGGACCACTGAACTAGGGATGAAACAGCAAAAAAACCCAGTCCATCCTCGTGCCTCACATTGCCAGGAGTTTCCCCAGCCCTTCAAGTATGGCTTTCCATTCCTTAATTTGAGCTTGGATGTAGGACTGCTTCTCCAGGGCATGCTGCTTCTCCTCTTGCGCTGATTTCCACTTGGCCATCGATGTCTGTGGAGAAGTCAGTGCACACCGCATTTTACTAACACCAGAGTAAGGAACAGCAAAGCCAAGTCCTAAACCAGCTCCAGCTAAAGAATCTGAGCTCTTCCTCCCAAACTAAGATAAATCCGGGATTTCTTTTACCTTGGTTGCTTGTGGAAAATGTAAATTTATCTATGATCAAAACTTAGGAAGTCTCCTATAACAGTTATATTTTAGCTCTTGAGCTTCTTATCAAGAATTATAAAACTGTAATTTAATTACTGCTTTGGTCTGTATGTAAGTAGTTATTGAAGCCACTTGTGCCTGCACACTTCTAGGTTGCCCCAGAGATTACCCCAGGGTCACTGCTCTGCAACAGTTTCCAATTTAAATCAAATGCTCTGACTTCACGAACAACAACCAGGCTGGTGGATCCCTCATTTAAAAGGGGAGTAACAGTATCCTTAACGTGTGTGTTTATATTACAGGAGGAATACTGCAGGTTTTCGTCTGGTTCACGTGGAGAAAGGAGGATTGGGAAGAGCAAAATAACCACCCTGAGCACCTGGTGCTCACTGCCTGGTTGAGTCAGTCTTACCTCAAGCATCTCCTTCTCTTTTGCAACTGTGTGACAAAACAGCTTCAATTCTTCTATGACCTTCTTAGTTAGCATCTGAAGAGTCAAAAGGAAAATTACTTTTAATATGACACAAATAAATGTGAGTCTCAGCTGTTTCAGCATCAGGAGAGAAGGGTAGGGGCACACAGACCCCTCTAAAGCCCATTTCAAGCTTTTCTTACTGTTGTCTTTTCCTGGCGAGCGCGCGTCTCTTTTTCCTCCTCTATGTTGCTACCTGTAACTAATTCAGGAGGTGCATTAGTGAACATCTGATATACAGATTGCTCTGAGAACAAACAGCTTTTCTACAGCAGGAAATACTAAGTTAGTTTATCCAGGCCCAGGCCTACTACAGGAAGCAGCCTTTTCTCTTAAACCACAAAAAAAACCCCCCCAAACCCCGGAATTCCAGCAGTATTCCCTTAACAAGGAATCACGGTCCAAACTCCTTATGAATAGTCACAACAGAGGAAAAAAACCCAAACATTCTGGAGAAGGAGTACCAGGATGTAAGGGAAGTGCAAACTCCTTACCAGGATGGATGTTTCTCCTTTCTAAAATCATCATGCAAGTCTCCTGAATTTGCTTGAGCTTCTCAACTTCATGGACCAGCCTCTCATTCTCCTTCTTCAACCCCCTTAACTGTATGGTGCTCTGCCATTAACACAGGTTGCAAGTGAGGCAAGTTTCCAAGGAGATTTTCTTCTCCTTAGTAATACAGACAATAACAACTTCATAAGTGCTGCACTTGGCACCAAGAATCAGACCTTGCCTGCTGTCTCTACCCCCACAGCAAATTAGGCTGTTGCAGGTCCTCGCTCCTTCTTGATAGGATTAATACATTTATCACATCCACACATCATAGCAATTACTAGAAAAATTTGATCATGGAGGAATTCCTTTTAGGCAACTTTATCTTTCCTTGTGCTCCCCCTCATTTATACAAATAATGCACGCACTGAGAAGCATATAAACATTGTGAAGAAAAGGGTGTTTTATATCTTTAAGCCACAACATTATTCCCTATACAATCCAGATACTACCAAGCAATTGGATAAGCTGATCAACCTCCCAAGTTGAATGCAATTCTCCAAGATCAATAAGCATGTGGATTAGGGTGATCTGGCTGATAGTGTCAGAAGCTTTGGTAACATTCCATAGGAAGCCTCAGAGGCTCTTAAGAAAATCAAGCTGTGAGATAAGAGGAATGATCATCCCACAGATTGAGAACTGGAAAATAAAGTGAGATTTTACAGCTGTAGGTTACCAGGAGGGCCTCCTGTACGTGACAGAAATGGTACTAAGCATGTCCTAGAGTTATCTCTGAGAGCCAGGGAATAATGAAGTGCCAATTCTGAATCTGATTCCACAAAATCAGATCTGTTTGAAACAGAAGTCCCTGAGCAATCCCAGCTCTTTCAGCCTTTCCTCCAGTCCCTTAACCATCTCAGTGGCCCTTTCTTGGATTCTGTCCAGTATAGCCATCTCTCTTTTGTACCAGGAGCCCAGAACCAGACAAAATATTCCCAGTTTGGCCTCCCCAGAGCTGAGCAGATGGGAAAACAACTTGCAGAAGAATACAAAGACATTCTGACAAAGACAAGAAAACAAGCAAGGCAATCCTTAACACGACCCTGTATGGATCAGAAGATGGAAATTACTCAATGATTTATTTATTTTTCTCTCCTATGCTTACCTCTGATCTTGCTAGCTGTTGTTTGAGTGTTTCCACCAACTGATTCTTGTTTTTCAGCTCTGCTTCTAGTTGGTATCTGCTGAGAGGGCTGTGGAGTCAAAGAGCGAAGACTTAGGGGCAAAAATAGCAGTGTTGCACACCTCCTAATTTCACAAATATGCCCTCTTTTAAGCGTTTGCTTTTGTTTCTGACCAACAGATTCAACTAGCAAACTTGGCAGGAAAGCTGCACACGGGTGAGAGCTCATCACAACCCTCCATGGGGGAGCACCACAGCATGAGGACAACTAGCAGAGAGGGGAGGGATGTACCGTCTTGCCACTGTCTTCTTTGAAACTGGTTCCACTTTCTTGTCAGACTTAGGCAACCTTAAAAGAGAGATAAAATACAATTACCAGAAGATTACTGTGTTCTTGCAGATCACCAAGCCTGTTAGTTTGACAAAATCTGCAAAATGAGCCATCTTTAGGATATCTGCCAAATAAATCCATCAATATTTTGCTTTGATTTACCCTTGGTTTGCAGCCTTGAAGACATTGTCTGCTGGAATGTTTGAGGCAAAGCTGAAACTGGGAACTTTGCTGAACTCTTGCTCTGATGTTTTGCTGACACATTTTCTCTTTGAAGGAAAAGTGATTTGCAATTCTGTGAAAAAATGACAACTGTGAAAACACCACAGCCTAGAAAAGACCCCCTTTAAGGTCTCTTAAGCCTTTAATTTGAGGTAAAGCAGTTATATCTGTCTAGAATAGAGACTTTAAGGTAGAAGTAACTAAGAGCAGTCCTCAAGTTTTACCCAGGATCAAAGGTCCAGAATAAGCCACAAATAGGTCAGACGTAGACAGTGTTAAAATATAATTACCAGGCTAGCACTAATGAGAGTTTGAAATGATAATACACAATAAAGAAGATCTCAACACCAAGCAGACATCGTGCCACAAGGTTGTTGTTCAATACTGGAAGCAAAACAAACACAGCCCACATGAAACTCTGTTAAGAGACCTCCATATTTTGCTGAGAGTGAACAGCTACTAAAATAACATAGAAAACTAGCTTTTTATATAGAGTTTATTTCTCTTAAATCACAACTGTTTGAGTATACAAAGCTATGTTCACTCAGTGGCTTTAGGAAGTTGCTTTTTCTCCCTCAAGTCTAGTATTTTTCAAATGACACACCCATGAGCACATTTACACTAGAGCAACACGGAGTTTCCACCGATACAGCCCAGCTCCCACGTTTATAACGCTAAGCCTGGGTGCCTCACGCTTATAAAATGCTATAAAGTGCTGTAAGCAGCATTAAAAGATTTAGAAAAGTAAAAGACTGTGAATGAAGCATCTTTCACATCAATGGGCCGCTGCCTTCAGCCGGTGGAGGGTACACACAGCAGGCTGAGCATTAACCTAAATCCTAAATACGGACGAAACAGTGGAATAAAACTCCTACTTAGATTTTGGAACAGCCACCACGCCGCCAGGCAGCGATGGAGCTCCCTAACGCCGGCGCCCCCCTGTACTCGAGTACAGGCGCCGCCTGAACCCCGCCAGCCGTGCCCCCTGGGTGTCCCTCCGTGCCCCGCACTCACCTGCGGACGGCTCGGGGCGGTGGAGCCGGGCGGACACGGGGATGCGGGAGAGCCGTCCCTCCATGGCGGCTGCGCTCCCCTCAGGAGTTCGAACTGAACCGCGCCGGGACGGTTGGGCGGGTCCGCGCATGCGCGGGGGGAGCGGCGCTGGCTGCGGGTGCGCGGGGCGGGGGGGGGCGCGCGAGCGAGGATTGAGCGGGGGCGCGGCGCTCGCGCTGCTTCTCGTTCGCGCCCCGTCTCTTTCGCGCCCCGTCTCTTTCGCGCCATTTCTGCTTCGCGCCGTTTTCTGCCTCGCGCCCTCTCCCTCAGGGAAGGCGTTGGCGGCCATGACGGGGGCGCCAGCCCTGCGCGAGGCTCCTACCCTCAGGGAAAGGCGGATCGCAGTTCCTTCCTTCCTCCACTGCTTCCCACAGCTTCTGACTGCCTCACCCTGTGGTTTGGGCACTCGAGGCCCGAGGATCTAGGGGTTTGTGGCCGTCTGTGGGGACATGTAGGAGTCAGAGCTGTGAGGGTGCCAGTGCTGCCGCAGGTGTGTGAGGTACTAAAATTGCTCTCGAGTACTGCAAGGTGAAATGAGGCATCTGTATAAAATGTTTCCCAACTTAAAGATATTTTTGCGGTGTTTGCTAACATGGTTTTCATAATGGATGGGAAATCCCTCCCTAGAGCAACAGGAGCGGTTCCGTAAGGAGGGTGCTGCAGTCCCAGCCTGAGGGTGGCTTTGGCTGCCTGAACACCCACCTGAACATCCACTATGACAATTTCAGTATAAAATCATGAAACTGAAACATGAAAAATACAAAACCATGAAACTGGCATATTTGACATATTTCAGACACTGGTATTAGCTTTAAAAGTCCATGTCCCTGATGGATATCAGGGAGTTGGTGTCTGTTTCCCACAGCATAGGGACAACTGTGGGTGTCAGAAGAATAAGTATTTCAAAGATGTATATTTCCCTTTGGAAAATATATTAAGCACCTAAAAGATTAATAACCACAGTGTTCATGGTGAAAATGAAGCATCACACAGATTTTAAGAAAGTTCGTTATAAGCATTTATTGTATGTCAACTTGTAGAGAGAATGTTTTATTTTTCAACAAACAATGACAAAGAAATGTTTGTTTTCCTGTTTGTTTCTGGTAGAGGGGGAAAAAACCCTAGAATTCAAGATTCACCAGATATGTAAATTTTAAAAAGTTACATGTTTGTGGGGAATGCCTTGAGTGGAAACACGCTGTGAAGAGGACACAACAAGGCACCTGAGTTGGGGGAGATGAGGACTCTCCTCAAGGGGGAAATTCACACTGAATGTCTTTGGCAGTATTAGAATTCCTTCGGATAAAACAAACTGAAGTTGTTACTGGAAATTGATTTGGGCTGGATTCTGCAGCCTCTCCCATGGTCGGGATGAGGCTGTGTCAACTTGAAAGTCTTGACAGGACTTTTTATAGTATCTTTTTTATAATATTTAAATAATATTTTGATGGGATCTGTGGGCTTTGCATAAAGTAGAAAATGAAAGACTTTTTGTTATTAACAGTACACTTCACTTGATATCTAGATTTTCAGTAGTTCAGTTTTGGATTTTTTTTTTTAAATTTTTTTTTTTTGTAATTTTTTACATGAGCTCTCCTTCTCTGTCGTTAAATACCTGGGGAGCTTCACCTCATTATTTCTCTCAAGAAAACAAAAGCTAATCACCTTGTAGGAAATGACAAACCAGGTTTCCTTGGTAAGTCCTGTGAACATGGCACCAGATACTGGAAGTCAAAGGGCTTGTAGTCCAACAAGATGGCTCACGTCCTCTCGGTGGCATCAGATCTGCTGGTTCTGTGAAAACACACGTTTTGCACGGCTGAAATACTAAGAAATAGTCTCAGCTCTAGGAGAGGTGGGAGGAGAAAATTGATATTTACAGCTCTAAGGACATTCAGGCTTCCCCTTTCCTTAGCAGCAGCTTTGCTTTCTGCAAGGTCTCAGCTGTTGTAACCGGAACTTTGTGCACTGGATCGTTTGATCCAAACATCAGGCATGTCTGGCTGGCTGTTGGGTAGCACGACCGGCCCTTCATTTCCCAATCCAAACCGATTTTTCCATGAAGAGCTGTTCTGCTGTGATGCAGCTGGAGAGACATCAAAGACAGTCTCCCTCAGGTCCAGCCGCAGGGTATCTCTCTTCCCGTTCAGGTAACCTCGCTCCGCGTTACCGTAGGAGTCAGACAGCTCTAAGGCATCGGGACAGGAACTGGTTGATTCAGCGAGCTTCAGGCCTTGCTCGAAATCACTGATCGACGTCTCGCTGGAGATGTTGAGCATATCAAAAGAGCTGCCAAGAGAACAAAGGCATCTGTGAATTTTGTAGATGTCAGCAGCAGGGAGAGGGCTGTGGTCTGAGGTATAATCTGACTGCTGCTGGGCAGTGTCACTGGAGCACTGGGATTTATTGAGCTGCCCTTCTTCTTTCATGCCAGCTGGCTGGATGTGGTCCAGCCCAGACCCATCCCATGCTTTCAGACCATACTTTTGACAGCGACAATCTCGGCAGAGTCTCTCCCTGTGAATTTCTGTTTCTGAGGTGCTGTGCTTGTAAGGAGAGGAAGTTTGCAAGGCGGGACACTGGCACAGGCCAACCTGCTGGTCTCCGAGGGTCTCCTGCAGACACTGTCTCTCTCTTTCCAAGGAGGGGTGCGTTCCCACTCGAGGGCATCTGTTGTCTTCAACTTGTATGTCTTCAGAGAGCACAGAGGGCTGGTTGGACAGCTTGCTTGTGGAAGTGCTGTTGTCAAAACTGTCGCTGAGTTTCCTGGACAAGGGCTGGAGCTCGTATTGCTCGTTTGCAGTGTTGGACTCCTGGACCTTCCGCAACCGGTTTTGCTTCTCGCTGCCCCCACAGGCAAAGTTTCCGTTCGGCCCGGAGTCATCAGAGTAGTCTTTCATGGTGTGGGCACAAGGCCAAAGGATCTGCCCGCAGTTCTTCTCCGGACCAAAGAAGCAGCAGAGCGACTGGAAGAAGAAGCTGGCGAACCCACAGCTGATACAATTGATCATCATGATGAATATCCCCAGCTTCCTGTACGCCAGGACCGTGGCAGGCAACATAATGACCCCTGCAGAGAAGAGAGCAGAAGCTGCCATGGCTGTGGCACAGCTCATCTGCTTCAGGGAAAAGGCCACTCGGCTCAGGCGGTCAGAATGGGGGCACAGGTGATAGGAGATGCAGTAGTTGACGGTGAAATCAACAGAGAGACCTACTGCAGCTGAAATGAAGAGAGACTCCACTGCATTGAGCTGCCACTCCAAGAGGACCAAAAGGCCAGTGGTTACCAGGACGGTGCCTGCAATGGCAGTAACGGAGAAAATGCTAAGCAGAACGTTCCAGGTCGTGAGCAGCAGCACCACAAAGGAAATGGCTATGGAGAGCCCCATGACCACCATGGTTTCTGTGCTGAGACTGTGCTGGAGGTTGTACAGCTGTAATTTACTGGTAAACCATCCGTTCTGAAGCCCCACGGGGGCAGTTTTCATTTCCTCTGTTATCCAGAGGCTGATTTCCTCATAGAATTGTTTGACTTTGCTGTAGTTGAAGCTGTAGTGATAAATAGTTTGAAACTGCAGCACTAAGGCAGTGAGATTTCCCTCCCCATCAAACCTGAGGCCCAGATCGTACGTTTCTGCCCCTTCCCTGCCCTCTTCCAGGAGCATCATTTTGATGCAGTGCAGGAAGACTTCACTTCTGTAAGGGAAGGAGAACTGGTTGCAGCAAAGGTTGAAGTTGTGGTCTCGCTGGGAGCACTGGCGACTGTCCATCCACCTGAGGAACTCCTCCATGAAGCACACAGTAGATTTCTGCTCTGCATCAGGGTAATAGAAAGTTTTGTTCTTCACTTTTTGGCAGAATTCGAGGAGCCACTTCTGGGCATCAGGATTTTGGATAGTGAAGGTGGTGTCTGTCACTAGGGTGCCATTGCTTTTTGGATTGAAATGGTCCCCGTTATCCACAGGCAGAATGCCCCAGACTATTGTGACAGGCATACGCTGCCCTTCTCCATGCTCCAGCCTCTCAAACATGAACTGGTGGCAGTACTCGGAATCGTACCTCTCAAAGGGGTGGCTCAGCCTGAACACTTGGACCGACGATGTCTCCAGAGTCGGGAGTTTGAGTTTGGGGTTGGAACAGGAAATGTAGGCACCTCCTATGGCTAAGGCAGCAAACCAGCAGATCCAGATGTACCGAAATTTGATGACCCCACAAGGCAGAAGCTTTTCAAAGAGCAGCTTGGAAGTTTCAGACAGTGTGTTCTGGAGAGCCCGGAGGACGTAATGGATGGAGAGAGCGACTCTCTTGTGGCTGCTGTTGTTCCAGTAGGCTTCTGGCTTGTAAACGCAGGTCGTTGCGATGTAGCGCTCGTACAGCACGGCCGAAGAGGGCAGCCAGGTCATCATGAAAACCAGATTCACCAGCACCGAGGTGCCCATGTAGACAGCGAAGCAGCGGATCGCTGTGATGTTGCTGATGTAGCTGGCATAGAAGGCAGCACCTGTTGTGAAGCACGAGGCCAGCATGAGATATGCAAAATGGTGCATGGTTTGACTCACCCACTGAGCAAGCCCGGCAGAAGGGTTCTGGCTCTTGCTGAGGTTCCACAGGTCAAAGAAGACAAAAGTGTGGTTGGCACAAATGCCGCTGAGAATGATGACTGCTGTCAGGTTTACGAAAGGGAAATAGGTGAATCTAAAGGCCACCTTGTACAAGAAGTAGGAGATCATCAAAGAACTAACAACAGCGAGCAGGACCATTAAGGTAATAAATACTGAGCGTAAATAAAAAGAAATGCTTAGAAAAATAGCTAATATTGCCAGCAGTGGATACTTAGTATCAAGTAAAAGGTAGTGCTGGAATAGTTTCTGTTTAAGGCCCAGGTCCATTCCAGTGATAGACGTGTAGTTATCAAATAGATCCCAGGTTTCAAGGTTGTCTAAGTAGATCCCCATCATAGATGCACCTTTTCTTGCAGGCAGGAAAAGCAGGCTGTATTTGAGAGAGGGCACTTGGTATTCCATCGTCTGGGGACTGAGAAAGTCCCTGTCGACCAAGAAGTGAAGCAGTTGGTAGATGGCATTGAAGCGGGTACATTTTTCTGGGACTTGGGCACACTGAGAATGTTTCTGTCTGACAGCCTCAGGGCCTATGCAGGATGGAGTGAGGACACCTCGGTGGTAGTCTGGAGCACAGGCACGGAGCAGGGCCAGGGTGTGGGAGATGTCTCCTTGGGTTATCTCCAGACACGAAGACCTGTTGTACAGGACAGCAATGTAGTTCCCCACAGACCAGCTCGGGCAGCATTCGTTGGCTTCAGTGCGCTGGCATAGGTCTCTAAAATGCACGTGTGAGCGTATCTGAAAAACATGAGGGGGCATCAGGTCAGACCCTCTCTTGCAGCCCCAGTGTTCCTTACTCGCTGCAGTAATTCTCCTGTCCTGTCCTGTCCTGTCCTGTCCTGTCCTGTCCTGTCCTGTCCTGTCCTCTCCTCTCCTCTCCTCTCCTCTCCTCTCCTCTTTACCTTTGCTCTTTACCCAAGGTGTACCACCCATCCCAATCCATCCTCGCAGTGACAAATCCCAAATACCAAAGCTATGAAAAGTTTGTAGCCTTTTGCAAAAATTAAACTCTGTCCATTATTTATATTTTATAACCGCAGATTTGAAAATTTGGCTCCTATGGCAAATGCAGCTCATCCAATTAAACTTCCCACTTGTAAAGCTTGCCACCAGTCTCCAAGCTGGTAGCTCCATTTCCATAATTATGTTCTGCAGCCCAAAACCCTCAGCAGCTTCTGATGGACACCTTTGGCTTCTAGACCAGCTCCTGTTCAGTGTCCATTTATTATTGTTTAATTTGCAACTGGCAGGTGGGATCATCCCTGTATTGCCAAGTAGATGAAGTGCTTTGGAATCTTCCAGGTAAAACCTGTTGCATAGCTTACATTGTTTTTTGTCTGGCATCCTCTCAGCAAGACATCAAAGATTGCAGCAGACAGAAAAGAGACAGCCTGTACATGTGTTCTTCCTGCCATCACTGACCTTGTCTTGTTCCATTTGACACATAGACTGAATTGCTTGCAAGTTCCATAAGCTCCCAGCAGTTGTGGACATAAATACCAGCTGGGAATAGCTCTTTTCTGAAATAAAGGAGAAGAAAAAAAATTATAAAAGGATTAGGTAATGAAGATGAATCACCCAGGCTGTTTGGAGTAGATTCTCTCTTCATAGGAAAAAGAAATATGTATTTCTGTCCATAGGACTGCTCTGGAGGGCTGCCTGGAGGGAAGCAGGTTACAAGACAGTGGTGAGCATGTGCTTTGTGTGACCTCGCCCCTGCTCCTTGAAATTGGTCAGCAGCATCAGGGCATTTTCAAAATCAAATGTCAGCTTGCCTTTAGTGACTGCTGGCATCTGGGTCTGCACCCCTGGAACAAGGGAGGAGCTCGAGCTCAGCCAAAAACCCCCAAGGACCTGCGGGTTTGGTGTGTGACTTGTTTCCGAGATGGATAGAGGCAGGGAAGAAAATAAAAATATCTGCATGCTGTTCCTCTTCTTTCTACTTACTAGTGTCCATTTTAGGACAAATTTGGGGGGTGTTGGAGTTTTCTGTTTTTCTCTCCAGATTTTACTGCCATTTACGTTTTTCAAGAAGAAAAGAAGGAACAGAGAGGGAATGGGAGCAGACAGGGGAGAGGGAGCAGAGAGCGAGTGGGGCATACACTGTTTTTTCAGAGTATTCACTTTTGATAAGGGTAAATGGTGAAAACATTAGTCCTTTAATGTGTGCTTTCAAGGTATATTTCTAAAAGGAAAACAAGAAGTATGGCAAAGAGTTAAGAAGGAGAAACAACTCTTCAGAGTTTCTGAACCAGCCTTTTCTGACCAGTGAGGTATGAAGTGCTGGGAGGGCACTGTCAGAGCTCTCACAGGTGGAACTGTACACACTTCTTGCTTAGAGCAAATTCAGAGTATTCCCTGTGTCCTAAACTGTGACAGTTCTGTCAACTGAGTTCTGGGTGTGCAGTATTTACTGCCCCATTGAGATTTCACACACCTGGAGGGCCACAGAAGAATCCATCTGCTCCATAGATGGTTTCCACCATTCTCCGTGTCCTTGCTGCTTGTTCTCCCTGAGCAGCCTTCTGTCCTCTGCCAATGCCAAGGTCATCATAGCTAGCAAGAGGGCAGATTATTGTTAATAATACTGTTTATTATTATTAACAAGAGAGCGTCTGGCTGAGAATTACATTCACTGACAAGGCTCTGGTGCCACACACAGCAATAGGCAGCCCAACTCCATTGCAGGCACACAGACTTCAAACTCTCCAATGCCTCGATTGCTTTTAAGCGTAGGATGTATGTTGGAATTCACCTAGATATTTTGGAATATTGAATATGTGACTTTACAACCGACACGTTCCTCAAACGCCCCAAAACAAGCTCAAATACCTTTTCTTCTTGGCATACGGAGAAAGGGAAAGGGTCTTCTTGTAGCCTGTATGGCTCTCGACATTCCTCCACACAACGAGCTTCCTGCCAATGTCAGTGTCCCGTGGCTCAAAACCCTGCACCAAGGAAAAGGGCTTTGTCACAGCTGCACTTCAGCTGTCCTTAGGCCTCCTCTGACACATGGAAACTGTATGAGACTATTACTGCATCTTGGAGAGATACATGAATTGAACTTTCCCTGGAAAACTGCATCCCAGAGGTGAGAGAAAACATATGTCTCCTTCCCTTTTCCCTTTCCCTTTCCCTTTCCCTTTCCCTTTCCCTTTCCCTTTCCCTTTCCACCAACAATGGCTACAATTATCTCTCCCTGATCTCCTAAGAATCTCTCCTCCTTCTCAAGTGTAATAGTCCCTTACAGAAATGGGACTAATTTTCCTTTCTGCAGACAAACTAGTGTATTCTTATTTTTTCAAGATTCCTCCATTAACAAGAGGCAGGGATGACTTTAGGGAATGTGGCATTCTGCATGGAAAACATTCCATGTGCATAGTGCTCAGAACAGGGTATGCTCTCCACATCAAGAGCCTCATGCACAGACTGTAGGAGCCAAAGTCAGCTCTTCTATCCAGTCTCTGCTGGGCCTAGCTATTCCCTGTGGGCAATCTCAGCCTTCCAGCCTTGGAAGGGGAGCAAAGGGAGCAATCCCAGTTCGTGCTGGCAGTGTCTCCACATCGGAGTGAAGGCACTGGTGGGAGTGCATAGCATGGCTGAGGGATGGGCTGGTGGCTGCCACTGGCATGGGCTGTGTTCTCCCTGTGTGTCAGGGGCAGCTGTGCAGGACTGGTACATTCTGCTTATCTTGGAGGGACGATATCACTGGTTGGGCATGGATTTACATTCCTATTGATACATCAACTGTAGAGACTTACCATTAGGGGTTCTGAAAAGTCAGGCAGATTCCCAACCAGCAGCCCAGCCACAGTGCAGATCACTGCTGCCACGGAGCACAGCACCAGCATGGCCAGTGGCCACTCTGCGATCAGCTGGGAGTAACTGCAGACAACAGGAGGAGAAAAATGCAGCTGGTAAGATGCTTCTGCTCTGAGCACAAAACCTGCTGTTGAGCCAATGAGGTGTGAGTAACAGGAAGGAAAAAATCAGGGTCTCTGATCTGAGCACTTATTTATTGTGAAGCTTGGAGGCTCTAGTGGAGCTATTAATGAACATATTACACCTCTAACTGGATGTTTGCAGGCAGCTCTAATTAACTCGGGTAATTACATTTTGCCTCCCTGCATTTTCCAGCTTTTTCAATCAGAAATAATAAAAACCAGACTCTTGTGTCCTTGGGCAAAATGAAGCTTTAAACATTTAAATTCAAAGATTGCATTTAGAAAGAGCCTCTTCATTTCCCTCACATTGAGCAATGTCAGCTGGTGGCTGCAACAGTTTGGGCTGCAGATTTCCAGACTGGACCCTAAGAAATCTTAAGGTTTTTCTGAAGAGTCCCTGAAGGTAACTGACCCAAGCAAGCCCACTGTCACTGGTCTAAATTCATGTGTTTAGACACTGCTCTAAATTCATACGTATTCACTAGAATACATATAATTTTCATGACATTTCACAAAATTTTGATGACATTTCTATACCATCAAAATCCTTCCAGGGAAGCAGCTTACTCTGGCCAAAGTATTATTTGCCAGTTACTTTTGTTCTTAAAGAGCTGGTGTAAAATTTTCTATCCAAGTTCTGTTTTTCCTTTGGAAGAAACTGTCTCCCATATAGGATAATCTGTGGAAGTTACTCTCCCACATTTTTTACTGCAGGTTTTACTGTGTCAAGATTTTTGTCTTCCTCAGAAACATCAGCTGAGATATAAGATAGCAGAATGGGTTCCTGGTCTGGTTTGGAAGGTTCTAGGTAGTTCTTTTGTGTTCTGATATATTTCTGAAATATAAGAAATTCTTTGTTCAAAAGTAGTTCACAAGTATTTGTGAAGGGAAATGAAATATTTATGAATTTTATTTGAGATGGAATGTTTCTGCTTGCCTGCTCTTTTGCCCTTTTTGCCTGGGACTCCACTGCACCTATTTCATCATTAGAAACCATCACAAGCACTTGAAACACCTTTTCACATGACTTTTGATTTTTTTTTAATTGGCTTTTTTTTTCCAATTTACAACTGCCTTATCAAGTTTGTTTTCATAGACAAAGTCTTTACTATGAAAATGAAAAAAACTGCTCTTTACTCATTAGAGTACCTAATTTCTGGAGTATGTTTTGAGTATTTCCATGTCCAATTACCAGAGAAAAAAGAAAAAAAAATCATCTTCAGTTTCTGATGATGGAAGGTGCTTCCCCAAACCATCCAGAAGTAATAGTTTACAAAAGTCAACTTTAAACAGAAGTAGAAAGCAATTAAATTATTTTAATTTTGATAAGTGTATTTAAAATTTTCTGTCTTTTGAAAACATGAGTTTATTTCATGGATGGGCTCTTTTTATTATTGCTCCTCTAATAGAACAAGCTGGATAAATCTTACATATATATATACACACACACACACACATAGAATTATTACATATATATAAGGCTACTGTATGGGTTAGAGCCAGGCACCTGCCCAAGAACAGCTACTGAGACAGTGTTGCTATTCATTAATGCAGGTTAAATTGATCTCACAAGCAAATGGAGATTTTTCCAAAGAGTGGAAAGCCCCAGGAGCGCTGACCTCGCCTCTGGAGCCGGGCCTGCTGGGATGTCACCAGCAGTAACACTCTGCTTCTCCTAATAGCAGGACAGGAGAGCACTGATCACAGGGTACAAGGACGGGAAGCTTTTGCTGTTAAACATACCTTTTTGGCATCCTGAAAGCTTTGTCATGTCTGCAGACAGAAAGGAAAAAAGATGTGTTCATTTATTATTTTCCTGGGAAGCCCAGTGCTGGGCTGATCCCTAAACAGGTTAACCCTTGCAGGGCTATAAGCACCAAAGTGAGCCACTGCTGACACAGTTCTGGCACTGTGTGAATTAGTTTAATGAATAACAGAGCCTTTTCCTCTCCCATTTTAACCAAACAGGATGGGAAGCCATGTAGTCACTCCTCCTTTTGCCCCTCTCAGAAAACCCTGCAGAGAGTACTGGACATGAGCAATGCAGTCCTATAGAAATCCCACTGAATATCTCATCCATTAAAATCTATCTGGTTTAAGTGCTTTTCCTGCACTTCTTAAAGGGTTTCTTGAAAAAAGCAAACCTCTTTATTAAATCTCATGAGTTGGGCTTGCAACAACTGTAGATAGTTTTTACCTCCTGTTTAGCTTAGCAAGGATTTTCCCAAAAAGGTGACTCTTGTTTCCTGGGCCACTCCAAAGACAGTGTCTTTTCAGGCTATAGGAGCAGAATGGCAGTGGAGCTGCTAAAAATATTTTATCAGGATTTTCTTCACAGGGGAGCATTTGTCACTCTACTTGAAGGGCTCAGGGGCGGGGGGGG
>VZRS01004746.1:37034-81977 GCA_013398055.1 Ifrita kowaldi
GGAGGCGGAGGCGGGCCCGGCGCGGGGGCGCAGCCGCCAGCACCGGGAGCGCTGCGGGGGGAACTGTGAGCCCCGGGGCTAGCCTGGCTGTCGGGGATGGGGCTTAGCGTGTGGGTGCGGAACAGGAGCTCGGGGCACCGGGCATCCTTTGGGTGACAAGTCCCTCATCCCCGCAGCTGTGCTCGGGGCANGCAATGAACAATTCCTGTGGAGTTCTTTTGTTTTGCTTTTTCAGTCTAGCAGCAGGATCGTGCATACCCTTGAGAAGACCTACAGTTTTTTTCTTAGTGAGACTCCTGAGTATGTTAAATCATCATGAAAAATTAATGAGACTGCAAAACTCTGCTTCCCACATAGTCTGCCAGGAAAAGTTTTGGTTTATAATCCTTTTCATTGACTTGTGAGAACAGCCTTACCTTTACCCCAGGCAGCTGCTGCTGCTGCTGTGGGTACAGGTGTGTGTGCTGGGATAGAGCCAGGCATGGAAGGCTCAAGGTTCCCACCCAGCCTTCAGTGCCAGAACAGCTCTGTCTGCATTGGGAAAATCATGTTTGCTAAGCCTCGTTTTGAAGAAAAAAAGGAGTGAAATGAAAAGGGAAAGGAAAAGAAAATCCCCACCTTGGCATCCCAGACTGAAAGAGGCCAGGAGGAAGGTGGTGTTTTCTAACATCTGTGTTTTTCTGCTGATGAGGTGAGCATTGATGATGAAGAGCTTTGGCTAGGGCAGAGGGTGGGGACCACAGAGCTAAAACTGAGTGAGCAGCATGGGTGAAGTTCGAAATACACCTGTGGCAGGTGGCTTAACTCTCTGTAACTTACCTCTCACAGGCTGCAGTGTTCATTTCAAGACCTGTCTGAATGGTGAAGGAGTACTCAGAAAAGCAAAGAAAATGGCTCCAGTGACAGCTTGGTCCCCATTGAATGTGCAAGGTCTAAACTAGGGCTGGACTGTGTGAGAGTCACTGAACATCGAGACCCACAGGCACGGCAGCCTCTGAGGACATCAGAGCCGTCTGCTGAGCAGTGAGTGCCCTGTCAGTGCCCCCGGGCGGGTGGGGCTCTCTCAGCGTGAATATCCTGTACCAGGCAGAAATGAAACCCTTGGGCTTTCAAAAGGGATTTGTGTGCTGCTGACCTCGGGGTGAGCTCTGGTCAAACAGAATCTGAAGAGCTCAGGTCTGCTGCCCTGGTCTAACAAATGCCAGTGTTCTCGTGAATATGGGATGGCTCCTTGCCCATGATTATGGGCTGTTGGTGTTTCCAGAAAATGTTGATGATTGTGGCTGCCAGCCTGGCTTGAGACACCAGGTAAGAGAGCATATGGCACAGGGGGACATGATGAGGGATGTGGGGGTTTATGGAGATCTTTGGAGCGAAACCCGTGTTTGCCCACAGCTGAGTGCAATACGGCTCTGTCTGAAACACACTGAGCTTACCAACAATAGCTCTCCCGTTGCTGCAGAAGGGAGAGCACACCATGTTGCAGGATAGAAACCTGCTCGGGAGACCAAACCGGGAAGCCCCCCGGCACAATTGGCTCTGCATGGTGTTCCTGGCCGCGGGGCAGGAGCAACCAGGGCCCCGGTTGGGCAGCGCACATCCCCAGAGCCCGAATCGCGGGTGGGCAGCTGGGCAGGCAGCGAGGGATTCTGTCTGCACCCCCGGTAGGACGACGGGACACACCTCGGCGGGACTGGGGGACCTTGGTCCCAGGAAAACCTGGTGACACGGACCACTTCCACACACAGAGCCGCGGGTGGCGGCAGGACGGCAGTTCCCAACCCGCCGGGGCACCGGCTCCGCGCCCCTGTCCCGACTCCGCAGCTCCTACCTGGGCGAGGCGGGGTCGCGACTGCGGCGCGTCCCCTCGGGCCGCGGCTCCGGGGGCGGCGGGGAGGGCGCGGCCTCCATGGCCGGCGGCGGCGGNGCGGGCCCGGCGCGGGGGCGCAGCCGCCAGCACCGGGAGCGCTGCGGGGGGAACTGTGAGCCCCGGGGCTAGCCTGGCTGTCGGGGATGGGGCTTAGCGTGTGGGTGCGGAACAGGAGCTCGGGGCACCGGGCATCCTTTGGGTGACAAGTCCCTCATCCCCGCAGCTGTGCTCGGGGCACCGGGCATCCTTTGGGCGACAAGTCCCTCATCCCCGCAGTTGTGCTCCTGCTTGGCCCGGGCTGGGAATGCTCCCAGAAGCACTCCTGGTCCTGTGTGGCAGGTGCAAGGCAGCGTTTTGAAGTGTTGGCTTTTAGCAGCATTAAATAAGTAAATGATTTTTTGAAATAGATGGTCGGTTTGAAACAACTGAGTTGAAAGCATGAAGAACACAGGGAGGTCAGGCATGTCCACCTCCTTGCCGCATCCTTCTGTCCTTGTCTACCCATACCATGACATTGCTCTGAGCTGGGTGGTAGCTACATGTGTCCCTTTGTGCATGGGGATAGCTTCCCACAGAGCTTGTGGAAGGTGGCTGCTCCTTCTGTAGCCGCTCTCATACCAATGAACACGCCATTGACTTGTGTAGGAAGGGCTTGGGGCTTTCTCATGGCTGCGTGTATGGCCATGGGAGTGGCAGCGACCTTCTCCTCTCCCTTGTCATCATCCTTTGTGTGGCTGTGGGGATGGTTTTGACCTTCTCTTTCCTTGTGGCCATGTCTGTGGACCTCACAGTGGCCGTGACCTTCTTTCTCATGAGGGTGGCATCCTCTTTGCTTCACACATACAGAACAGCTGAAGCAAAAAGGGAGAGTATTAGAGCGGAGAGTATCCTATAACTCCCACTAATCCTCTAGCTGCTTAGAGTAAGCCCTTCCTGCCTTAATGACTTAAATGCCTGAGGCAGTTTAAAGAACAAAAAGCTTTTCCTAATGCCAGGGTGGGTGACTCTCTCCCACCGAAGACTGACACCTCTCCAAATCCAGCAGGAGGGAGTTTCGAGGACAGGATACTGGCAGCACCGCTGGCCCAGCATGATGCTCCCTGCCGGGCTGGGCCACGGGGGACCAGCCTGCTGTTCTGAGCCTTAGCCACAGAAATGTCACTTGCCTGGTAGGATCAGATCCACTGCAAGGAGCAGCTCTAGAGCAGCTTGTATTGTGTGGCCCAGCAGGAAAGACTGAAACCTGGTATCTGCTGAAAAGATTGGCTGGCATTAATGTGGTGACAAGGACATGGGTGATACTTCCTTTTCATTCTTCCCATTGCTAAATAATAATTCTTGCAACAGTAATGATAATAATAGAGCCATGGGAGCTGCAAGGATGGTGGGAATCAGCTGGATTACAAACATCCCACTGCTTCTGACAGACAGGCACATCTTACAGCTTTAATTTGGCTCAGCCCGAGGTGTGAACTCCTTGTCTGGGAAGTGGGGGTGATCACGCTTCCTCACTCCCACAGCTTGGCAGGTTTCCTCCATACTGCTGCAAGGTATTCAACACACGGATTAATTATTTTTCATTGCCCTTAGCCTGGGGCTACAGCAGGGCTTGTGCTCCCAGCTGGCTGCAAAGCACTACCTGAGACAGGCAGCAGGGCTGCCCGCGTCCCTCCTGAGGCTGCTGCTGCACGGCCAGGGCTGGGAATGACCGGCTGTGGTGGCCAAACTCCAGGAATCCAGTTGTCCCTTACTTCAAACCCTGCTTGGCTCTTGCCCCTGCAGTGCAGCAGAGGAGGAGCTGCCTCTTTCATCAGCCGGAAGCTGATGCTCTTCTTAATGCATTGTGCCATTTGGAATATTGCCACTCTGTGACCTCCATGTGCTTGGCCAGTTGGAGACTGGTGGGGCAGATCTCAGTGTCGTTCTAGGAGAGGCATGTGCTGATCCAAATATTCCCTCTCCTTACAGAAACAACCCAAGGGTGAGCAGGAAGGACAAGCAAATGGGGCTCCCAAACTGTTTTAGAAACAGAAATGCTTCCCACAAGACAATTCCATCAAGATGAGACCATCCTTCATCCAGAGGAACTCTTTCTTTCACAGTGCCTGGCAAACCACAATGGTGAGTCAGCAGGATGGAGGCCAAGTGGTCCAGATCAGTCTCTTTGGATTGGGATGCATCCCTCCCTCTCTTTCTGCATACAATGCTACCCTGCCTCCCAGGGAAACCACTCTCAAAGCTGACAGCTTGCAGTGGTGACACCACGATGATGTTTTGGACAGTGCAAAACCACCTATGTCATGAGTTTCATGGACACCCAAGCCCTTGAAGTCACCATGGCCAAAGCAAGGCTGGGTATCATTGCGCAGCTGCCTCGGATTGCAGCAGACTGCTGGTTTCCAGGCAATGTGCAATGGCTTGTGGATCTGCAGCCAGCTTATGAACCCTGGTCTGTCACTGCTCACTGGAGCAATGAAAGAGCCAGGGTATTTCTGCTGCTCAAAGCCAGTGACAGTGTGCCAGACACCTCCTGTGCTGGAAGATTTCCATGGGTACAGCAGCAGTCCTGGCTGCTCCTGCTGCATAAACCTCCCATTGTCTCGGCCACTGAAATTGCTTCCTTAGCCAGAGAACAGCTCTCTGGCAGGGGCAGTGCTGCATTAGCCAACTGAGCCCCAGTCACTTCACTGTGCAGAGCTTATTTTACAGGTGAATGTAGCTGCCCACCCTCTGCAACTTCAGGAGGGGTTAATTTAGAGATATAAAATGCTTTAGTCATGGTTTGAGTGCCAGGACCTGAGTCAGAGCTGTTAGTCTCAACATTTACATTTTACACCAAGCCATTGTTGCTGGGTGCCTGAAGAGAAGGGCCCAGATGGATGTTGGGTCTCCTCTACATAGCCAGTTTGATTTGCTCCTGTCCCAGCAGCACACCATAAGCAGGTTCATTGTGCACAGAAGGACATGTGTCTCTGCAGATGTTTGCACTCCACAGAGCCCACCTTTTTCCTCCTTGCTCCTGGCCCATGGTGGCCTTTTTCTGGTTCATAGGTGCAACAAAATTTTGAAGTTTTAGGAGTATAACTACCTAAAAGAATAAGATTTAATGCCTATCTGTTCAGTGCCATTTGTGACCACTCTGTACTGGGATGGGCTTGGAGGAGCCATCACCTTCCAAAATTTGTGCAGTTGTCTGTGTCAATAAGAAGCATCCTCACCAGTATGCACCAGTTTAAGGCATGAGGTTGAAAGGGGCTCAGGAATCAGGCTCACAGGCCATTTTTGATTGTCAGTCGTTATTTCTGCCCAGGGTGTGTGCTGGAGCATGACCCACACGCAGCACAGCACAGAGAGATCCGTGCAGGGCCCTTCTCTCTTTCTCAGGGTTCTGCGAGGCTCCTGCAGTTCTGGAAACCTGTGAATAGCTGTTGACCTAATACCAGGGCTGAGAAGGTTGCAGG
Source organism: Ifrita kowaldi (assembly GCA_013398055.1). Taxonomy (NCBI): domain Eukaryota; kingdom Metazoa; phylum Chordata; class Aves; order Passeriformes; family Cinclosomatidae; genus Ifrita; species Ifrita kowaldi. The sequence goes on from VZRS01004746.1 coordinate 42,366, forward strand.
CATATGGCAATTATGTTTCTGGGCACCGGTACATTGCAAACTGAAGCAAATAAGAGATGTGCTGAATTTGCAGTGTGTTTGAAGGGGCAGGAGGCCCATGGAGACCCAGTTCAGCTTTGTCTTGGCAGGGGAAGTCTCATTGTAGCAATATTGTCCCATTTTCCCCGGTGCTGTGTGCTGGGAGTGCAGCCACATTCGCTCTGAAGCCGCCCATATGTTCACACCATTTCCCAGCGTGACTGACAGCGAGCCAGTTCCCTCCGAGCATCCTGAGATATCCCAGACTAATTCATCCCTTGCACATAAATATTCTTCCTATGAGGATTTGGGACATAAACTCTCAGCCTGGGGAAGGCCAGAGAAGGTGCTGGGATATGCGACACCTTGACTAACTGTGCCTGTTACAATACCTTCACAGCCTAAACAAGGTCCCAATGGCACCAGTGCCAGCGAGTCAGTGTCATCCAGAGATGGCCCAGTTGACATTTTGGAGAGGAAATTGGCCGAAATGGCTCATTTCAGGAGGATCAGAGCCTTGAGGGGATGAAAACCAGTTCTTTAGCCTCAAGAGCAGATACATGAGTGGAGTGGAAAGGTTCCACTTCTCATATTGTTGAAATGTTTCTGCTTTTTTTTGGGTAAGTGATTGAGCTTCAGAAATGCTCCAAGTATTTCAGCTGGTGCTTCCAGAAAAAATGCATTTTTAAGTGTTCCAAACCTTTCTCATCAAAAGGTTTCAATAACAACAGGGCAAAGGAAGAGTGTTTTGAATCAATTACTTCTGAAGGTACTGAAGGGAACAAAATATTCTAGGGAGAAAGGAAATGGAACTTTTCCTTTTTACTAACCCAGTTCTAAAGCCTGTATTGTAGCCCACCCTAATCCCATGTGTTTGGACTGCGCAGTGTCCCCAGGCTTGAGCAACACCTCAGCCCTGCTGCAGAGATCAAGTCAGAAGGACCAGCAAAATATCTACATTCCCAAGGGAGAATCACCTGGCTCAGGAGCTCACTCAGGGACCCAAAATGGATGCCCAGAGAAAGGTGTCACCCTCTTGAAGTAAGATTTCCATCCTGCTGGGGCAGGGATTATTTGCACTTCCAGAAGTTTTCTGCCACTTGAGTGAAGCACTCAGCAGCCAGGCACAGCCAAGCAAATCTGCAAGTGCTTCATGTGATGCCTAAGATTTTTAGCCTTTTATATTTTTCATATATTTGTAGCTTCGTAGATTGCTAAAGCATGGCTGTAGCTTCTAGTATTTTTCCCATCTTTCTTCCCTACATTTAGGAACAATAAGCTAACCTTATAAACCTAAATATTGTGTAGTCTTATTCCAAGAAGAGAACCAACTACAAGGACGCTCTGTTTTCCAACCAGAATCTGGACCAGACATAACAAAAGTGGGGCAAGAAAGCTCTGGACTGCTTCCAGTGGGGACCCCAGGAATTATTACCTAACCAACTAACCTTTTAATTGGACAGTATATGATAAGTATACTAATTGACTAACCTTATAAAAATTGTAGAATTACTATACCACGTGTGATTTTTGCCATATTGTGTACCTGGAAGCTTTCAAGTAAAGGTTTGCTTTTATATTCACTCTAACGTTGTTGGAAAGATCTATTCTATTTTCCAGGCATCACATGCACCTCCACCCCTTCCCTCCACCCAAGTACTAATTATTGTTGAACTGGTCCTTTAATATTTAATTGCCACCTTGACTCCCCTTTTCATCTCCTCCCCTCCCAGGTGCCTCTGAGCCTTGTGCAGGCTGGTCCTTCCTGTGTTTGTCCTCCCAATCAGCTGCACACTGTGACCTCTGCACAAGAAAAGCCAGTCTTCCTGCTGAGCCCAGTCCGAATCCATGCAGCATCTGTGCGAAGTGGCACCGCTGGAGCCCATGGAGAGTCTTCAGTCCAGTTCAGACCCTGGAGCCAAGGTTGGTCTCTGGAGCTTGCTTTTGAGTTCTGCTGGCAAAGGGAAATGAGATGGTTTGTTAGGCTTTAATGGAGTTTGGCTGGGATGAGAGGCACCAAATTTGCCACTTATTTCTTCTTGCATCAGACTCAAAAGTCGGTCACCACCACTCGTGTAGACCCAAAGCAGCCATACGTGGAATAATTTTGACTTTTTGGAGTTCACAAAGGGCATGTGACCATGTCAAGGGCAAGCTGGCTCCTGGCTCATGTGCAGCTTGTGAGCCCAGGCCACTGGGCTGTTGGTGTCCTCCTAGATCTGGGCTGAAGCCATGGGCTGGAATGGGGAACCCCCCTGGGCCCCTGCCGATGACAGGGCAAACAAGTTGCTGTATGCAGCATTCCGTGCTTTCCCCAAGGACTACATTTCCATAAAAGATGAAAAAACCTGCCTGACTGGCTGTCCCGGCCACTTTCCACAGTCTCACACCCTTCCAAGGCTGGGTCCTGTGTCCTACATCTGAAGGCTGGGTAGCGAACAGGGTCAGCAAACCTGTATTTGTCCCTGCTGAGCATGTCTGCAAGTGGAAGAAACTAAGTGGACAGATTAATTTTTCATTTGCTCAGCCTATGACCACTTCAGAGATCTTACACTGGAATGACAAGTTTTCAGGAGCAGAAAATATTGGGAGAGCTGACAAGATCACAGGTTTTTCAAGGTGGCATTAAACATGGGCATGCACAGAACTCACCCACAGGACTTGAGGATCCTGCAGGCTGGGATGATGCACATGGAAGGGGAAAAGAGGGGATGTCTTGTTCCAAACGGGAAGAGGGCTGCTCTGCACATCCTGAGATGCTTCTGTGCTGTGCCATGATTGGTATCCTTGTGGGAAGTACCAGCAGGCAGCTATGATCCTTACTGCTTTTAAGCAGGACCCAGCTGCCATTACTGCTTTAACTGTCTTTGGTAGTTTTCATTTTAATTGTATATTGATCCATTTAAAAACGAATGTCTCAGCAGCCCTTTGATTCCCATGAGTCATTCCAGCTAAAGCCTGTTTAAGGTTCCTGCCTGGTCCCTCCTCCCAGTCTAGGGAATATGCTGACCTTTCTCCTGGCCGGAGGAAACACCTCAACCCCTTTTTTATCCTGCAGTGCAGTTGCTTGAAGGACCAGAGCTGGGGGAGGCAAGGGAGGCAGGAGGAACTGGCTTATTGTGGGGAAGTTTGCTGTGTGTTTGGTAGGAAGGATGCCTCCAGGCCTCCGGGAACTCTTCTTTGATACACTGTGTTCCCATCCCACCCTCTGTCCAAGGCCTGAAGAAGTATTGCTAGTTCAGCTCAGAGCCTCGGGCAGCACATCGCTGCACACAGCCGTGCCTTGAGACTCGGCTCTGTGTCTTATCTGCAGTCCTGACACATGATATAAAAACAGCCTCCCACAGCAGCCAGACTTCAGCTCCTTCAGTGGGCTTTTGGCAGCTGCCTCCCAGATCCTCCCAGCAGTTACCGAGTGCCATCTGTTGACTCGATAGCGGTCATGCAAAAAATGGAGAGGAGCCAGGATAAGGCAGGGTGAAGTGCACTTGGGAAAAGTGGCAGCGTGGTACTGAGTGGCTCTGGAGGAGTTTCACGGAGTGCAAAAGGAAAAGGAGGGAGGGTTTCATGCCAAAGCAGTTCCTGCTGGTGGAAGGGCTGGTGAAGGGATGCCAGGAATGCTTCTCGGGGCAGGCAGGTTTGCGTTTTTTGAAGAATCAGAGTCTTTCCTTCAGTCTTTGTGTAAGGCAGAGAGACTGAGTCTTACTGATAAAATATGGGGCAAAACTTTGTGCCAGCTGCTGAGTGCTGTCCTGGAGCAGGGAGATGGCAGACTCCTGTCAGAGATGGTTCTTTGTGCCAAAACTGAAAGGCCTTGCAGCACACAATTAGAGAAAGGGACTATTTCACTGTCACAAGCACAAAATGGAGAGGTCATTGCCCTGCTTTCCTTCCTTTGCCCCAGAAAAATCTCCTGCAAACTTTGCCCCAAGTGCAGAGCAAGGGCTCCAAGTAGGCAGCTGGAGGCTGTGTTTAAGGATAGTCAGAAGAGCCCCTGTGCTGCACAGCCACAGCAGGGCACCCCCTTTATATCCTCTTGATTCCTCCAGCTTCCAGGCTTTCCTGAAGAAAGCTGCTGTCCACCTTGAGGACTGCTCCTTCAAGGGGCTGCCCGAGGTTAGCAAGAGCTGACAGATCCCTGAAGCAGAAACCACAGAGCCAACCTGGGTACACTCCATGTGCCCACTGTGCTGAGCAGCTTCAGAGATGGGACCAGCCAGAGCACAAGAGAGCCCAGAATTAGGCCATCCCACCTATGAAAGGTCTTCTGTGATTTTAAAGAATAAAAGGATTAAGTCTAGGGGTGGTGTACAAATTGCTGAGTGAGTAATGAAGCTGGTTTCTCCAGATGTCCTTCCTGTTGCACATGGATGCAGGATACACTCGCTGCCTGAAGTACTCTGTCAGGCTGCTGCATGTGGGAAATCACTGCCACCAACGGCCGGAGAGAGCAGGGTTGGTCCTGCAGCCACCCAGGTGGGGGTGTTCCTGTGAACAGGATTCAGTGTGTCCTGAAGTCCTGCAGGACTCCCAAAATGGCATGCATCCAGCACACCCTGCTCACTAGAGCAGGAGACTAGGGACCTTCTCTGGCTCCTCTTCTTCCCAAAAGCAGACTTCTGGGTATTGGGATCCCTGGTGCCAGGGTGATGGTCCGGAAGGATTGGCCATAGCCTAATGTAGGCACAGACCTCATGGGAAGGCAGTTCAGAGAAAATCAGGGGTTTTGACAGTTTTTTACTGGGGACAGCTGTGGTGTTACTGCAGCCCTTCCTGGCCACAGCGCTGGGAATAATCAAATGTAAGTGCATATTCATAACTCCATAAATTTTGGCACATTTATAGGTTTCTGTTTTCTCCTGTGACTGTCCCAAGGGCACAAGCAGGTCCCCAAACCAGCCTGTTTTGCCCCACTAATGCAGCTGCAGATGCTGCTCCCTTGGCTGGGCCCTTTTTCCCCTGGGTTTCTGTGTCTGCAGTGTTCACTGAGGATTCCCATTGATCTCAGATGATGCTGCAGAAGTAGGTGCTAGTCATTTGTGCCACTCAGACATGGTAAAGGACAGCTGAGACATGTCAGCTCTTTGTATTGAGGTCAGGAGCAGCCGACACTGCCCTGGAGTGAAATGCAGCTCTCCAGGGACATCAGCAAAAGGCAAAGGTATTTTAGGGATCTTCACCCCTGTTCATGGCACTGCTCATTGCTGGAAGAGCTTGGCCACACTGCCAGGAATGGCAAGGACATAGGCTGTCATGGCTGCAAGGTCTGGAGAGGTCTGGAGAAACTCCTTGTGAGCACTTGGCTTAAGCCTTGACAATTTGAGCTTGACATGGGCAGCACAATGGACCCAGCTGCACATGGTGTTCACCCTGCACTGCACACAGAACCTGGCCTTGGAGTTCGGGATAATGGTCTCTGTTTTAACCTGAACCATGGCATTAGCATAGTGCACAGTCTCCTTGAGGCCAGAGACATGACCACCACACGAACAGCATAATGCACCAGTGCTGGACAAAGTGTTTCCATGAACAGTGATTCCCTGACTCAACCCAATCCCTGGGCTGACCTTGTCCCTGTGGCCACAGCCAAAAATGGGATATCACTCCACCCTCACAAGAGACTGTGCCAGCTTGGAAAACCAAGGCAGCGCCATCCCACAGTTCCCCTGTGTTCCCAGGGCAAGGTAAAGCTCCACATGACTCTGCATCTCCTGCACAGCCATGTCTACCACAAACCTCTTGACAAGCACTTGGGCTCTAGCAAAGCTCTTGTGTCTTTTGCCCAGTTTCCTACCCATAGCAGAGTCTTAATTTCCTTCATCAAGCCTGAATCCAGAGGCACTGCCTTGGAAATGGTTTCAATTTCCTTTCATCATTGAGTAGCTACTAATTAATGTGGGTCAGTCTGTCCCTCCAAGAGCTTTTACTAGGCTGTGCTTCCAGCTCCTCAGTGCCTTAGCCGTGATGTACAACAGTCCAAGTCATGCGCAGAGAAGGGACCAGATTCTGAGTTCTGCAAAGTCTTTGGCAGGTTTCCCATAAACCACTCTGGGTTTCAGGTCAGACTTCTCAGATTTTGTGAGGAGTTGACCTGCTCAAAGGTCTTAGAGGGGACAGTGGGCAGCAGTGGGCCAGCTTGGTTTTTTAAACATATGAACATAGCAGGGCCCACATTAAGGTTGGGATGTGCATCAGTCCTTGGGCAAAAAACCATTCTCTGGTGTGCTTCCATCTCCTGTTTGCCTCACACTTGATCTGTGTCCTTCAGGACAGAGGGAGAGGGCAGCCAGTTTGTGTTGAGGGAGGATGTAGCACATGGCCCGGACATGTGGCTGAGGTTTGTTCAGCCTGGAGGAGACTGAGGGGAGACTCATCGGGGTCTGCAGCTTCCTCACAAGGGGCAGCGGAGGGGCAGCTCTGATCTTTGCTCTCTGTGACCAGGGACAGGAGCTGAGGGAACAGCTGGAGCTGTGTCAGGGGAGGGTTGGGCTGGATATCAGGAAAAGATTCTTTCCCCTGGAGGGTGGTCAGGCACTGAACAGGCTCCCCAGGGAATGGTCATGGCCCCAAAGCTGCCAGAGCTCAAGGAGGGTTTGAACAACACTCTCAGGCACAGGGTGGTGCCTGATTGTTGTGGTGTCTGGGCAGGGCCAGGAGTTGGGCTGCGTGATCCTGTGGGACCCTTCCAACTCAGGACACTCTATGGTGAAGTAAGGGTTCATGTGGCAACCCAAGATGCAGCAGCTGAAATGTTGTTCCCTCAAAGCCCCCCTGCTACTTGTGAGTCTTCTGAGGGTTGTTTTGGCAGCTTTCAGACAGGGACTTAAAGAAGTCCCACTGCTGTGGCTGTGTGCTTCGTGCTAGTCCTGCTGCCGGCTGGTGATGCCCACCCCACAGCACTCTTCTGCTGCTTCCTGAAAGAAAGGCCCACTTTAACAGTGGGGAAACCATTCCCAGAGAACACTGAAATTAAACAGAAAAAGGCAAATCTGACCCGTGTTTTCCCATGCAGGCTGTTGCACACACTCACACTCAGAAGACATCCAGGACCCCAGATATTTCCCGGCCCGCCAGGCGTGGAGCCAGCCATGCATAACAAACAACACGACCCCGTGAATGGCCACGCAGCGAAGCCAAGCTGTTTGCCTGATCCATCCGTCATTGTTCACCCGGCTTTTCCCACTTTGAACGAGGGCTTGTGGCATCAGGAAGTTAAAAGGAGTCAGGAGGGGGGAAAAGGGGGAGTGTTTCTTTTAAAAAGAGAGTGAGATTGGAGAGGAGGACACAGGCACTCCAAACCCTGTCTGTGCTTGGTATATTAGGCAGCCAGTGCTCTTGGCTGGGAGCCCAGACGAGGCTTTTGTAATCAAAACATGATCTTGTATGCTGTGCAACCAGTGCTGAGAAAGGCCGTCTGATGGCTCTCCTCTTTTAGATCTGCTCTGGAATCCGCCGGGCTCCGCCGCCGATGGCCAACATGCACCGAGCTGTGAGTGCTGCCTGCGCGGGGCCTGGGAGGGGCGCGGGCGCTGGGGTCCCTCACCCCAAAAGGCCACGCAAGGACTCGCACTCGCTTCCTTCAGGGTGGCCTTTCGGTGGCTGTCGCTTTGTTGTTTTCTTGCCTCGCCTGGCTGCCAGCAGGCACAGGGAGCAAACAAGCCGCACCGCACCGCGGGGAGGGGTGCTGGGAGGGGGCGCATTTTGGGTGCCGGGGTTTGCATCCCTCGCCGGGGCAGGTTGCGGTGGCTGGCTCAGGACAATGTGCCTCCCGGGAGGCAGATAACAGACAGAAACGCAGGCAGTGCTGGATGGTGCCTGTGCTGGTGAGGGCTTCAGCTGCAGCTGTCAAGGAAGACGATATTTCTTAAAAAGAGCGGATACATTTGCTTACGCAGAAGAGCGTTAGTACGGGCCGCTCCTGTCCCCTTTCCCTCCCCCCACCTCCTGCCTTCCACACTTTCCCAACCCTGCTGTCTCCGAGGTCTCGCTGTAGAAGCAGGCGATCATAGAAGTGTGTGGGAAAACACTGCACGTAGAGACAGTCTGAAGCGAGGAGTCCCTCCAGCCCCCAAGGAGCTGCGTAGCCAGTGTGTGTGCCACTTAGGAGAGGGGCTGTGACACAATGAGATGTCGTCATTTAATTGAAGCCTGAAGCCGATAGCTTTCCATTTTCTCCTTTTGTGACATTTTAATTTGCAATAGAATGAGGCCTCTCGTTCCGTGGCTATGCCCTGCTGTTGCGGAGGCTTTGGGTTCAGCTGATTGTTGATTCAAAGCCATCGCACGTTTGTTCTGCCAAAGCCATTTATAACTCTCTGTCGCGGTGACATACGGGCACCTTGGCTCCCCGGAAGAGCTTTACTCTGGGGAGGGCACGGTGGAGCCACTTTCCACCCTGAGCATCAGCTTCGGCACGGGCTGGGGCAGCGGGTTCGTTCCAGAAGCGGAGGAGAGGGCACGGCCCCCTGTTATTGGCTGGCTCGGGGCGGCAGCTGACGAGCAAACGCTGACTGGGCTGAAGTGTACAATGGGTGAGCCCCTGGGAGCTGAGCGTGGGCTCCACACGCTGCTCAGCGCTTCGGCCGCGGGGCCCGGGTGTGCAGGCGAGCGACCACCTCTCGCACACAGCTCCCAGCATTTGCTGAAACAGGTTGTGCAGAGAGAAACACCTTAATGGCTTCGTTAGTAAAGGGGAGGAGAAGTGCTGAACACCAGCAAACTTTCCTTCCAGTGACTTGTTTCCAGCTGGAAATGGAAAGACCCCCTCCCCCCGGCACTAGCCGTCTTGCAGCGTAGACAAAATGCTGACAAATGGGCAGAGGGAGAACAGCCTGACAGGCCTTTTCCATTTTTTGCTTTGAAAAGAGAAGAGCACAAATACAACCTCTGCAGGAATTTTAAATTTTTTCTCAAGCCAGCAGCTCTGCCAGTTCTCCTTCAAAAGAATCTGAAGATGAAAGGGGTGTGTTTGAGGGCATGCACCACTTTGATCCCACCCTCAGCAGCCAACACCCCAGCGCTCGGTAAACAGCAAACCTGCCAATTTAGTGCTCCCAGAACAGCTTCTGTTCAGGTAAATACTGAATTTGGCTTTAATCAGCCTTGCAAAATGCCCGTGGAAGTGTATCCGCCCACACAGGCAATCTGCTCACCTGTCGCGTACCCAATGATGGATGGCAATGGAAAAGCCATTTCTTTTCCCACAGATCTTGACAAAATCCCATTGTCCAGCAGGAGAATGTGTGGAGGCAGTTTAAATGTTCCTGTTGCCCCACCTGGACACAGACGTGTGCCTGTGTCCCTGTGTCCTGGCAGAGCAGCCCTTGGCAGGGGCTCTTAGATCAGATAGCGCTCACTGGGGACGCCAGCGGAGATGGGCTGGCACAGGAGCTGTGGTCTGTGCCATGAGCAGGTTCTGCTGCCTTTCCCTCACTGATGTCTGACGCCCAGCACACCTCCTCCATGCCCGAGAACACCCAAAGGTGAGGGTCATGTACTGCACGCAGACAAGCAGGGTGGTAACTCTGGAGCCAACTGACAGCCATGAAGGTGGGGCAGCAGCGCTTTGCTCAAACTACCTCATTGCTGAACAAAAATTGTAAGAAAAGGAAAGGTCAATTCTGTCAGGAAAAAGTCAGGGAGAGGTGGTGGGGAAAGACTTTTTCACTTCCCACCCTGTCTAGACAGAAGGAGCAGGTTTCATCCTGTTGATATGATGACTGAGAAGACCTTTGCTCCTTCTGTTTCCAGGATGCTGCTGTGGATGATGCCGTGTTAAGGAAGAAAGAGCAGAAAGATGTTGAACTTGATAAGAAAATCTTGGCTTTGCGGAAAAAGAACGAAGCGCTGATACGAAGGTACCAGGTGAGTCTGCAGGTCCTTACCTTCCCCAGCTCTGATTTGGGGTCCTCAGCTCACAGCATAAAGAAGATTGTCAGCAAAGTCAGAATGACTGTGTTATATAGATACTGTGCTTGTATTGGAAACAGAGCAGGTGGGCAGAGCTCTGCCTTTAGTTTAGCCTTTAGCTTAGCCTTTAGCTACAGCTCTTGAGTGGAAGCGGAGAACAGACGCTGACACTTGCCTCACTGCTACAGCATCTCCTCTCCCACTGCCACCTTCCTCTCTCTGCATCCCATAAATGGGACACAAGTTGGTCCCTTCCCTCTTAGAGTTTTAGCAGAACTAAACAGGAAAATGAACAGCATCCAGGTACAGGCTTGTGATAAAGTGATATCTGTGTTTCAGGAAATAGAAGAGGACAAAAAGCGAGCGGAACAGGAGGGAATGGCTGTTACCTCCAGGAGGCCTAAGCAGGATGGACTCACTATCACCATCACCAAAGCTCACAACGTAAGCGCTCCCTCCTTCACCATGGGCCAGCTCTCACTCCAGTCCTGCTGCAGCAGTGACATTTCTGAGAGAGACCATCCACAGCAAAGTTCTTTGAGGCACAGGAAATAGCTCCTAAGCCCTGAAAAGTGTGGGTAAACTCTGCAGAGGTGTGTGAACAGAGTGATTTTAGGTGCTGCGCATATGTTTCCAGCTGTGCCCAGGCACCTCTACCCATGCACACAGAGATAACAGGCAGATGACTGGATGTGTGGATAGGCACACTTGGCCCTGGACAGGTCCCAGGTGTCAGCATCACTGCAAATATGTAGGCAGAGGGTATCGTGTGTGTGTGTGTCACTGGAGGCATCAGGAATGCCTCTGAGAATGCCATAGGCTGGAGAACTTATCGTCTCCTTAGGCTTTGGGAGTGAGCAAAGCAAGTGGCCCTGGGCCAAAGGCTGTGAGTCCCAGGCTTCCTTCCTAACTGGACCAAATCTGATAAGCCCTGTCCACCCATCCTGGCAGCGTGGGGCTTGGGAAGCCAGTCGTGCCTTAACCCCTTGGTGAACTCCTCTGCCAGAGCTCATGCGCAGCCTGCTGAGCCAGCCCACCCTCCTTTCAGCACTCCGGGTTGTTGGATCCAGGCCAGCGCATTGCTCCCTTCCCACCCCAGCCACGGCCCTCGCCTCTCTCGGGGTGCGCTGCTGCACACATTTTTCTCTCACACAGGACCTGAAAGATGCAATTACCCAGACTGAACATTATGGACAAGATAGCCCAGCCCTCTCGATGGTGAGCACCGCCCTCAGCCATCCACTTGGCTTCCAAGGCCACCTCCAGCAGGACTTAGGCTTTCCCAAGCTAACTCAGAGTGCTACAGAAAGAGATGAGGATGACATTTCTTTCCCATAACTCTGGCATTTTAGTCTGAAATGTCAGATTTGTAAGTGCAAAGGATTTTTCAGCCCTGCTGTCTTTGTGGGTTTTGCTGCTGAGCAGACAACAAGCCCCTTGTTCCCCAGGAATGTCACGGCAGTGTGCCGGGCACAGAGAACTTCCTGGGGGCAAGGGCTGTCTGTTCTGTAGCTGCCTCCCCGCTTGTGTGCAGGTGTGTTTGGGGAAGGGAATCACATCCCTGAGTCAAGGGCCTGGATTTGCTAATGGAAGTGGTTCGTTTTCCAGGACAAAAGGGTGGTGAGTGAGAAATGGGGAAGCCCCTGTCCTACAAGCCCTGGGTTTGGCATTGGCAGTGAGGAAGAGGAGGAGGAGGAGGAAGCAGATCACATGTTCACATTCAGGATGGGGAAAAGGATGCAGCTGGCTGTTACCATGGACAACAAAGCAAAGGTGAGTAGGGAAGAGGATTCCTCTTACACTGCAGCCTCTTGACTTACAAAGGGGCTTCTGTTCTGCCTCTCACTTGAGCTTTCTGCTCAGCATGCCACTTCCAAAGGGAATAGTTCTGTTACTGTTTGTTTCCTCTCATTTCACAGTTCTTCAGTACAACCTCAGAGCTGCCACATGCTTCCCTCTCTGTATCTGATTGCCAGGAGTCAGCCCTCAGGCCTTGCTAACCCCCTCAGCAGCACTGTCCACCCAGCCATGTGTAGCCAGTTCCCTTTCTGAGGGATCAGTCACATCAGTGCCCTCCTGGGCCACTCTGGTGTTAAACTGTGTTGCTGTGCCTCGAAAGAGGGACTTGCTTGGTGACACTGGTGTGATGAAATGAGGCACCACCATCCTTCCTGTGACCACTGCAAGGTCCCAGCACCAGAGCTGCTGGGCTGTGCAGAAAACCACTCACATCCAATTCTCAATAACCCAAATCATAGTCAAGCAAGATGCCCCAAAGGAAAGCCTGCTGGAAAGTTGCACGAACTGGACAGAAGTCCAGGGGTTTCCTTTGTTCCGATGTTCTTTTTCCTGGCACTCCTTGGATGAGTATTTTTAACACTGCCTGCGCAATCTGAGGCATGCCTCAGACATGAGATGGGCACGTCTCACCTTATAGTGTCTCTGTAAGGGGAGTGGTGTAGTTCTGACTAAGCTAAGGAGCTGGTGCCAGAGTCCCAGATCTCTGTCAGGCAGGGAATGACGAAGGACAAGCCCTGTGGAGGGGAGGAGGTGACTCTGCCAGGCACTGTGGCTGTGACCCTGCTCCCTCTGTCCCTGTTGGCTCTGCATGGACACTCTCCTCATATGACATCTCTCACTGTGGGAGCTTGGGCACCAAGGGCTAGGATTTCCCAATGTGGGACAAGCAGGCTGGGAGATCACCCAGACTGTTAAAATAGGAAACAAGGGAAGAAGACATATGTCAGCATGTTGAGCAGAATGTGCCTTCAGGCGAGGCAGCTTAGCCAGAAGCAGAATGGGGAGGGAGGGAGGGAACAAAGGAGAGAAGGAGTGGTAAGGGGAGGGAGGGCCAAGGGTATTGCACAGAAAATCTGGTGGTCTCCCAGCCTGGATGTGTCTAGCTACCACAGCTCTGTTAAATAGCTGTTTCCTGTATTTCCTCTGAGTCTTCCTTGTCATCTGTTCAGTGCATGCAGGGTTTAAAGGCTTTGCCAACACACCAGCCTTCACACTGTGCCTTTTAACATCCAGTGGCCCAGGGAAGGTGTCACCTCCCTGTAATCCAGTGATGCTCTTTGAGGCTTCTGTTGTGCTTGAGGTGTTTGGGCACAAGGTTCTCTGTGTTGGGTCTCAGGAGGGACTTTCTCAGACAGCAAGTGATGAAGTCACCTTCAAACATCCTCCCAGTGCCAGACCTCCCTGGCAAGACATATCTGTGACCCTGTTATGTGTCTAAAGGATGAGCCACCAACACTTGAACACTGAAGAGCTCTAGGGAACAGCTGTTGACTTAAGATGAATAAATGTTTGATGTACAACTTGTGGATTAATAGCTTGCTGTTACCTTCTAAACCATCTCTGGGCTTTCTTTCTTAATAAAAAATTATATTAACTAGAATGCCAAACACCTTGTACCAGTGCTCTGGGTAGGGCAGAGCCAGGCCAGTCTCCAGTTCAGGCTCTAACCTCAGCAGTACAGCCTAGGATTACTGAACCCAAAAGCACAGCTGGCCATCCCCAAGGGAATGTGTAACAAGGTTCCCACTGTGTCTGTGCGTCTGGGGCTGACAGGACAGGCAGAGGAGGGACCACTCCTCTCCCCTGTATCAGGCTGACTCAAGAACTATCTCTGCTGAAACAGCAAAATCACACAGATGTGAAAGATGAATAAACAAGAGACTGAGTTTCTGCTGCTGGAAATACTCCAGTGTCTCCTAAAACATTTATCATGTGCTAGGAAGCTCGATGACTGAGAAGCCGTAAAAAAGGTCATGCTGACAGAGGCTGTGCACAGCAAGGCTCCCTCCATGCTAACATCTGCACTCCTGGCAGAGCTGAGGGAAGATGAGGCTAATGTGAGGCTTCTTGGTATCACATGTCATGGCAAAGGCCCTGACTGCAAGTCTTCCCTACAAATCAGAGGTCTGGGTGTGCTCTTTGTTTTTGAAAACAATTTCGTAGCAACAAAGAGTTCCCAAGTTTCACTGAATTTTCCTTGGAGATTTTGAGTGCCTTTTAAATCAAGACACCGGTAAATGTGGAAGTCCAAGGTGGAAAACAGAGTAAAATGCACCATCCTTTAGAGAGAGAAGCTGCTGAGGTTCCTTGATCCCTGGTGAAGTTGAGCAGACTTCATATGGATGAAAAGAAAAAGATCAGAGATAACGATGAAGATGACTTATTAAGTCTCTCATTTCCTTGTAAGGCAAAAATAAAAAGGCACATGACTGACCTGAAAGATGATACTTTTAAATGAGGAAAAGTATGTCCTTTTGTACAAAAGATGTGCTCATTTTGTGGAATTGATGGCTGAGGGCACTGGCAGGACGTTAGCCAGCAACAAAGATCATTAACAAAATAAGAACCAGATGTAAATCCATGTAGTGAAATCATGACAGTGATACAGACAGCTGGAAATAATATCTGAGAGGGGTAAACTGCCCTTGCTTAAGGAGTTTATATATCAGTTTTCTAAAGTATTCCACTGCTGAATAAATAATTCCTGAAATACGAACACACAATGGCTATGAAGTGATGAATTGTCAAGTGCTAATACACTTCAGGGGAGTAACTGCTATGTGGGCAAGGTTGGAGAGAAAGAACCCCACAGTTCCCTTTCTCTTCTACTCTTCTGCCTTCTAGGCTTATGCTCCAAGGTAGCGTCACATTTTACTGGGACATGTTGTGTGGGGAGGGGAGAACCTCACATTTTTTTCACAGACACAGATGCAAGCTTAAAATAAAACCATCCCTCAGTGTTCATGCTGCAGATCATCTGAGCAGGGTAAATCCCACCATGCCCACGTTGTGCTCAGCTAAACACACCTCTGTAATATCACAGATCCCTTAGAGTGGGGTGGCAGCTTGATAAACCAAGGGGACTGACTGTTTGGCTCATTTTCTGTTCTGCCAGCCCAAAATCCTTTGCAGTTTGGGATGGCCACTCTCTAGGAGGGCTAATGGAGGTGTCCTTAACTGAGCCTTTCCCTTCCAGGGCAAGAGGATCGTCAGCGAGAAACGCGCCGAGAGCTTCCCTGGCTCGGGCCGAGTGCCGGACCTGAGCGAGGAGGAGACGGACCACTTGGTGGCTTTCCGACGGGGAAGGAGGATGCAGATTGCCATCACCATGGATAACAAGGAAAAGGTAAGTGCAGTGCTAGTGACTAGCCTGTAACCTATCCATGGCAACCACTTCTTCTGCAGGCATGAGGAGGGCCCAGCCACGGGATGTTGGGAGACACTGGATGTTAAATAGTGTGCAGTTTATCTCTATATCTCTGCCTTCCATCCCCGTGAAGGAAGAAAGCCACAATCTTTTCCCTCTCCTGTGATCCTAGCTAAAGCTAGAAGTCTCCTAAACACACTGGGTTCATAAACAGATGCTGCTTTGGGAGGATTGATGAAAGTGCTGCCAGATATGGGGCATGAATCTCACCTTCTCTCTTACCAACTTCTTTTTGGAGCCGCACAGCAGACTGGGAGAGGAACAGTGTCCTCCTGACTCACTGCATGACTTAAACGTTAACAGAGCTGGTCAATATCTGCTTCTGAACCACATCCTGCTCTGCCTGGCCATCACCTGCTGAGTGGGCTGGCTGAGCTTTGTTAATCTTTGAAACATATTTCAAATACTTCTTTACAAATACCTTCCTCTTTACACACACAGAGGCATGTGCTATTTTCTTCTTTGGGAATTTTCACAGATAAGGAAGAATGCCTGCAGCAAACAGGGTCAGCAAAGACTGTGTAGGAAAACAACACTTGGAGTGGCTACCAAACACACCCAGGAATACTGGGAGACATCTGCAGCCCCTCTCTGGGATAGTGCCAACCATTTGCTGCTACTACCCACGCTCTTCTTCAGCTTTTCCTCCTCCCCAGGGCTTACCTAAGCTCCAAGAGCCCAGGTGCTCCTTTCTCGTGGCTGCCAAGCAGTGTTTTGAATGCCATAAACCTCAAATGAGCAGCCTGATTGAGCCACTGGTAACCTCAGAAGTCCACATGACAGACATCACTGTTTCAGTCTAGGCATTGTCAACACTCCTGGATGTAATGGGAATGACCTGACTGTGCCTGTGCTGTTCCTGCCCTTGAGGTAGTCAAATGTACTTCTGTAATGTGCAAGGCGAGCGTCTTCTGCTCTCTGCTGGGCTTGTTTAAACACTTGTCTCTGAGGTCATCAGGGTTAGGGCTGTACTAGGAGAGAGCAGCAGGAGGAGTGCCTGGATGTTGGCTTTAGATCCTGTGCCCTCTTTTAATTGTATGTACTGCCCTGGAAAAGGTCATCTCTCATCTGGTTTCATTATGGGATATGAAATTTGAGGCTGAGGATCCATATATGTGGTTTTGGCAATGCCTTGCTCATACCGGCCTCAAAGCATCTGGATTCAGAGAGTGTATGAGGGCAGGCCTGAGGCTGCACTGGCTAAAGCCATAGAATCATAGAAGCTTAGAATCCCAAACTGGTTCAGTCTTGTTCCCTGACAGCTCTATTTGCTGTTCCTGCGTCAGGGGAAGCAGTGAATAGATCATTCCCTGGTCGCTTCCCAAAGCACAAATGATTTTATTGACCTGTTTCATGTCTCCCTTCAGCTATCTCACATAACTTAAGAGATTGCCCCTATTTAGACTTGTCTGCTGAGGACAGTTCTTTGTTTCTGGTCATTCTCATTGTCCCCATTTGTGCTGTTGTTATTTTTACCATATTCTTTCAGTACAAGCAGACCAGAACTGCACATGGTATTCCAGTTGTGGGCTCTCCTGGATGTACTCAGCAACATAACAATGTTCTGGCTTGTTCTCTGTTCTTCTCCTAACAAGTTTGCATTTTCTTTGCTTTTTTTTCTGAATAATTGAGCTAACATTTTCAGAGAATTAGTCACAGTAACACCAAAATTTCGTTCCTGACTGTTAATCATAGCTCAGGACTCATTACTCTGTGTTTGTATACAAGAAGGGGCATTTTTCTCTGTATGAGTTATTTTGTATTACTGATATTGAATTTCATCTGTAATTTTATGATGCAGGCATTCAATGTCAAGAGATCTTTCGCAGCTCTTTCCGGGCAAATTGTATTCTTTGCCCTGGATGACTTAGTATCATCAGCAAACTGTCATCCCTCTCTTCAGCTCCTTTTCCAGACCATTTATGAGCATGTTGAGCAGCACATGTTCCAGTGGCACACTCCTGCTAATCTTCTGCCATGGAAACCATTTTCTTGCCAGTTTTTCTTTTCTATCCTTTAATCGGTTGTTAAAAGAGAAGCTTCATTTTAATCCTCAAATCGATGAGCTGCTGGAGAGCCTGGTGGGGTGTCAGTGGTGTCGACTGGGTAGCTGTACATTAGGACCCGAGCTGGGACCCCCAATTCAAGGATTAACTTTCAGTTTCTCATTAACCCCAGCATGGTTCATTCTTTGGGCCTTTTTACCTTGTGTCCCAACTGGTTCCCTGCTCTTTTGGGGTTCCCACAAAGGCCTAGGAGAAGGAATCACATCCATCACTCCCCCTCCAGTAGCCTGGCCACTGTCAAATTTGCTTCCTCCTCTGTGCACTTGTCAAATTTATCCAATTAAAGTATTTGATGGGTGTCCTTGTTACCACACATTTTCTCTATTTTTATTCATTATGAAATTCAATAAAGAAAAAAAAACCCAAACAAACCAAACAGAAAAAAAAAAGAAAAAAAAAAAGAAAAAGACTCCCATTCTTGGTGCCTGTGATGCTTCCGGCTAACCCCACGCTGTCAGTCCCAGACTGCAGCACAGCTGGGGCAGGAGCTGCCAAAGAGGAAATGCAAGGGAAAAAAGCTGCTCTCATGATCTCCTTTTCTGAGACAGCCCCGGTGCCATAAGTAGAAAGACTCTTTCACTCTCTGTTAGCCCAGAGGGCTGAAGGGACCAAATTATCCTGTGTCCTTGCAGAGCCCATCACTCTCCTGGTGCAGCTTCATGACCTCCAGTGCTGCTGCTGGCTTGGAGGTGGCACATCTGGGATCCACCTCTGCCTGGCTGCCCCTAAACCCGCCTTGGGGCTCTCCTGCATGCAGGGCTGAAGACAGTCCTTCATTTTTAGCCCTAAAAAGCCACTCCATGCTTTGGCAGTGTTTCAGGCTCATTAGTACATTAGAGCTGGGAGCCAGCAGCCCAGGACCAGTGGAGCACAATGGTTAATTAACAGGTTACAAATCATCTTTTAAATGGGCAGTTGATAGAGCTTCAGGGCTTTTAAATTGTCCTTTTATTAACAGAGTTTCCCAGGATGGTGTATCAGAAATGACTATAATCAAGAGACACAAAAGCTGCTTTCAGGGACTAACACAGAGGAGTTGGACTTGGTGCTTGCAGAGGAGAGGAATCAAACCTGTGGCAGGAGAAACACTTGCTTTTACATTGCAGATGGGAGGGGAAAAGAGGCAGAGAGGGTGGCTGAAAAGTCTTTAGCTCCCTTCAGGCAGCACAATTAAGGAGGCAGATTTTTCAAAAGAGTTATAAAAAAAAATCCTCTCATGTACTAGTTTCAAAAATCCTGCCCAGTGGGGAATCTGAGCACTAGAAAAACAGCTTTAAGCTCCTACAAAAATCTCCTTGTGCAGAAGAAATGCCAGTTGTGGTGCTGACACGTGCCTGGAGAAGTGGGTACCAAAAGGTTTGTTTAACTCATCTGATAGTCCTTATTTTTCAAAAAAAGAAGGCATTGAACTAGCCCAGAGATGCAGAAGCCTGTCAAAGCTTCTGGAGAACTGCTAGTACAAACCAGTGCTTGGCTGAATAATGGCATCAGTGCTGTCACTACTGCACGGTGACATTACCTGGGAATATGTCAGGAAGTCAGAAAAGACCCAGTGGCAGAAGGCATTTGGGATCCCAGGGTTGGTTTGAAGCAGGCTCTGCCCCACCCTGGGCCCCACCCTGGGCCATTCTGTACTGAGAAACTGAGAAATCTTGGCAGAAACCTCAGGATAAACAATCATAATCTTCCTTGACTGCTTCAGGCTTTTGTGTCCTCCTCCTGCTCTGCAGGAACAGTTACACTAGGGATGATAATGTCCATGTCATTTTTCTTAATTTTGGGGGCAGAGAGGAACAAGGAAAAGAAAAACACGTTTTGCTCCCTCTTGGCCTGGATGTGTGGTAACGGGAACAGCAGCTCTGGGGCAGCAGAACAGTGAGAATTCTGCTCCTGAGCCAGTGCAAGAGCCAAGCTGACTGTTTTCTGCACAGTTCAGACCTGCTGTCCTGGTACAAAAGAACTACATTTTTGTGGTCTTCTCCATTTTCCACAGTGCCTTCTGAGAAGCAAAAATAGAAGCAGACTAAGTCAAAAGGCAGCTGGCTCGGAGTGAGGGTGTAGAAGGATGGAGGGTTGTGCAGTGTCCCTGTGTCCCAGGTTTGTGGTGGGCACTGATGGGTGAGCATTCCAAATGGGACAGCCACTGGGATGCAGGGCTCCGGGAGAGCAAAGTTTCCAGATTTCTGTTGTTTAATCTCTCTGTCATTGCTCAGTTTGGAACTGCAGAGACTCATTCAATCTCTCACTACAGGGTTCTTCAAGCAGGGCTGCCAGAGCAGGTGACTTTGAGTCCAGAGGGAGCATTTTTGGTTACATAAGTTTTCACAGCAACATTTTGAAATAAATCCCCAGTGTCATCTTTCACCATATCCCCTTTTGCAACAGGCAGGATATCGTGAGGGGCAGCTTCTCTCTGCACAGACCCCTCTGCATTTTTCCCAAATCTTTGCTGAGAAATCCCAGGACAATGTAGCTAACATTTTCCTTGTTATTTCCAAGGATCTGTTTGAACAAACCTCCATCTGTCCTGGAGGTACCAGTCAGACCAGTGAAGCTGTCATGCACCAAGTGCAATGACAGTCCATGAACTGTATGGCCACACTTCCCACATGCCTCAGACTTAGCATGTGTGGGCAATTCTCAAAAAAAATGTGTCCCCAGCTCATTCCCTGCGTGATTCCATGAGGTCCATCCAGCAGGAGTTGCCTTAGGAGACTGGGCAGAGCTGCAGGTATCAAGACTGATATCCTGAGTTTCCCTGTAAAACTAAAGCTGTGTCTGGTGAATACATGGAATAAAAGTCCTGTTTCCAGCCTGGGCTGGACCTCGCCACGCTGCCGCTTTCTGGAAGGGCTGAGCTGGCAGTTCGTGCTGCCACGTTCCTCTTTGTGTTTCAGTTCTGCTTGGCACTGCAAAATGGCAGCAGGACAAGCTCAGCCCCCCACATCCCTGGCCCTGTAGCTGTCCAGCCAGGCAGGAAGCCTTTCCTAAAAGATCTTTATGCTCTGCAGACTGTTTTGTTAAGACCCGCTGTGATCCCATCCTGGCCTCTGACATGGCTCTGTCTCTATTATTCGTCCCATGTGGGACAGAGAGCCCCTGGCTTGGCCCATGTTTGGTGTCTGTAGCTCACTAAGAAACAGATGCTGATTGTCACCTCCTGCCAGGCAGGGGAATATCAACACCAGAGCAGAGCTTGCCAGTCTGGTGGCAGCATGGGTAAACTCCATGGGAGCAGGGATGGAACCTGGTAGAAGGATTCCATGTTTGTCAGGGATTAAAATCACTCCTAGTTTGACTGTGCTGGGTTGTAGCTGCACCTCAGATTGGATCCCAGATCTTGTACAGTGGAATCCTAAGATGGCCCAAATCTGGAGAGGTACCTGAAACTTGGTCTGCCTTGGAAAGAAACAGGACCATGCAGGACACCACTCTGCTTCCAGCCTGGGAGAAGGAGGGACCTGTGGGAATGCTTTTCTCGTACACCCCTTGCTTTCTGACTTCTTTTTTTTCTACATGTGTTTGATTTGGGGCCCCAGAAGGAATCCTTCCTCTTTTGCTGATCTTTTCTGAGCAGTTCTTACATGTCTTGGTCAGCATAGGTTCAGGCACTGATTCCCCTGCCAGGAATCCTTGTTTAATCCTTGAAATTTTTCCTGTGTTCGTTCTCTTGCAGGCAGAAGAGCGGAGAACAGCAGAGAAGAGGAGATCAGACAGTGACAGAGGCCTAGAAAGTGAGCACAGCCGGAAGGTGAGTGGGGCCCAGGTCCCTTTGTGGGGACCCTTGTCTTGGAAGAGGAAACCAGTAGAATGTGCCTCCCCACAATAGTCCTAAAGGAAGATAACCTTTGAGGTTTCTTCAGACCTAAACCATCCTGTAATTCTGTGAAGCAGCGTTGTGCTATGACATGGCTCCCACTTTTCATCCCTCTCATCATCCAAAGCTTTGCTGAGCAGCTGACACACCTGCAGCAAGCAGCATTGGAAAGGTGACAGGGACCTGCCTCCACACCTTGTTGTGGCTGCTCAAGCCCTTCACACAGCCATAGGGATGTTAGGAAGGGTAACATGCTCACCCCTGTGGCAGCACAGCCTTGGCTGGTTCCTCTCCCTAAACCATTTCCTTGTGGATTGAAAAGCTCAGGCCGTATTAGCTACAGCTCCTCACTCCAGCAGGAGCTGAGTAGGATGGAGGTAAATTAAAGCAAAGGCCTTCCCACTGACTGTTTAATGCAAAGCCTGGAGACATGCTGGCTCCCTCGAGCCTGCAGATGCTTTAATTAATGGAGCACAAATAGAATAACCCCACCTCAGTGTGATTCATTAGGAGGACACAGATGGGCTCTTAGACACTAATTCCAGCTGAGCCCCCCAGAGCAGGAAGGGGGAGCATGATAGCCTGTGGTCCAGCTAACCACAGCTACGCTGTAATTGAGGTGAGGGACCAGCTCCTCCTGCTCCGTGGGCCCCCAGCCACTTCTGCCTCTCCCCACAAGAGAGCACAGGCATCAGCCTCAGTCCTTCCCTTGCTTTTCGCTTTATGGATACATCAGGATCCATCCTGGCAGGACCCACTGTGCCTTTCCATGGGGCTGGAAGCAGAGGGGAGCACTCCCAGGCTGTGCCCCAACTGAGGGACAGTGCCTTTCTGTGGACCTCACCTCTCTCTCCTTGGGGACACGGTATCAGGTCCCCAGCTCCTGCCAGCTGAGGAATGGAGGAGCAATTGGTGCCACCCCAGCTGCGGCCCACGCAGATGGGTCACCTTGGTAACAGGGCTTTCAGTCCCTCCTTCCTGCTGCTTCTCTTATCCGCAGTGCAAGGCTGAGGAGTTAATTCCTCTTTGGGGAAGGTGTGAGGGTGGCTGGCGTGGAAGGACACGTGTATGAGGTGATGAATTACCCACTGGTAATTAGCACCCCAGGACTCAGCTCTGCACTAAGCTGTTCCCTACACACTGTTGCTTGACAACACACCACAGCCTGCCGGCTCCTGCTTCCACCTCATCCATTAACCTGACAGCTGGGCTATTTCCCCCCACATGCTCCATCAGCTCTGAACTGTCTTTCCATTAAGCTTTAAATTTTTGAGCAATGTCAGCCCTTAACCAGTCTGTCAGGAGGAGCAATAAACCAAGAGCCTGACAGCAGTGAAGGTAAAGAGCCCCTTTACTCTGGGAATGCTGCTCTTGGGAACAGGGTTGGCCCCAGCTCTGTGACTGTGGGCTCCCATGGATGCCTGGTGGTCAGAGAAGACTGGCTTCCTTCCCTGCCTTGTCACTGTGAAGGATTTCACAGGCATAACTTTGATTTATGTATCGCAAAGTCTTCAGGTTGGGGGACTCATCATTCAAACCCTGCTAAAAGATGTTGCAAGCGCTCCAGGAACTGACTCTATGCCATAAGTAAACCCTAGCAAAGGTTCCTGCCTCAGTTTTCCCCTCTGTAGAGCCAAACAGCCCCAGTGTATTTAGGCTCTGGGTAAAGCAGTGTCTTCGTGTATGCACATCACTTCAGAGAAAGGAGCTGACCTTGTCCCGAGTTGTTTTCAAATATTGCTGAGCATTTGTGGTGCTGACAGTGTAAAGTACCCTGAATGCAGCTGTTTCAGACAGTTTTATTAACCAGAAGCTCTTTTCCCTCCACTAGGATGGTGGGAAGCCAGTCCAGAAGAGCCCCGGAGACCTGAGTTTCCCCATGACTGGCCGGGAGCGCTCGGAGTACATCCGCTGGAAGAGGGAACGAGACCAGATCGACCTGGAGCGCCTGGCACGTCACAAGAATGCCAAGGGCGAGTGGCGACGGGCTTGGGATGTGGAGAAGTCGGAGCACATGTAGGTCCTTCCCTGTCCCAGGGTGCTTTGCCTGCAGCAGGCCTAAAGCCAGTGGTGGGATCTTGTGCAGATACTTATCAATCCCATGCTGTCATGTGCCTGACGAAATCCACACTGCTGCCTCTTCCTCCCCGACCATGCCCTTCAGTGGGATCTGGTATCAGAGTGATTCTCATGTTTTCTTCCTGATATGAGCTCTCCTGAGAGGGGGTACCATGTGCTGACAAAGACTGCCTGCCTTTGGTCCAGCCGGGATATGGACTGTGGGAGGGAGGGGAGCATGAACCAGGGCTCAGTCTGCATCTGGAGGATCCTCTCCATTTCCACATGAACAAATCCAATGGCAGGAGGGTACAGGTGCTCTTCCAGAAACATGGATGGACAAACTTGCATTGCTAGTCCACAGGTTCTCTCACTGGCTCTGCTTGTTTGTCCTTTTCAAGCACAGGAGAGCATAACATGCCTAAATCCACCCCACCCCATAAACTGTGCCCGTTTGGGCACTGTGGGGTCACTTCAAAAGGCCACCTGTGTCGTATGGGGACAATGCTGGGAACAGCAATGAGGGACAGCTGGGAATGGAGCCGGATACATCCCTGCCTTAATCACTGTCCCTCTGACTGTGCTGGTTCAGCTGAGTCACGCCAGCTAGAGAGCTTTGGAGGATAACTTGGCACCTGCATCAGGATAAGGTTCTAGTAGGGTGTGGAGCTAGGGGAGGTTAACAAACGTTTGGTGATAGAAGAGTTTGTACAGGGTAGGTAGGTGGGACAATCTTTTGGCTGAGGAATGGGAGCAAACACATCAATTTTCAGTCACTGAGACCCCAATAATTAGGGGTGAATTGACTTAAGTGGGTGCTGAGTGTTGATGGCAAGACAGCCCTGAGCCCTACTGTTTTTCCAAAAATCCACTTTTAAGAGAAAAGCCATAATATAAAACAAGCAGGACTAGAAACCAACCAAATGAGTCTGGTTTGAGATGGCAAGTCCTGAAGCTACTTCAGATTGTGTTAGGAAGCTTGGGAAGCTGCATTTGAGTGTAGTACAGCTACACTACATCTATAGGATGTTCATAGAATTTTATATATACGTATTGGTACTGATGTCAAAGTTTTAGAGGTTCTTCTTTGGGGTAGAACTGCCTCACAGCCTCAGTTAGCACATGCAGCTTCAGCTGCTGCTGAGAAACCTGCACAGGTTTGCCTGTGGGCAGGTGCAGAAGGGCCAAAGGCCGGAGCTTGCGTCGTGCCGAGGGCTCCTGCCCACGCTTTGCACACTGGAGGAGGATGGTCAGGTCTGACAATGCCTGTTTTTAACCTGCAGGTTTGAAGAGGACTTTGTTAAGGATGGGGAGCCAGCCTTGGATAATCCCAGCAATAAGAAAGGTTGGCAAGGGACACCTAGACTCTGTCCTGACGCTAGTGAACGCTGATCGTGCGCATCCCAGTGCTGCAGCAGCTGCCGTGGCTGTCAGCTGTGAAGCTCTGCTTTCCTGGGCAAATGCCTCTGAGCTGGGGGCTCAGCCCTCCCTGCTGGGCAGAGGGCTCAGGGGATGGGATTTGAGCAGCTGGGTGCTAGAGCTTTGGACCTTCCCAGGGAGAGCAGTGGCTTCTGTAACCTGGTACAACACTGTGGAGGCTCAGCCCTGCCTCCTTTCCCGTACACTGGTTTAAGAGGCAATCCTATTCCAGAGCACATCATCTCTGATCCCTATGGCACATGCTGGCTTCTTTACTAGCATAAGTCCATCCTGACTCCTGTTTCTCAGGAGATGGACTGGCAAAACCAAGCTTTCCCTCATGACACCCTATTTGAACATCAGGCTTTTTGCTGCCTATCCATTACAGACCCTCACTCACTTTGGTGCATCCTTTCTTGTGTCCTTGCAGGGGGAAGGAATGCAAGGAAATTCCAGCACAGGTCCTTTCCTCCCGACGGGAGAGGTGAGTAAACCACAGGACTGTGTTGTGTCACCCCACTAAATGCCAGCACCTCTGATATCCCTGAGGGAGAGGGTTCTTTCCAGACACTTGCAGATCTGGAGAGCCTTTTGGAGCATACCACATGGCTGCTTTCATAGCTGTGTGCAGAGGAGAAGTCTTCCAAGAACAGCATAAGTGAGACTGTATCCAAGGAATAAGATTTAAAGTTAGAATTGGAATTTGGAATTTAAAAAAACCACACAAGGAACACCCTAAATTCTTGATTTGTCTTTATTACTTTAGAAAATATGCGTGCAGTATGCACGCAGCTTCAGAGACTTCCCACCTCAGAGGGCCTTTCCAAGGGTACAAGGGCGTTGGCCTGCTCAGTGGTCCATCAGCTGCTTCTGCCTGCTTTTGCGTGGCATTTCCAACCTGTTTTCCAGGTGGAGGACATCATGGAGTGAATGTGAGCGACCCTGGTCCGAAAGGAGTGCCTGCTGTGAGCAGCCGAGCCAAGGGGAAGGACAGACTGACAGGCAGAGCCAGAAGGTGAGGAGCTGGCAGCACTGTCATGGTGTGCACGTCCATGTCTCCCTCCGTGCCTAATTATGAAGACGCAGCCTGTGCCAGGGCCTCACCACCCTCACAGGGAAGCGTATCCCACCTAACAGTGCCCTCTGTCAGTGGGAAGCCATTGGCCCTGGTCCTGTCACTCCAGGTCCTTGTAAATAGTCTCTCTGTATTCCAAGCTACTTCAGAGTAATTTTAGCCTTCAGTTTCTGCCTCTGTGTCTGCTGTCGTGGAGACCTGGGACACTTGGGCACTGTCAGGCAAGCAGGACCAGACTGTGGCAGGAATCAGCACAAGCAAACTGTATCTTCTTAGTCTGACTCAACTGTCTGTTCTGGCAATTGGAGTTTATGTGTTCATCACAATTAGAATTACAACAACCAGTTCATTAAGATTTACTGGTCTCAAATGAGTGTCTCTGGATGGGCCTGGACAAGGGGCTCAGACAAGGAATACATGACCCTGGTAGGAATCCCTATCTGGGTGTCAGGCAGGGACACTGGCTTTGTAAGAACTTCAAGGCCTAAATTCTGATTACTTTTTCTTGACAGATGGGATGCAAAAGAAGGCGAGGACATGTCTCTTCTGAAGGATGACCTTGATGGCCAGGTGAGTTCCTGAGTTGCAGGCTGGCAGCTGAGTTTTCTAAACACATGCACTATCAGGAAAATTGGAATCTCTAATCCATTCCAGAGCTGGGAGACCTCTGTTTTTGGGTAACTGTACCCATCACTAACACTCCTCACATGGCCTGGTATGACAGCAGCTTCACTGCTTACACTGACCCTCTGTCAGCACAACTACCCCACCTATTCTGGTCCCTGAACACTTCTCCACCTATATCCTTTTACATCCTTTTTCCTCAAGTTTTCAGAACCATCACAGACAAGAAATACAATATATCGGTATTTTAATAAGCTGAACTTAATATGTCCTTTGTTTCTCAGAGGAGCCTTGGTATGGACAGGCAGAAGAGCAGAGGTGACGAGGGGGTGGAAGAGAACAGCACAGCTGAGCTGGAGGAAAAGGGGAAACAGCCAAGCCTCCAGGATCACGGGGCCTCCTCACAGCGGCTGCGAAGCGGGAAGGTCCAGCCTGCCCACAATGGCCAGAAGGAGGAGCGGAAAGGAGTGAGGGGTTTCAGCACAGAGGTGTCTGTGGCCAGCGCCGGGGACTCGGAGCCAGCGCCCAAGCCAAGCAAGGAAAGCGTTGGGGAAGATGCCAGTGGGAAGCCTGGCACTGCTGACATCTCCCAGGAGAAGGAGAGCACTGACAGCACTGCTTCACAGAGCAGCCTTCCGAGCACTGTGCAAGCCACCAGGCCTGGCAGCGAGGAGACCTTGTCACAGCCCATGGGAATGAATGTAGATGGAGCTCGATTGGAGAAACAGCCAACTTCGGAACAGGCGTCCTCTGAGAACTCTTCCAACAGCCACGGAGGAAAGCTTGACACAGCAGCAGGAGACAGACTGGATGCAGATCAAGGACAGCTGGTGAGCAAAGGAGGGGAAGAAGTGACCCAAACCACTGCTTTTGAGGGACAGGCACTTGCACTGAAAGGAAATGAAGATGCTGAAGGCACTGAACACCATCAGGCTTCGCCCCCAGGGAAAGACAGCTCTGACAAGACTGTTGTGCCTGAGCAGGACACGGCTAAATCCCAGTCCAGGGAAGGGGACCAGCCTGAGGACTGCAAGGACAAGGACAGTGGGAACACTCACAACTAGCAGAGATTGCACCGGCTTGCCTGAGACATAAGGTGAGTCATCTCATTAATGCTCTCAGCCATAGTTCAGGGCCACAACTCCATTTTCTGTGGTACAATGGCACCATACCAGATAACTGTTCAGAAATGTTCGTTAGCAGTGCTATGGATCTCTAAGGTAATTAAATCTGTGCATCCCAAAGGCCTGTCCTGGAGTGGGTGGGGAAGGAATGGAAAGACAGATAGGAAAATTTGGGCAGAAAACTGGGCTGCTGAGGTTGGTTGATGACACACATTAGTTAGGGCACATACTGAACTATTCCTGGGAAACTATGACCTTAGAAAGGATGGGAGGAATAACCTCAGTGGGATGAGTTTATTTCTGCCTCTGGGGTGATCACAACTTGAGGTCAGTGTGGTCCTTCCCCAAAACACTTGCAAAGCCACAGGGGCCCACCTTGTGGGCAGAGCTTAGGAGAAGGTTGATTGTATGTGGGATTCTCTTCCCAGTACAAGGTCTGTGAGTGCTATGCTTTGAATTACAGGTGGTAACACTAATGTGCAGGGCAGTGTATAAATACACAGGGTGAGATGATTCCTGGTGCAAAGGCCCACAAACCAAACAGAAAGGAGGGAGAACAGAGCTGGTTAGGGAGCAATGCTCCAGGTTTTACACAAACAAACAATTTTCTTCCATCAAGGCAAATGCAAAGCCAGGAGAAGGAACAAAGGATGACAAGCACAAAGGTAAGGTAGAAATTAGGAGGAAGGGGAAAGGAGAGAGGGTAGGGGCTCTTTGCAAGGTGCGTTTTTGCCAGCAATGTCCCACAGAGCAGGACATCACACTAAACAGAGATGAGCGTTTCCAGAACTCAATTCAGCTTGCCTAACACAGGAGTGGCTCTCAGGATACTCCTGCCTCTCTCCTTCACAGAGGCAGCAGCTCTGTTCCATAAGTAGGCACTTGAGGCAATGAGCTGCTCAGAGCCAGGCAGGCAGATCCCCCCACCAAGTTCCTTTCCTGGATTCCAGAAACTTTTCTCTAGACCCTACACAGCAACGTGTCCCCTGGTGTTGCTCAGTATTCCTCCCAGAGGTACAAATGAGCTTAGGGATGAAGTGGCTAAGCTGCTAACAAAGACATTCCGTATAATCCAATCCATACAAAAGGCAGGGAGAAGTGCAAGCGTCATAGTGATTTCAAAAAGACAAAACATCAAGAACCAGCAGGAGCTGGTTCTGTGCTTGAACTAAAATTCCTTCAAGTGAGGGAAACTAATTTGAACAGCATTTAGGAGAATGTTATGAAACACCTGGATGGACATAGTGGGAGATTACTGTCCAGCCACGCCTCTCCAATCGACCAAAATTCCCACCAAATTAGAGGACGAAGGAATTAATGACTAGTTTGCTCACTCAGGATAACTTTAATTAGACGCCAGCTAAGAGGAAAGAATAAATTAGAGTAGTCCATTTTCATCTCAGCGATGGAGATTCCTATGGTTTGGTAATAGGGCCCTGAGTCCACTTCAGAGCTCAGTAGGTATCTGTAACAGCCGGAAACATCTGTACTCAGTGATAATGATGTGCTGGTCCCCTGCCCTGCTCAGGGGCTCCACAGGGCCCGTGTCCCATTCACATTAAATGCAGATCTCACATCCCTTCCTGCACAACCACAGCCCTGGGCAGCCACCACGTGGGTTTCACAGCTTCCCCTCCCAACGTCTATTTATGGCACTAAAAATCTCCAGCACCTTCAAATCAGTGGGAGATGCTGTGCAGAGAGTGTGGTGGGGCTTTCATCCTTCGCTTCAAATAACAAGGAATAAATATTTACTCAAAGTGCAGGACTGGAATCCCTGGAGAATGTCCAACAAGTCCCAGAGAAGTAAACGATACACAAAAACCACAGAAGCTTTTCCCTGAATTCTCTTGAGAAAATTAATCTTAACATCTTTAGAGAAAATGCAGCTGGGGGTAGATTTCCAGAGCAGCTCCAGGGATCTGACCTTGCAGCACTGGCTGACGTAAACAGGAGTGGGGCAGGCAGGGCCCGAGTGCTGCAGGACGGAGGAGGTCAGCAGAGGTCGGCTCTGATGCAAACCAGTGCCCAAGGTTGGTGCAGGAAGCAGCACAAGCAGAAACCAGCACTTCCCAAAACAGTTACGGCACTGCAGAAGAACAACCAGCTTCCTCAAGGTTCAGGAGACAGGAAGATACCATCTGCTGGTATGTTTGGGGAGTTGGCCTAGGATTGGCAGGGTTAAAGGCTTGTTTGAATAGCATCGACTTCCCTGGTCCTTCCTGCAGCCCACACCACCCTCTAGAGCCCACCGTCATGCCATGGGCATTTCAAATTCCCAGAACACCTCTGAGTACCACCTAAGTGGAGAGCTTAGTCTTCATGGAGAGTCAGGGAATGGGACTTGACACAGCTATCTCCATACCTCTGGAGTGATGGCACAACATAGGAGGACAGTGTTAACATTAGAAAACACAGGGATTCTGCGAGAATGGTGCAAGAGACTAATGACACACAGGGAAGGACTCCAGGGCTGTTGAGGGAATGTTGTTTAGTCTAGGAAAATGAAGGCAGAAAGCAGTGGAATTGTGATCTCTGTAGATATGTGGGTAGTGAACACCAGCAAAGGGGAAGAAACATCCAAGCCAGAACACAATGCTGGGGCGGGGACCAATGTATTGGAAAAGCCCAGAAATAAATATGGGAAAATTAGGAAAAGGTGGCTACCTGTCAGAGCACTTGGAAGCTCACCACAGATGAATCCTGAGGTGCACTTCCTGGAGCTTTACACGTCTAAACAACTCAGGGCTTTGATGGGCGAGCTGCTGCCATTCCAAACACCAGGAACAGAGCTGCTCTCGTATCCTGCGGTTCTTCCTGCTATCCCAGACCTTCATCAGCTGTGTTCAGCTGTAGCTTCAGGGAGTTCTGCACATCCCCCCATGACGTGGGGCCTAACCAGTAGGTCCCACAAGGGCTTGGTGTTGGCTTGGCCGTGAAGGCCATCCCAGTGACATCCCCCAGCCAGCCAGGCTGGGAGGTGTGAGACAGACAGCACCGATCTGCGTCAGTCCTCTCCTGTGACACTGACACACAGAGGGAGTTCTGCCACCACAGAATTCCCACTCTGCTGGCAAAGCCCAGGCAGCACCCAGGGGCACTGCGGTCCTGAGCCGCAGCTCACAACCAGCCCAGAGCTGTTCAATCTCCCATCGGCCCTGGAGTTACACACAGGAAAGAGGATACGGTGGGAAATGTGAGAAAGGCTAATCACTGGCTAATTACCAAGAGAAGGAATGACTTTAAAGCCCACCAGTGTCTTGGCTGTAAAGACTCATTCATGCATGGGAAGAAGGTGTCTGTATTGAAAGGATAATACTGCAAAGCAGGGAAGGGAATTGTCTCCCAGCACTGAAATACAGTCAGAGCCTTCTGAAAGCATCAGTGATCAAATAGATTCACAATAGGGAGAGCTCGTGCTGGAGTCAGTCACACTCATAAACCAGATTATTTTACAATATCTGAACTACCAAGTGTGACTGGCAGTCTGCTTCTGGCCCTTCCCAGGCCCATTAAACCCCAGTGTGCTGCCACAGCACTGAGCACCCCTCGGCAGCAGGACACAGCCAGCCCTCACTACTGCACACAGACAGGAGAAGGAATTAAGTCTCCAGCAACAATCTCATCTCAGCTGTACACAGCATCACTTGTGGCAGCACCTCAGGTCTGATTTCAATGCAGTTCCTTATTAAATATCTGTGGCTGTGTCTTTAGATGATTCCTTGAGAGGTTTCTTTTTTATGCAAGCCAAGCTTCTTGTGTCCTCTCCTGCCTTTGCAGGATTTCATCTCTTTTTTTTATATCCCCCTCCCTTACTTTTCTTGGGAGCTTTGGGTGCTGGAATCTGCATCAGCAAAAAGCAGATCTATGGATTTAAACATGGATGCAGGAAAATGCCAGCTCAGCAATTCTGAGCAGCACCCAAGCATCTGGCAACTAGAAAAGAACAAAAAAGTCTGCCTTTCCCAATTAAAATCAGCATGTCTGGGTCTGGAAGCAGCTCTAGGACTGCAGGCTCCACTCACAGGATAGTTTTTCGTTAGGAAAAGCTGATTCACCCTCTGCCCTTGGGGTTCGCAAGTGCTGCATCCCCAGGCTGGGTTCACCAGCAAGGATCACAAAGCCCTGCCTGAAATCAGCCCCTTCTCTTGGTGCTCCAGGTGCTGAACCAGCACACACAAAACCACGTCAGAATTGTTGTTCCTGAGGAATAGGGAAAGAGTAAAGTTGATGTATCCATCCCAGTGGAGGACTGAGAGTGTTTAATCCAGACTGGTAGAGTCATCTTATCCCCTGGGCTGCAGAGCCCCCACTGCTCCTGTTGGATTTGGCAGCAGGTATCTGGGTTATGCCCCAGTGGTGCCTCCCAAGCAGCCCCAGCCGTGCAGGAAGGGCAGGGTGGAACTCAGCAGACATTTTAATTTACAGCTCAGCAGTTCCCTGGAGACTGATAATCCCGTGGCTGTCTCTGCTCTCGTTTTGCAGGATAATGTGCTGGTGGAGGAGAAGAGGAGCGCAAGCTTGTCCTCACTCTTTTACCTTCTATGAAATCAGCTTTCAGCACCTGCCCAGTGCCCTTCAGCACCATTCACAACACGTGGGGTCCCCATCACCACCCCCACCCACGGTTCTGGCATCCCCCTTCCCTATGTCAAAGGACAGGGAAGGCTGCACGCACTCCCACCCTACAGAGAACATCACTTATCTATTTGTTTGGCATATGTTGCAGCTGCGTGGCAAGCCAAGGAAATGTCTACTGGATGCACTTTATTTTATTTAATGACTAATTCTGTTTAAAGTTATGGCTTGGGTTTCTGGGCATGCCTCCCTTTTTTCCCCAAAGGCTGGAGGGGCCTGCACATGCCAGGGGCTGTGCCAGCAACTGGAATAGCAGGAAGAGGTGACTGGCAAAGCAGAGGGCTGAGGTGTTAGGGTGTAGTTCAGTAGGTGGGTGAAGAAGTAGTGTTCAGAGCTCTTGTACTAAAGGTTTGCACGTGGTTGAAGTGTTGGCAGAGGTGTATGGTAGTGGCAGGGGCTGTGGGGCACGAGCAGGATGGATGGATGGATGGATGGATTAATGGATGGATGGATGGACGGAGGGAGCGCTTCTGACAAGCACAGATGAACCCCAGCACTTCCTCCTTGAAGAGCCTCCAGCTCTCCTCCCCTCTTAGAGGCTGAGGAGCACATCAGGACAGTGCTTTGTGCCAAGGAAGGTGGCTGCTCCGGTGACCAGGTGTGTGCATAGCTCAGCAAACTCCGTGCCCCCTTCCCAAGGGTACCTGGGCATCCCTGCAGCATGGCAAGGAGGGGGACAGCACAATAATCTTCCTCCTCCACCACACTGCCCAAAGCAGTTGGCAGCAGGACCCAGGCCAAACTGGAGCTGGAGGTCGAAGACTTCATATCAAACATTTTCACCTTCCTGGTTGTGCCTTCCATAGCCTTGTGCTTGAATAAGAGGGCAGAAATCCTCTCTAAGCTGCCCTGCAGACCTTCTGACCTGGCCTTAAAGATACCTTTCAAATGGAGGATCTGGAGGAGCATTTACAAGCACAAACATGCAGGATTTCCAGCTGCTTGGCTTTCCAGTTACCGCAAGCTAGGACCTAGCTGGAATACAGCTACCAGTCATGGAGAAGGCACAAGGAATAACACAACATAATTTCTGACTTCTCAATGACAGAGCAGAGTGGGCATCACCCTCACTTCGAGGTGCTGCTCTAAAACTTGTTGCCAGGGTAAACATCCCTGGGACAGGTGTGTGTGGAGACTGCCTGGAATGTCCTGCAGGATGTTGGCTGACCAGGCTGGCAGACTGCCCTGGAGATCAGGTTGGCACGTGTGGACTGAAATACTCTACGCTGCTTTAATAAACTAATATTTGCACAGACAAACATTTGGTTTTCCACGTGACTTAGACCCGTGACACCTATCATGAAGCAAGAGCCTGGGAATTTCCTCCCTGTGCCAAATTCAGGAGACTTTACTGGCATCACACCAGGTATTATCAAGAAACAGAGCGTTCAGCTTTTGTGTTTTATCAGTAGAAACATGTCCACCCCACCAAAGCCCACACTAGGTTTATTTGGACTTACCCAACAGATAGAAGAACAGATAAATAGAAGATTGTAAAACTGCTCCAGGTCCTGGAGCTTCTCCGTCACTGTTAAAGGCTGATTTTCCTTATCTGACTGGCTCAAAAATCTGCTTGCAATTGTTTAGTTTTTTAATTTATTATTATTTTGTACATCAGGTGTCTGACCTCACTCTTGGTCCAGTCAGACTGTCATTACCAGCATTTCCCAGGAGCCAGCTTGCCTCATGGTCCATGGAACACACAGTCTCAGCTCAAGAGCTGTTGCCCCCCAGGAGCAGTCGGACACATGGCCAGGCAGGAATTTTACAATGCCCTGGTCCAGCACTGTGTTGAAGAGATAAAAAAACCTTACTGTCCTAGACTCCATTCTGAAAGGAAAACCATTGCTGGTCCTCCATTCCCTCCTTTTTTTCCTTTCTTCCAAGTGACTTTGCAGGTAATGATGCCCAGGAAGGACTGAGTCTGATCCAGGCTCCGGGGATGGGACTGGACAGGTTGTGCCTGTTCTAAGTGTATTTTTTCCTGCTCATTAACACTTTGCTTGATGCACTTTGTTTGGTGCCTGGGTTGTGACTTTTCAGACAACTGTGGCTTAGCTGTTTCTTCTTTATGGTGAGAGAAAAAAACTGAAAAGTTGACAAATCTGATGTAGAGGGATTATTTATATGAAATAAAAGTTGGAATGAGGAAAAACCTCCTGTTTCTTACTGTTTCTCAGTTCCACATGTAGAGTTTTCCAAATTGAATCAGTAGTCTCTGCTTTTTAGAGCAACAGGTCCAGTTCAGAGCACTGATTCCTTCGGGAAGCACTGAACTCCTGGGCTACTTCAGCTTCCTCACCACAAAAGCTCCCTGCCACGATGCCAGGAAGATGAGGATCACTTTTTCACTGAGGCATCAAAGCCACCACCTCATCACCACTGCACTTTTCTTGCAAGCAAATGTAACGGCAGCTTGCAGAGTTCAGTCATCTGCCTGCACAGGTACCTGTTCCTTCCCAGCAGTGGCTGGTAGCTGAAGGATTTGGTGGAAGTTGTTCTAGCTTTTCCAGACACCAGGGAAGCAGCAGCACTCCGAGGCAGCATGCTTTTTCCTTCAAACCGAAGGATCAGCTTGCCACTAGACACTGTTCTTTCCCTTAAAAATTTACAATTAATTTCAAGACAGCAACTCTGTAGCTAAAACTATCAGAATTGATCCCAGACTAGTGAGTCAGCTCTTGCATAAAGAAGTTAATTTAAAAAACTTCAAGCCAAGGACAAAAATACATCTGGATAAAGTTGGAGATACTTGTTTCCAAAGCATTTACTGAAGGAGGCAATAACACAAAATCCTGTAAGCAGTTCAGCTCTCCAGTCCTACCTCAACAAGTCCAATACCCACAGCAGGAGCATACACTCAGGCCACTAACCAGTAAAGCCCAATACAGAGTCCCTAGACATAAAAATAACAGAAAATTTCACTGGTTTTCCACACTAATCTCCCTCCACATAAACTGGTTGCAAGTGGCAGAGGGCACTGGCACTTAGCCATCAATTTTGTATTTTAAGTGCGTAATACAGCAATTAGTGCTTTTCAAGTCAATGAGAGACTCAGAGCAGCAGCAGGATACAGCACTGCTGGTAAGTTCAGGACATTGCCTGCTGCCTTCCCTGGAAAGGTTGTACAGCAACAGCTTGACCAGCTCCCAGGTTCTGCACGCACTGGCAGGCAACACTGGGAAGTTCACGGCCGATTCCTGCTCACACCATCCCAGTGCAGGGACACAGCACCTGGCCAGCTTTCCCAAAACTGCCTGTGAAGACCTGTGGAACAGCCACAAGCCAAGATTCATCTCCTTAGCTTAATGCTCCATCTTGGCTATGACTGTTTCTTACCTCATTCCCCTCTCTGTGTGCTCCAGCAGCTCCAGGACGCAGAGCTGGCCGTTGGTAACACCCCCCTGAGCAGCCCACCGAGATCAGCTTTGACTTCTCCGAGGGAAATCGCCAATGCCCAGAAGCAGCCATTGATTTTCTTATCATCACTACACCACACAACTGCTTTTCAGCTACACTCAGGGATTAAGTCAAGATTCCCTGTCAGAAATACTGCACAGGAATCTGGGATTAAGATGACGTGCATTGCATCGGATGAGCCCACAAGAGAATGCGTGCAGGGAAAAGAGAGCTTTCAGAGATGGAAACGTGAGCCAGCTGCTGGAGCAGATTACATGCTCCAGTAACTCTCTTTCCTGCTATTTCCTTTCCTTCTGGTCCCTCTGCACGTGACTTACACAAAATGCTCTCCTTGGACAAACTGGGCTCACTGGGACAAGACCAGCACACACAGGCAGAGGGCAGGTATTAGATGTCGATAAATAGGTGTGAGCCAGAGGCATCTATGTGCAAGAAGAGAGCCAAGGAGATTTGGACAAACAAGCTCTGTTCTCTGTGCCACCATTTTTTAAAGGCTCTCAGAGAACAAAAATCTGGAACTCGGGCCTTAAATGATACACAGACTCAAAACTTGGAGGAAAAGTTTGCATTACAAAATTATTACCATGTTTAATCAATAAAAAATGAAGTAAAAAAATAAAACCACAGATGCCAGAATTCCAGCCATGTGCTTACAGCCATCGTGCCTTTACAGGATCATCCCAGAGTCAGTAGTTCTGAGACTCCTGTCAATCTCCTTCTATCACGAAAGCAAAGGGCTTTAAGGTATTTCACTCACATTTGAGTATCTCCTTCATCCAGCTGCCTTCCAGGTATCTCCCTTCCTCGCCAATATGCACACACCAGGAATACGGCACAACTCTGTTGGCAGGTGACACGCAGGACAGCAGTTGTGTGAAGGGAATAACCCTCCCCAGCAATTCCAAGGAATCGACATCCTGAATCACAAGGTTACAGTCATTTCTACCTAGGAAGCAACACACAACCCTGTGCCTTGTCTTGCCTGATGTAATCACACTAAGTGAACCGGAATTTTATTATTTTTTTGAGGAGCAATGAAGGGAAAGGGTGAACTGGAGCTGAATTAACACAACAGACAACACAACCATCTGCCTTTTAAACCTCAGCTTTACCCCAGACTGGTGACTGCACCATTTTAGGGCACTAAAGCAATTCTGTTGAGATGCAGATGACTGTCTCAGTACAACGATAGCAACATAACGTAAAAATTCCCAGTCCAAATATCTGTTGCAGCCAATCTACTTCCCAAGAAATCCCTAGTGCCCTGAATTTTAAGTTAGCTTACACCTAGAAACCAGTCCAGATGAGCCACTTTTGTTACTAGAGTATTTGCAAAGTGCACTTAGTCACCGATTTCTTCGACAGTCTGTCATGACAAGAGTAAGAAGCACAGCAACGAGCTCATCACAGGCTGGCAACAGCATCCCAACGGGAACACATCTACCTCTGGAGGGCTACGATTCCTGGCTAGAAAAAGGATGGGGAAGACATTGTAGCTGAAGAATATGGGTACAGAAGATTTGGAAAACCAGGCTGCTGAAATCACCAAAGCTCCCTGGCCATTAGGCCAGCAGCCCACAACCCTTCTGCATCTTCCCCAGGCAGCTTCCCCTCCTTGGCAGCTCAGTACAACCAGAGTCAAGCCCCAGGATGCTCCGAAGCCAGTTGTAATAGGTACAGAAATAGCAGCATTTCACTAAAATCTGTTTGTCAGCAGAGGAGAAGATGCAAAAACACAGTCTGGGAACTCACCAAGCCTGCACTTTCCTACAGGAATGCAGACAGCCACAACCATCCTCATACTGGCTCATCAACTATTTTTAGCACCAGAAGGGGAGGCAGCCATCAGTGAAGGGCCTGTTCCCTTTGATCCAGCGGATCTGAGCACTGTCTCTGTCCCAGAGATCCTTTGCTACCAAAACCACAAGCCAGGTAAAGAGCTTTAGGTTGTTCCTGCTCCTGAGTACAAGGTGTCTCTGAGCAGTTACACGACAGGTTGGAAGAGGGCCACGCAGCCCATTTAATTCCATTCACTTCCTCTCCCCTCTGCGCCATGCAGCCAGGCTCTATTAGTCTTCTGAGAGCAATTGTAGTTAAAATGAAGGATGCCAGGAGGCCCTGGACACTCAGCACACATTGCATGCATCGTTCGGAGCCGCTACAGAGTCCCCAGTTCCGAGCTGCAGGCTAGCAGCAGAGAAATCCCAGCATCCATGTCATTGCACACAGCTTTATTTCTCTCCAAAGGTTTTACAAGTTAAACACAAGCTCCTTCTCAGAGACACTTCCCAACTGGTTCTGAATTTAGCACCCAAGCCAAGGAGCAGACTAAACTCAACTGGCACCACAATGAGCCTGGTTTCTCTGTCACTCATTCCTCCCTCAGGGAGCTGCAGGAACTTTCCCCCACAACCAGAGGTGTATCCCAAGGCCAGCAAACAGCACCGCTGTCACCAGGACCCGGAACTGCCGTGGGCGTGCGCAGCCCCACGGAGAGGGATCAACACGCTGCAGGCAGAACCACCAAGGGAACGAAATCACCCGCTCACAGAACAGACACCCACGGGGCCAGGAGCCGATGCTGCTCCAGGACACTCAGCTTTCCCCCTGTGGATGAACAGGGAGAGCAGAGAAGCAGCCTGGGAGGTGACAGCTGCAGGGCAGCCGTCTGCTGGCACAGTGCTTCCAGCTCCTCCACCTGCCCCGCAGGAGGGTGGCAGTGATCCCATGATTTTGGCTAAAGTGACTAAGCGGGATCGTTTCGTCCTTCCTACCAGCTTTCTGTTCTAACAACGCACAGCCTTCCCTGCATGCTCCCCAGAAAACTGGAAAGGAGGGTGAAAAGAAGATCACAAATCACTCTCCTTTTGCCTCATTTCTCCCTGCAAGTCCTCTGCTCCTGGTTCTACCTTTCACAGATGCTGTAAAGGCACTGCCCAGCTGATGATGCAGCCTTAAGAAACCACCACAGTCCCAAACTCGGATTTTGATATGAAATAGCTCTTTTCAAGCAGCCAAGTGCCGTATTTTACGGTACCTTTGTGATCTGCACAACTGAAATACGTGCGCCACGTTACAGAACATTTGTATCCCACAGCAGACGGAACCTGAACTGCTGTGATTCTTTCATAGGGATGCAGCACAACCTGGCAGCCTCACAGATTCAGCTGAATCCATCCATCTGGAAAGCAGACATGGAACAACATGGCTCTTACGGCTTCCTAGTTGATATCCCACATCCCAGAGTCATGAAAGGCCATTTTTTCACTCTGCTCATCAAGAAAAAGAAGATTTCTGAGGATCACAGGGCAGGAAACCATGGAGCTGGGAGGAGAGCCTTCCCAGGACACACCAGGAGCTGCCTGGCCCAGACCTACCCTGGTTCCGCATGCCCCCGAGGTGCGGGGACGATCCATAAGCGCTGCCATCCCTTGCAGGCAGCAGCACGAGGGTACAACCACACTGCAGCTCAGAGCCCACCAGTACCCACCACCACAGCTCCACCTGCTCTGCCAGCACAGATCAACCTTTCCAGCACCACTGCTTCGTTTCCACAATTAGCAGGATTTAGGCACGTACAGAGGTTTCTCCAGCCTCACCTAAGCAGACCAATGATAAATGAATCAACATCAGATACCACAACTGCCCATTGCAGTGGCCAAGTTTTTGCTACTCAGACCCCTTCCAGTTCAGCACTCTTCCTCCCACCACCGAAGAGAACATACTTTGTTACAGAGACTTTCATATTGGGAAAATATTTTAATATAGTAAACAAGTCAATTTACCTTCCACATATTTTAAATAAGTTTATGCTCATCGTTAAACAAAACTGTTTTTACTTCAACAATGGATTACAGCCTCTAAATTGGTATTGTTCCCAGCTGATCCTGTAAATAGCGAGGAATTTTGGACACCAATATCCTTGTATAGGTAACAGACTGGCATAAACAGCGCAGGAATTCAATGCGGGTTCAAAGGGAGAAGCTAGCCCTGGTGAGGAAGAAAACGAAGCCACAAAATTCCCTTTTGAGGAAAAAACGGGGGGAAAAGAAGATACCGCAGTTCCATCGAGTCCAAACGGGGCCGAGTCAGTCTCCAGGTCAGTCTCCGGTCAGTCTCCACGGGCGCTGCACGGTGCCGCAGGGACGGACGAGCCATCGGTCTCCATCCTCAGCCGAGCCCCGCGGCCGCATCCCCGGCGGCGCGCGGCCTCCCGC
>VZRS01004746.1:82126-95143 GCA_013398055.1 Ifrita kowaldi
ACCCCCCCCCACCAGCGTAACGGGGGGCTGGTGAGCGGTGCCCAGGGAGGTGAGCGGTGCCCAGGGAGGTGGGCAGCACCCGCCGAGCCTCAGGGAACGGCCTCCTGCAACATGCCCAGCACTGGAGGAGGTCAGGAGTCTCCTCTCTGCCTTGGCTTCCCGACGGAGTTACTTCTTAGTGCCTCCCTGATGCAGGTATGTGCTGCCTGCACCTCTGTGAGGCTGCAAGGGTGCCCGAGCTAGGCGGCAATTTTTAGAGGGAAAGCCTGCTTTAGTTTTGTCCAAATTGAGCTCTTCCCAAACCTGTTATTGATACAATCTAAACCTCCTCTTGAGGTATGGCTTCACCTTACTCCACAGGTGTTAGTTCCCTACAAAATTGTTCTATTGTCTTGTTCAAAAGACAATTAAAATGCTGATTGGGGTATAAATTACCCTTGTTTTCTTTATGGTGGCAAAAACCCCCAACTTTTGTGAATGATGTAGTTGTGCCTTCTGCAATTATTTTCTCCCTGCCTTCAATCTGAGGTCAGTCAGGTGTAGTGGTTGCAGCAGAAACCTCTTGTAAACCAGGACTTGTAGTTCTGGAGGAGGCTACAGTAACTGGAGAACTTCCTATTACTCAAAGAGGCTTCCCCAAGAAGATATGTTATGGAATAAATGGAGTAGCTTCAAAATAACTGTAATTTTTGGGAAGGATGGATTGTGTTGACTAAAAGCTCCAGGTCTGCTGTCTGTATGTGGAGGGGGGGCATTGCCATGGTGGTCTGTGTGCACTGAGTGGGCAGGACAGGGAGCTCCCAGGGTCCAGCAGCAAAAGGAGCATCTGGGAGGGGCTGTGAAGCCCCTCCAGTATGGAGTGTGTGGCTGATTCTTCTTACAAAGGCAAAGCAGTTTTGGGGCTGAAACCTGCCTGTTTGGGCCGCTGGAGTGGACTGGATGATTTTTCAAGGTCCGTTCTAACCCAAACGATTTTGAACTTCATGCTGTGGCCTCTTGGAGTATTTAATGTTCATGAAATGCTGCTGCATGTCTGGGAAATGTTTGTTAGCCAGTTTTGTGACTTCTCTGTGTGCCCTGGGCCTCTCTTGTGCTGATTGGTTACACCTGATTGTATTGGTTACACCTGTGTTCTCCTTTACAGTCAAATGTCTCACACCTAAACAGAATTAGCTGATGGTTCCCAGCTGGCAAAGCTTTCCTGAGTTATAGAATTGCCTGTTCTGTGGTGTTCTAGAGGTTATATACACAAAATTGCTTGAGCTGTATATGTTTAAGTTTAATTATACACATGAATTTATAGCAGTTCCTACAAAATGGATTTTCTAGTAACTTTTCAATGTGTTTTCCCTCAGTGATGGGTTTGCTCCAGCCCCTTCTCCTTTTTTGTT
Organism: Ifrita kowaldi; assembly: GCA_013398055.1. Lineage (NCBI taxonomy): Eukaryota > Metazoa > Chordata > Aves > Passeriformes > Cinclosomatidae > Ifrita > Ifrita kowaldi. Next base: position 83,518 of record VZRS01004746.1, read on the forward strand.
CAGCAGGTGAAATGATGATGAGTTACTACCTCGCACAAGTCCTTTCCCTATGCTCTTGCTTAATTCCAGTTAAGAGACAGAGGATTGACATGTACAGGGAATGCCTCTGGGGCTTAGTGAGGTCTTGACAGTTTTTGGCTGGTGCTTGTCGAGTTGAAGTACTGAGGCTTGAACAACAGGCCCTGAGCCAAAGATAACCTCTAGATGAACCATCCAACTAAATGTTATATGTACCCGCTCATATCCACCAGTATTATTAGCACTATGATAGATCTGTTCATTGTTGAAACATGTATTCACCTTTCCCTATTTAGGAACTGAACAAGGCTGGAAGTGCAGGGAAATTGTTGGAACATTCTCAGCAAATGTAGTGAGTGTGGTGGGCTTGTGATGTTCTGCCTTCAGCCCAACAGCTTCACCTCCCTGTTGCATTTATTTGTGATTCAATCATGCTGCAGTGGAGACCTGCCCTTCGTAAAACTCACAATTTCATGGTATTATTCAAGAAATTCAGTGTTCTTAAGGTTCTCTTCTCCCTGCCAACCCTCTGCTCTCAGGGCTTTGACAAGGCTTGTGTTCATTAAATGTGAAGTCTTGGCTTTTGCCAAAGTCAGGTGAAAGCTTTCCATCTTATTGTGGACAAATAACTGGGTGTGACCTTCTCTCCAGGCAGCTGTGGGCAGGCGTGTGCCTTCTCTCCTAAACAGAGCTCCTTGCTAACAACCACCCCTATAGGAGCTGCAGTAATGATGTTTGCTTTAACCTCGGGGTTTTAGCAGAAACACCAAGCTGTGCTCTGAGCGACTCCTGTCGTGCAAAACTGGAGCTCTGGGGTCTTGTGAAGTCAGGGACTGTGTCTGACACTGCGCACAGCTTGCAAATTATCCCTCTCTAGGATTCTTCCTAAAGAGCACAAAAGAGATCACTTGCTGGAGACAGAGTCAGGGCTATGTGATGCAGTCAGGGACTAGATCTGCCAAGGAAGGAGAGCTGCAGAGCCCCTGAACAACCACTCCAGCCAGCTCTGCAGGCTCCTGTTCTTTATAAGCTCCTTTAATTTTGACTTCTCAGGTCGGAGGGTCCACTAGAAAGCTTGAATTCTGCTGCTACCTGTTGCAGGGGGATGTTTGTTTGCTCTCCAAGGGCCCCTGAAGGATGTAGTTAAATAAACCTGTATTATTGATTTCCCATGATCACAGTCTGTGAATAGCATCCCAGTGCTGCAGGATAGGGAAGACTTAATTAAGGGAAGATTGCTGGCCTGAGATAGATTCTCTCTGTGCAGACCCTCCTTCTGAGAGTAGCAGAATACTGGATGGGATGCCTGGGACATCTCTCTGAGCTGTGCAAAAGCCTTTGCAGGGAGGGGGAGAGTGCTGTAGGTTGAGGCTGGATATTACAGAAACAAGAGCTTTGGGCTAGCGTGTGGAGAAGTGAAGTTTGTGGAAGAGCCAGGGAAGACAATGGCTGACACCTGTTCAGTTTAGTGAGCTGAGCAGGCAAGTAGTTGGAGTAAGTTGGGCTGGTGGAGTGGGAAGGAAATGCTGATGAGCGTAAGAGCAGAATGGGGCTTCCTCCCCCAGTATCCTGATTTCCTGTGCAGTGTTTTGTACTGGAGGTGAATACAAGGGGGGAGCTGGCTGCATCCACCTCCAGGTGTGGTACAAGTTGCTTTCCTGTTCTTGTTACTCTGCTACTGAAGTGTGCCATGAGATGGGCATGTTGTTTGTGTGCCACTGCTCCTCATGCTCTTCCTTTCCTGTTAATGACCTGTCTTGGAAAGTTTTGTTCTTTTCCCAGTGGTCAGGAATGGTGTGGTTCAGCCAGCCCTGGGCAGCAGTGACCTGGCATTGCAGGAATGTATGGGATGTTTAAATATGGTGTGATCCTGCTTGCAGCCCTCACTGTGCTGTTTGGAAACACGCCGAAAGCCGTCAGTGCTGTAAACACAACACACTCTGCTCAGTGAGCAGTTAATTATGGGCCTAACCATGTCTTGGTGGTTAGATAGATAGTTTCTTGGGTTTGTTTTTCTTTGGGTTTTTTTTTTTTTTTTTGCACAAGACCTCACTGCTTTTATGGTTTTGTGGCATCTGTGGCCACTTCTCTGTGCCACAGTCCACTGCCCTCTGACTTTTGCAGCTCAAGCTGAAGAGTCATGCTGAGAGCTGTCAGGAGTCCTTGGCCTTGTGGTTTCAGCTCAAAGTGGGACACAAGAGATGCCCCTGTATACACACTCAGCAGTTCTGCTCTCCAGGGTGGTGAGAAAATATTGGCTTTGTGGTTTTAATGGTATCGTTAATCCTTTCCGGATTGCCAGGGCTCTGAGGGTAGAGCAGCCACAGGAGCAGTGGGATGGGCTGGCATTTGCAGAGCTGGGAGTACATTGCTGGTGTGCAGTGTCACAGCTCTTCACTAGAGGACAGCATTACACATGGCAAAGTGTAATTATCCTGCAACAACGCTGAGAGAGATTTCTTACGGATTTTCTGTGTGCCAGGACTAAGATGGGGTGGAGGTTACGGAGTAATTTGCTGGAAGTCAGGGAGGTTTAACAGTATGGCTTAAATCAGTGTCTGCAAACCTTGTCTCCTAAACCTTGTCTGAAGGGTAATGCTGCCTGCCTTGCTGCTGCATGCATCTTGGGGGAGGTACAGGCTGCTGGATAGGTAGCACAGGGAGAGAAGGAAGAGTATTAAACAAAAAAAAGGGAAATGTTTGCATATTAAAACTGTTGTAGCAAGTGGTGGGTTGTCTGGTGGTGAAGGTGTGGGAGGAAAGCAAGGAGACAGAGGGGTGTGGGATGAGTGTGCACTGGGTGATGGGTCTTACAGGAGAGAGAAAATAAAGGATGGTTGGAATAAACAGCTACTGCTTGAGTGCTGCTGTTCCCACCTGCTCTCGTGTTGGAGCTCTCTGCAGAGGCCAGGACTGCTGCTCTATCCTATCATGGCTCCATCAGCCATCTCTGCCTGCAAGGGACAGAGGCTCCCACAGAGCAAGGAGTGTGAAGTGGAAGATAAGGAGGCTGGGTTGGGCAAAAGGAAGAGAGCTGCAGCTTTTGTGACAACCTTTGTGCAAGTGGGGGTTTGGCCCTTGCTGCTGGGCTTCACATGACCTTGCAGGGCAGCCACCAGCTTGGACACTGCTCTTCATGCTGCTTGTGTTTGATTGGGTCTTAATTATGATTTCATTATTTATTGAATTAAGGTTTTATTCCTTAGGGAAAACTGACCTTAAGTGACATGTGAGTGAAGCTGTGGCATGATTCTTGCTTACTTTGTTTGTTGATGAGGCAGAGAAAGCTGATGAATATCCTAGTGTGAGAGAAGGACAGAAACAGCCTCTCAGTGAGGCTCTGGCAGGAAACACACTTGGTTCACAAAGCTGTGATAACTGATAATACCAGTCAAGCCACGGGATCCAGTAGCTATGACTGATCTCACCTGCCCTTGGCAGTACCAGGTGGCAAAGCTCATCCCACCTCTTACTGCTTCACAGCTATGACCTCCAGGGCCTTCCTGCAGTGCTGTCAGTGGTCCAGAGGCTGGGAGGACTGCAGCACCTCTGGGCAAGATTGATGCTCTCTATTCTCTCCATTGCTGCTCCCTAATTCAAAGGGAAGCAGCCCTCAAGTGCTCTGGCCTTGAAGAAGGGATCAGGTGAGTGTAGAGAACTTTCACTCCTCACTACACCCTTTGTCATCTGCTGCTTCTCTGCTTGGGAGTAACCACTTCCCTGAGTGTGGGATCCTGGTGACACTGGCTTGGCTAGGCCTGGAATATCCTAGTGACCCTAAGGAAATAGAGCCAACAGCCTTCCCTTGGATAGCCAATTCCTGTAAGGGCAAGACTGATAAGTGCAGAAAATGCCATGATAGCTGGAAATGTGGAAGCTCTCTTATTGCCACTTTTTTTTTGGGCAGGTAAACCCCTTGAAAGACAAAGGATGTTGGGTTTGCTCAGGGTTCTCTTTTCCTGCAGCAGGGAGCTCTGATTCCTATCTTTATTGTTTTACAGTTGGAGCAGTTGCTAGAGTTCCACTTAATCTCTCCTGCCTCATGCTGCTAACACCTGAGAATGCCCTTAGGATTCCTTCAGTGACCATTCCCCCAGCTGTCCAGGCTCCAAAGTGCCAGACTTATCACATCAGGGCTGGGAAGAAAGGAAGGAACAAAACATGCAGCTGGCTCTCCTTGCACAGTGTGGTGGGGGGGAGTTTTCTCCCCCCTTCTTACAGAGTCTGTGCTACTTTTTACCAGCAGCTTGTCCCTCTTGAGCAATGGCAAGTGCCACACCTTGGCTTTGATAGGAGAAGAGGATGACATCCCACCATGTGCCTGAGAACCCACAGCAATCTCCACAGTTAGCACAGTTATCTCCACTTGTAATTAGTTGTGGGGCTCTGCCTCTGACTAAAGTTGATCTTGCCCATGTCAGGCCTTTTCATAATCCACTCTCCGGGTTAGCCAGTGCCCATCAGCCAGTGGAGCTCCCTTCCTTCTCTGCTGCCCACACGGAATTCCTTCATTCCAAGGTCAGGAGCAGAGTCTCATTTTGGCCCTGTTTGCCTATAACCTGTTCTGCTTTTGGAGACTTCCCTGCAGCCTCGTCACTATAATCCCCACCTTGCCCACCTCCCCTGTTCTGTGTCCCATATATCTGCCACAGACCCAAGTGAATCCGGGGAATACCACAGTTCCTTGGGACTCTGGGAATGTTTTATTTCATCTGGGGAATTTCCAGCTGCTCTGCTGGTCTGTCTCACTTTGAGCTTGACATTCAGAAGAGCCCATAAGAGAAAGGAAAACTGTTTAAGACTGGACAGTGCAGTGAGTGGCCCCAGAAATGGAATCTGTCCAGAGCAAGAAATGAGTTTGTTTCCTGGGACATCTGGCCTGTTGCATGAAGGGGGCAGTCTGCTTGTAGCCAGAGCTGAGCTGCTCCGTAACCACAGCTGCTGAAGCAGTTGGAGCGTTTCTGGCAATGCCTGTAGTTCGTCAAGAGAGCATTTAAGGAAGTTGAGTTGCGGAAGTTTACCGAGCCGGGTGCCTCACCAGCACAGCTCCAAGGAGTGGATCGTTCCCGGAGGGACGGTGGGCTTGTGTGCCCACGAGCACCCCAGCCGTCGCTAGCCTTCTTCTGGGTGACCTTGGGTGAGGCTCTGCTTGCCTGGAGAGCTGTTGATTTACAATGCAGATTCATCGCTCCTCGCCTGCCTGCCCCTGCCCCTCCTAAATTGGGCCGGGATATAAGAGGTTGTTTGCTCTCCGATGCCAACAGTGGCCATGGCAGAACGCCCTGCCACGTGAGAGACAGAGATAGAGGAGAGGGGGCTAAGGAGGAGTGAACTGTGCAGCTGCTCCTGCTTCTGGTAGCTGAGGAGCACATCTGCAGGACCATGTCCGTGCTGAACCCTGTTCTGCAGCCCACAGAGGTGAAAGAGTACCTGTGCAAGGGTGACCGCTTCATCAAATGGGATGATGTGAGTACTGGGGTGTTCCTTCCCTAGGCTGTGTCTGTGGTGGCAGGGAGACACTGGTTGGGTCACGGTTTGTGGGGAGGCTGGGAGCCTGTGTTCTGTGTGGTACCCCACCTGACAGCAGAGATCTCTGGACAGGGCAAGGGAAGTGGGAAGAACGGGAAAGCTGAGGACTAAAATCAAGGGTGTGTGTGTAAGGGGTTGGGGATGTGATTTCTGCACCTCTTGTTGTGGAGGATGGAAACAAACGGAGTGAGTGTGCACTGGGTCTGTGTGTGCAGCCCCTGGTGTAGGACACAAGGTCTGGCCCTCGGCAAGGTGGTTGCTGATGGGAGTCTCTGTGGGTGAGATGCATATGCCACATTTGGGCTTTCTGGAGGAGTGTGAGGGCTAGGATCTACTCCAGAGCAAAGAGCGCTCACTGCACTTTGCAGACAGAGATGAAATCAGCCTCCAAGTTGCTTCCTCTTATGGCCCTGTTGCCAGAGTGGATCGGGGGTGAGCCATGGCCTCCTAGGCCTGCCTGGCCCCTGGGTCTGGGAATGACCGAGCAGCAAAGGGCCTGTGCTTTAACGGGGCAGGAGCCTCAGGGTGCTGCAGCAAGCTGCTGCTCTCTCCAGCTCATTGTCCTCTTTACCTTCAAAACAGCTGCTTTGCAGTCACTGCATTTCTTGTGAGGTGAAAAAAGTGTAGAGCAGCAGCAGTTTGTTGGAATGTAAGGGTTCCCCTCCTCGCTTTCTAAGGAGGCAAAGGAGTGTTTACCCCAGCAGCCACATACTCAAGCAGGAGGAGAGCAGCTGCCCATCCGTGCTGTCTGGAGATGGATTGTCTGCTGTTGAGCATGAATGCTGATAAAATGGGGGGGAGCCCAGGTTGTGGTTATTCAGAGGGATCTGGGGAGACTGTTCATGTGGTGTTGCAAATGAGATGATCAGAAGGAGCCTGCAGCAGCAGTGCAGGAGGGATTAGCACTTTTGTGGGTGTGAAGCTGGAATAGAGTGTTAAGTCCCAAAGGAGCGTGTGGGGGAGTGGATCACCTGTGTGCAACATCAGCAGGGTGGTCCAGTGGCACTGAGAAATGAGAGCAGGGTACTGTGCAGCTGGCAGAAAGGATGGATGTGAGGAATATAGGTTGGAATATGGCTGCCAGTTGCTCCATTAGAGATACATAAACAGGAGGATGACACCATGGTACAGTGAAAAGCGCAGCCTTCCTCTTTCCTGTAGGCCCACTGCCTGCAGAGTGCACTTGGGGCTTCTTAGAATTTGAACAGGGATCTGCTTTCTCAGAATAACAGTAATCAAACTTGTCTAAAATTGCAGATGACTTTGTGCTCAGTCTGTGGGGACCACTCTCCCAAAAACTGGAAGCTGTTAAGTACTTCACTGGGTATTCCTGGGATAGGTTCCCTTGAAACCCAAGGTGGGTCAAGTTGGGCTTCCAAGACCCACCCAAGTGTTTATTTGCTGCTGTAGCTGTTGATTAGTGAGCTCAATTTCTGTCTGGATCTTTCCCTAAGGTTTATATATTTGTAAACATTTCTAAAAGGTTGCCTCAACTAAGTAGTTTACAGGCTTGGTCTCCACCAATAAAGAAAGGCTTCTCCATGAGTGGGCTGTTCTGGTCACATTGATCCATCACATTGGGCTTTCCCAATCCCTGGGTTAGAACAGGCTGCAGAGGATGATGATGAGAACTCCAGACTGCGGGATTGCTGTGCTTTAGAATTCATGACTGTTGTGTTTTTTGTATCTCTTTCAATTGACCTGACTGCTGTTGGTAACAGTTTTGAACTCCTTCCAGTGTAAGTGAGGCAAAGGAGTTAAGGAAAATCAGATTGGCCTCTTACATCACGGTTCAGCTGGGGACTGAACTAGGGCCTTCCAGCAAAAAAAGCAAACCCACACTTTTTCTACAGAGCCCTCGCCTTGTCCAGCTTTGGTAAGGCACTGTCTAGAGGAGAGAGCAATGGATCCCTGGTAGGCAGGATTGTTCTGACCTGTCCCACAGAGTTAGTTGCAGGACCTTGGGGTAAGGAGCATCTCTGCACGGGTTAGGTGAGACTCAGGCTTCAGCTTCCAGAGCCTCACAGTGTCCTTCTGGAGATGTCCTAAAATCTTGGGCTCATTCCCATAAATCCCAGAGGGTGTTCACCTGCCTAGGTCTGTATTTGTTCAGCATCCAGCAAGCTGGGGCTCCTAAGCAGACTGAAGAGGTGAAGTTCTACTACATGGGTGATAGCTGAGTTAAAGAACCAGCTGGAAACCCTATCAGAACCCCAGGTAGGGCACAGGGTAGTAGCTGACCTCTTGAGAGGTGCAGATAGGTGTGAGTTTGGCTCTGTGCTGCCTCTGAGTCCTCTTAGTAGAGTCAAAACTGTTCCTATCTCCGAAAGATTATGGATTACAGGATTTTAGCAGACAGTGTTTGCTTTCTGCCCCACAGGGTGAGAAGCAGCCAGTTTGGTTGCCAGACCGTCTTCTGTAGGATTGCCCGTTTCCTTTGCTGCCAGGAGCTGCTGCATTGGAGAGGCTGCCTGCACCCCTGGGCAGGCCTGGCCCTGCCCAGGAGCCTGGCTAGCAGCAGCTGCCTTGCAGCCTCAGCTTGCCCTCCAGAAAGCTGCTTTGTGGGAGATAAGGGTAATCTAGAACATGGCACAATACTCTGTGTGGTACTGTGGGGCCTGTTCTGCTCTCCATGGCCACATGTGCAGGAGGCCAGCCAGGAGCTCTGGGAATATGGACATGGTGCTGGGCAGGCTGGCACTGGCCCTGGCACAGTGGGAGGAAGACAGGAGGGAGAAAAAGGACTACATACAATGTGCTGTGCAATGAGCAGTTTACTGTAAATATTGAGTATGGAAACGGAGGTCCCTGAAAATCCAGATACACTCTAGAGTGAAGTATGAGTTGGTTGTGGTTATTCAGAGGGATCTGGGGAGACTGTTCATGTGGTGTTGCAAATGAGATGATCAGAAGGAGCCTGCAGCAGCAGTGCAGGAGGGATTAGCACTTTTGTGGGTGTGAAGCTGGAATAGAGTGTTAAGTCCGAAAGGAGCGTGTGGGGGAGTGGATCACCTGTGTGCAACATCAGCAGGGTGGTCCAGCAGCACTGAGAAATGAGAGCAGGGTACTGTGCAGCTGGCAGAAAGGATGGATGTGAGGAATATAGGTTGGAATATGGCTGCCAGTTGCTCCATTAGAGATACATAAACAGGAGGATGACACCATGGTACAGTGAAAAGCGCAGCCTTCCTCTTTCCTGTAGGCCCACTGCAGGCAGTGGGCATAACAACCTGAAGAACCTGAGGCCAAGTACAACTTCCAGATTTCATTACTGGTTTCATCTTAGCAGCTTCCTGAATTGAAGTTGGAGCCTTCCCAGAAATGGTTGTGTGGGGTTCAGAATCAGCCCCAAATAATTTCGTCTGATTTGCACCTCTGGTGTGGGAGTCTGCATAGCTGCTTCTTTTGATGGTCTGTAGAGACAGTCTGTGGAGTTTCAGAATCCCCACCTAAAGCAGCATAATGAGGCTGCATTGATGCATCCCCTCCTTGAAGCCTTCCTGACTGGAGCCCAGATAATCAGCATGAGCACCTGGATAGAAGATGCCATGGATGAATGCTTTCTCTCCTTGGCGTGGGCTACTCCTGAGCTTGTAGAATGAAGCACGTCAAGGAAGACTTTTCAAATGAAACAATTAATTGAATGTCCAGATACTCTGTTCTCTCAGTTCTTTGTGTAGAAAGCTCCAAGAGACCTGTTGGTGTTAAACGCATGGGTTAGGTGAGACTCAGGCTTCAGCTTCCAGAGCCTCACAGTGTCCTTCTGGAGATGTCCTAAAATCTTGGGCTCATTCCCATAAATCCCAGAGGGTGTTCACCTGCCTAGGTCTGTATTTGAACTGGGAACCTCGTGTCCCAGGATGTTTTCTCCAAGTCACCCAAGGTGCCAGCATTCTTTCTTTTGTTGTTTTTTTGTCAGGAAACATCGAGTGCTTCTCCTGTGATTCTCCGAGTGGATCCCAAGGGCTTTTACGTGTACTGGACCTATCAGAGCACGGTAAGTGCTGCGACTGCACAGCTCGGGCTCCAACCAGCCAGGTCAGGTTTGTGTGATATGACAACACTGCAAGTGCTTGAGTCCTGCACTTGGGAGCAAACTGCCACACTCATTCCTCTTAGCAGGGACACCCCAGCAAGGAGTGGGAGCTGATCAGTGGCAGGTTGGTTTTCACAGCACCAGGAAAGAGCAAGAACTGAAGGTGTGAGTGTGGCTTTTCTGTGCCTGTCATGCTGGCGTTTTGACTCCTGCAAAGCTCATTACATGTCCTTCAGAGGACTTAATTGAGAACAGTTGTGCTGATATCCCTGTCACCCAGCAAGATACAGGATTCTCCTAACCTGTACAGTGGGGCCTTTAACTGACTCATTGGGGTTTTAGACATATTAATTAAAAAGCAGTGACCATAGTGATGTAGGGCCTACGTGGAGTCTGGAGAGTGAGTTGTGCTCAGGGTGATGTGTGCAGGCTGCCGGAGCAAAACACAGGATGCCAGCTGCTGGAGGAGAGGGAGAGGCAACACATGGAGGAAAGAGAATTCAGTTCCTCCCTGATGAGTAGCATCAAGTAATGGAGAGGGAGGTGGAAGGCTGGGCTTCCGCTTTCCAGAGCAGGCTGTGGTTCAGCTCTACTTCCTCTGCCTGACCTACATGCCATGGCAGAGTCAGTCAGTCCTGCACGGGCCCTGGCCAGGGATCTGGTGGTTTAGGTGAGCTCTGCCTTTCCAGAGATTGTGCCCAGTGCCAGCTGAGGCTGGGCACTGCTGCAGCCACATCCCCCCGAGAACAGTGTCACAACGCTGGGGACTGTCACACCCCTCGATGTCTCTGTCACTCCTGTTCTGCTTTCAAGGTCCACTTGGGCAGTAGAATTTCTGCTCTAAGGGTTCCAGCAAGAAGTGAGGCAAGGGGAGCTGGTGCCACCATGGAAAGGAAGATACTTCACTGGGATACTTGGGAAAGGGGTTGGGGGAAGGAAGCATAGCTGCCACAAGAAAACCCAGACTGGAAAGAGTCTTGCATTCCTGGAAAATGCTGTTGATTAGCAGCTGAAGTAAACTGAACTGTTTTTGCACTAGGGACTCAGAAAGGTGTGGGATTAGGAGTAAAATTACTGTCCTGCTTAACAATAAAATGGGGGTACAGCCAGAAGACATGGCATCTACATTGTCCTGTATTGTGATCTTGGAAAATAATATTATCTGCTGCAACAAGTATAATTTGTTCTCCAGACCCATGGTGAGACAAAAAATTAGTAACAGAGGAAGGAAATTCAGGTTGAATATTAAAAGAACAAACAAGACAACGAGCCAGTAGTGAGGATGTGGAGGGGCTGCCTGGGGAAGGCTGTGTAGTGTCCTCTGTGGGAATGGCTTCCCTCCCTGCCTTGTTCCTGCTGGGAGAGCTCTTCCACAGGGAAAGACACTGAGCCAAACCTGCTTTACAGCTTCTGGGGGCTCTGTCATGGAGTGCTTTCCTTCCTCCTTTATCTTTCCTCATTTTCCTTGTCCTTATTCTGTTGTAGGAAAGGGAAATTCTGGATATCACCAACATCCGAGACACCCGAGCAGGGCGATTTGCCAAAATGCCCAAGGTGAGTCCATAGCTTCTTTCTATCCGGTGTTTCAATGGGAAGGCAGGGCTGCCCGTGGTTTTGGTGGGAGCTCAGGCAGTTTGTCCTGGATTTATGTAGGAAGAAGGTAGAGAGGATTTCATCTCCTTACACATCACAGCTATTTAAATACAAAAGTGCCATCTTGACTCTTGTCCCTGACCTCCCAGGGGCCCTCTGTGCACCCAAAAGCAGCACTTCCAGACTATGGTAGATGGGCTCATTGGAAAGAATATGTCAGAAAGCCAGGAAAACCAATTCCCCTTCCAAGTGCCCTGCTGCACTGGTAAGTCCTGCTGGAGACTCTGATGCTCCTGCACTGAGTCACCGAAGCTGCTCTTGTGTAAGGATGCACAGGGTGTCCACAAACCTGGAGTTACAACGCCATTCCAACAGTGTGTGCTGGGTTTTTTCCCTTTAAAGGGAAGAAAATGCATTTTCAGAAAAATTAGTTTATTTATTCCCCCCCCC
>VZRS01004746.1:95216-123172 GCA_013398055.1 Ifrita kowaldi
TTTTTTTTGTTTGTTTTTAACTTTTCTGTGTATGGAAAAGGCAAGCAGAAAACTGCAGTAAAGCTCAAAGGTGGAAAGGGACAAAAGGAGTAAAGCTGATGGGTCATGTGGTGACACAGGTGACTCTCGAAGGCAAAAGGGAGAAGTTTTGCAATATCTTCTGAGCCTCAAGCAGCTTTTTGCATAAGTTGTGTGGCTGTTTTCTCAATCTGCTCTGAAAATGTCTGTTCAGAGCTCCTCAAGACCAGTATTTCTCAAAACACCATAGTAAGGTGAGTGCTAAAGGCACAGCAGAGCTCAAGAACAGTACCCATCCTCTTAAAAATTATACTTCTTTCAGAGAAACTGCCTTTCACCTTAGAAATTCACTAGAATGGAACATACTTGAGTTTTCAATGAGCCTAAAACTTTGTCTGCCACTTGTTTTGTGAGAATTGTGCTTAAAAATGCTGTCAGGAGCATTTTGGATTTTCATTTGAGAGAATAAAATATTTGGGGCTGTTAGAGTTAATGTTGCCCTCCAGATGGCACACACTAAGGAAGAGGCTGACTGAAAGGAGAGGTATGAGATACTCTTTTCTAGGCTGTTAAACTTGGAGGAATAACCTGTTGGCAAAATGAATTCATCTTTGATATAGATGATTAATTGCTGGTGGAAGTACTGAGGCCACGAGTGGATGTCCTAGTGGCTGGAGAAACATGTCCTAGATTTTAGGAATTAGTTAAGGAAGACTAATTGGAGAGTAGCAGGAGAAAACAGTTTGCCAATGGTACAGAGTTATTTGGGGTAAAAAAATAAGCTGGTTTGTAGGAAGACCTTGAATTGCTGATTGACTGCATGATCTAATGAGAGATACTTTTTATACAGATAAAAATCAGACAATGCACACAGAAAAAAATCCCTCATCCTTCTGTAATAACAGGCCCTGAGTTGACTGTTGATACTCAGAAAATGTTGTGGGTGTGTGGTAAAATATCAGTGTAGTGTTCAGCAGTATTTGCCCCCTGAAAGTAAATTGCATGTTTGGAATTATAAGGAAGTAATTAGGAAGTCATGCTGTTGTGTGCACCCCAAATGGACCCATATTTATGTGCAATTCTAGTGTACTCTCAAATTAGGTGAGAATTGGAAAAGGTATGGAAGAGCAGCAGGATTAACAAAGGAATGAAGTGGCTAATGGGGGCAGAGCATCTGAGCAGAAGGGACTGTATCCTGGCAGAAGGAGTAAGGTGAATGGGATGTGGAGTGCTGTAAAATCAGGAGTTGAATGGAGAAGGGGAGCGCGAAGCAGTTACTCAGGGTTGGAAGCAGTTACTCAGGGTTTCTTCCAGTGCAGGAGCTCCATATCAGGTGGAATTTTCCAGAGGTAGGAGTGGCACAAGCAGGCAGTGCTGCTGCTGCTGTCCCACCTCATGTCACCATGCCATGGCTGATGCTTCCTGCACAGTCATGGAAAAGGGAGTATAAAATGTCAGTACAAGAAGGAAATGCCCTTAGAGGGTTATTAAATGTGAGATAATGCCTCTGGGTTAGGAAGCTGCTGAATCCTAGATTGCTGGGAGCTGCAGGAATGTGTCAGGGAAGCGCCAGTGCGTTTGCCCTGTTCCAGCGCTTTTCCCTAGGCACCTGCATAGAGCTGCTCTGTTCTAGCTGTTGTAATAGGCCAGGGATGGGATTTTAGAGTCCTGGGAATTGGCTGCAGCTCATTTTTGAAGAACAACGAAGCAAAGGTCAAGCACTGACTGATTTATTAAGTATTCTCTGTGGGCAGAAGTGATGCACTTGATGACAACCTTTGCTGTGAAAATCCCAAGTGCTTTTTGAATTCTGCATTTTACAGAGACTCATTTGAAATAACTCCCCTTTTTATTTCAGGGAGTTTTCTGGAATTCTATAATAACATGTAGTAAATTGCACTAGTCTGGCTCCTTATCCACCTTTTCCTTGTGGATCCTGGGAGGTCTTGTGTGGGCACTGAAAGGGGTGTTGAACCAAAGATGTGCTCTCTGGGTCTGGAAAACTCTTACTTACACATAGCTCTGCTATCCATGATGCCTCTGGCTGAAAGCCCTCAGGGTCACGTTCATTTGGCTCTCCTGAGAACAGAATTTCACAAAGGAATGCAGAAAGCAGGGAAAATTTCTTCACATGAACCACCACACCCTCTACATGGGGCAGCAGTCTGGGGCGTTGTTACAAAAGGTATTAATATAAAAAACTGGTGTGGTGAAGCAAACAAAAATCTGTTTTGAGGTGGAAGAATGAACATGGGTGCTGTCTGCCCTGTTACAAAATAGTGGCTTGGAATGGTTGTGGAATAGAACTGTTGGAATTAATACAAAGAGTTGTTTCACTGCCTGAAGGTGGAGAAGAAATGAGCCTTATTTAGGACAAGGATTAGGACAAGGAGAACAGGATCACAGCCGTAGGAAGAGCTGTGGATGGCACCAGCAACAAAAGGAGCATCCTTTCCCCTTCCCTGCAAGTGATGCCCCAGTCAAACCGCAGCTGCTCTGAGGCAAAGCTTGTGGCCTGGTTTTCCTACTGGATTGTGACTGAAGGAATTCCAGAGGACGGAGAGTGCTGTATGGAGAGCATCTGTGCCACTGCTTTCCACAGCAAAGGGCTGTGTAGATTTGCGCTCTGTCTCAAGGGTGTAACATGCCCTGAGTTTTCCAGTCCCATGGCACTGACGAGTCTCCCAGGGAGTGGGTGGGTCCCTTGTTGGGAGTTCCCTGCTTTCAGTAGCACTTTCCCACCACTGCCGAGCAGGAGGTTTGGGGTTTTTCTTTGTAACCTCTACACACACCAAGAAGAATAACACCAAAGCACCCACGCGGAAAACCACTTGAGAGGGGACCTGCTGTCGTGTGCACTGCCAGCACAGGTCACAGCTGGGACCCCATCCGTGGTTAGGGATGGTTAGGGAGCAGGTAGTGCCCAGCACAGCGTGAAAAGGGACTCATTAAGGGCTGGCAGCCACAGGAGCCACCTCCAAATGGGAATGGCCCTAGCCTGCCCTCCCCAGCCCTCGTCTCACCAGGGAGCAGAATCCTCCCTGGCCCCTCCTACGCCTGCGCAGGGCTCCCCTGCTCACCCGCCCGTGCGAGCTTCTTTGAGAGCGGATTCGGGTTTCTGCCGTGACTTTTCTTGGCGGATTTTATTTTATTTTTTTTTAAAAGGGGCAGAACGAACTTTGGCTTGTGTTCAAGATTAATAAAGATAAGAATGAGCAGGGCCTCTGAACAGCAAGGAGACAAGATTAAAAAGCTGTTGAGTGTAGTTCAGCAGTGTGCCGATACAGATCAGGCTGTTATTTACACTCAGGTCTGTGTTTTCATTTCGGTGATGAGGAACAGTAAAGGCTGCTCCATTTGTGGGGCTTTTTGTGGCTTCTTTTTTTGAGGCACCAAGACCCCAGAATGCTGACAGAGAATGTAATAATAATTAAGGCCAAAATACACGATGTTTTAGGCCAGACATCTTTGCTGTTGGCTGTGTCTTGGGGTTTGTTTAGATGTTTCAGGAGGCATTGGCTTTGAGACAGCATATTTTTTAATAAAAACAAAATTTGTGCTTTCTGATTGTCATGATTATAAACCAGCTTCACCCTCTGTCCACATTCTGTTGGTGTTGAACCTGGAGATGCAGCCTGAACTGCACATGTACAGGGAGAAAATGATACCGAGGTATTTCATTCATCATGTTTTGAGACGATAAAGTTGGAGCCAGTGGGAATGTTCAGGAACCGTGCAAGATAATCAAGTGCCCTCAGAGCCACGGGCTGTGAGCCGTGGGCTGTAAACATTGCGGGTGGTCAGTTCTGCTGCAGCTCAGGGGATGAGCAGCTCTGGCACTGGGATTCAGCAATTTGTGAGCCCAGGATGGAGTTGAACTAAGTCTAATTCCAGCCCTCCAACTGGAGAGCGGTCATATGGAGCCACCGATCTGTGAGTGTGCAAGAGAGAGGCAGGTACAAGCCTGTGGCTGGCAAAGGATTTATAAATGATGGAGCAGGAGCTGAGCAAGGAAATGGGCACATGTGAGTGATGGCCTTTGCTGTGCTGGGCCCTCCTGCCTCTGCCATCACTGTTGTGCAGTGAGCTCTGGGGCCACACAGTCTCCTCTGTCCCTGGCAGCGTGTCCCTGCTGGATTGCAGAACACCATGGGTTATTCTGTGGCTGGGAATCTGAGCTGCTGTATTTTCCAGTTCCTTTAGATAAAACACTGAGAGCTGAGTTCTTCACTGTAGATTTTTGTCTGCCTGTGTCCCTGAGATGCTTGGTACGGAGACAGGCTGGCTCTCCCCATTCTGCAGCCATCATCTCCAGCATGGAGCAGCAAGGCTAATGGGGACAGGAGCATTACCTCCAGAGTCAAAGGCATTGGAAATATCTTAGGGCTTCCTTTTTCCCTTCTGGCAACCAAACAAGACCTCTGTTCTCCAAAAGAGAAGATTTGTTGTCCTAGTGCCACAAGACATAGCTCTGTCATGGCACAGTGACACAGCAGGTCCCGCTGTCAGTCGGCTCTATCCCCTTTCAAGCAGAGAAAGGACCATCCCTCTCTGTCCTGCATCTGTCTCTGACTTTGTTTATATTTGCATGAGATTTTGCTTCTCTCTGGACTATGGATCTCTGTACAGCTGAGGATTTTAGGGAAATCAGGAGGGTGGGATGTGAAATGCCAGCTGACTCCATCTTTCAGCCACTCTGCCAGGGGGTTGTTTTCTGCTTGGGTTTTTTTAAGGGGATTTGCTAAATGTGTTTCCCTTCTGATTTGCATGGCTAATATGCGCATCCTGCTTTTTGTTCAGCAATTCCTATTTTTCCTTTATGGCTACCTGCAAGGTGACAGTAAGTAATCCCAGAGTGAAGCTGTGGCACAAGGTGCTAAAGGAGTGCAGGTTGTGACAGAGCCACAATGTGGCAACAGGTTCAGAGCTCTTGCACACCGTCTCTGGTCCTCTCTCTACATCTTCCTTGGGTGTTGGATGTGTCACTGCCTGGATAAGGGCAAAAGCACTCGGGTTGCTGGGGACATGGCCTGAACAGAGAGGTCTGGAGAGAGCCAGGTGGTGAATGTCTGCTAGAGAGCAGCGTGCGGAGAAGGAAGGGCTGGGAGGAGCCCCGAATAACAAATACAGGAAATGAGTTCAGCACAACCACAAGTTCACCATTGTTTGGCCCTCCTCTCCTGTACAGCCCTGGAGCTGAACAAATGCTGGTGCATTTGCAAGATGAAGTTAAGTTTGGAGTTAAAATCCCAACACTTTGCCACTGGCACTGGAAAGTTGAGCTCCAACAAGGAGTTGCCATGAGAGTGGGAAGGAGATGTGGGTGTTTGGTGGTGCTCAGTTCTGCAAAGGGAAATGGCTCACAAGGCAAGAAGGAGCCATTTTAGAAATTCCGTTGTAGAAATTAGGCAAATCATATTCCTTCCCTTCCCTCCCTCCAAATGCTCTGGGATTAAACAGGTTTCAGAGTTACCCCCTCAGAGAGGTGCTTTTCCAAAATGAGAGACAGCAGTCAGATGACCCTGAGTTACAATCCAGCCCATCCTGTTTGTCTTAAAGATGCCTGTTTGCTACAGATGTGTCAAAATTGCATATGCTCCAGAAATTTGGAAAATTGCAGTGGAAAAAATTCTGCAGTTCCTTATAAAATGTGTATGCTGCTGTGTGTGTGATGTGGTGCAGACTGAAACCTGAAGGTGCGCTCACATTCCAGCTCCAGTTTAACTTCCAAGTCTGACCTGCTCTAACAATCCCAGATCGTGGATTTTGCCCAGTTTCTAAAGGAGCAGGTGCTCTGACAGCTCCCTGTTTGCTTAGACAGGGATTTGTCCTGCACTTCAGATAATGGATTGCTGTGCTTTATTCTAGGAATGGAAATTTTATCTTCCCATTATAAATAGCACCATCAGTAAAACTCTGGGATACCTTGGATACCTTGGCTTAGTGACACCATGCATAGGAATGCAGAAAATGCTGAATAATTTAAAGAATTCTGTAAATACTTTCATATGGTTCTGCAATCCAAGTACCACTAATCGGATGAGCCTTACAGTTAACAAAACAAGTCTCTGGTGAGCCATTGCTGTAGGGTACTGGAATTGCTCTGGAAAAAACCACTACTAGCAACTGACAGCAGCAGAAGGTGGGGCTTGGAGGGAAGAAACCCAGCTTTGAGGTGACAGGGGGTCCCAAAAACCATATTTTTCATGGAAGGAGGTTACACATAAGGGTGTCACACTAATACACTTTTTTAGTGTGTGTATTTTGATAAAATCAACTGGTTACACACCTCTTTCACAAGCAGGTCAAACCCTCCCCTGCTTGTCTGCAAGTCCAGCCTGAAGTTTCAGAAGAAATTTTTTTAAGAGCAGTCTCCAACTTTGACTTTTTCAGACTTATGCAGGGGTGGTAGTTATGATGGTTTGTCCCATGGAGGATCCAGTAATGCAGACTCCAGAATAAAGATAAAAAATAAGGAAAGCCAAGGAAAGGAAGACTGCACTAAGCAATTTTGCAACCCTTGAGATGCTTCCTGTGAATTTGGGCCAATGTGTGTATTGGGGTCTGGTTTTTTTGGGTACAGTTTTCCCTTGTTCTCCAGTCACCCCCATCTGTTCTGTTTCTTTTGCAGTCTCTGAAGCTCCGAGAAGTTTTTAACTTGGATTACCCTTACAGCACCTTCCTGCTGAAGACCCTGACGATTGTATCTGGCCCTGACATGGTTGACCTCACTTTCCATAACTTTGTGTCCTACAAGGAGAATATTTGCAAGGTATCGGGGCCTGAGATCATGGAAGCACTGGGAACCACTAAGGACTGGAGCAGTGGGGAGCAGGAAAGGAGGGGGGGAGACAGGACCCTGAGCCCTGCCAGCATTGCTGACAAGGTTGTAAATAAGCAGGTTTGTGTTCCAGTCAGGTGTGGTATCTCTGTAGCTCTAGAAGCTTCTGTCCTGCATGGAGAAGGACCAGTAGAAGACTGCTCATTGTTGTCCTTCATGTGTTTTGTATGGATGAATAGGCAGCTGAGAAGTGGAAAAGTTTCAGCTCCTGGTGTTTATAGGCAGGAGGAAGGTAAGCCCAGCAGTATCAAACAGGATAAGAGGTAATTGTTTTAAACTGGAAGAGGGTAGATTGTGAGCGGATGTGAGAAGAATTTCTTCCCTGTGAGGGTGCTGAGGTCCTGGCACAGGTTGCCCAGAGAAGTTGTGGCTGCCCCTGGATCCCTGAAAGTGTCCAAGGTCAGGTTGAATGGGGCTTGGAGCAACCTGGGATAGTGGAAGATGTCCCTGCCCATGGCAGGATGTGGGACTGGATGGACTTTAAGGTCCCTTCCAACCCAAACTGTTCCAGGATTCTGTGCCCTTTCCCTGTTTGCTGTAGACTACTTGGAGCAGTTCCATAGTGCCCAACTGTCTGTGCCCTGTTTGTTCCAGGACTGGGCTGAGGATATTATGGCCATTGCCCGGAATCCCCTCATGTACAATGCTCCTCGCTACACCTTCCTAGAGAAAATGTAAGTCCTTTCTGAGAAACTTTGTTCTCTTAAACATCTGTGTCTTGCCCTTTCTGTCAGTACTGGGAAAAAAAAACAAACAAACTTCTAAGCATCCAGGTCCCTTGGCAGCCTCCAGACCAAGGCCTGGATCATGCCAAGGTTAAGCTGATGGTCTGTAGGATCCTGATTTTCAGTTTGCTGTTAGATTGTTTTCCCAATTGCATGTTTTTCCTTTCTTTTTACTTAGTGGGATCTCTTAAGATTGTACAAGTACATTTTTGTAATCTTGTTTGGGGTTTTTTCACAGTCTGGTGAAGCTGAAGTTGCAACTGAATGAAGAGGGAAAGATTCCTGTCCGGAAGTGAGTGTGGACATTTGTTTTATTGTGTGTTCAGTCAGACTACAGGCAGAGCAACTGGTGAGAGGATGGTTGCTCAGTGGCTTCAGCTGTCTGCTCTTCCTGCACCTAAGAGGCAGAGAACTTTCCCTCTGTGTCCAGGCCATGAAAAGGCTCCTGCTGCACCTAGGTGACACATTTGAGTCTGGAAAGGAGACTTTGTGGCCTTCATCTACAGCAAGAAATGGCTTAAATAGCCACAGATAGCACTTCCTGGCTGTTGCTAAGAAAAAAAAAATCAACAAAACAAAGCAACTTCGGTAAAATTCTGATGACAGATTGTTTTGCAAACCTGAGCTGAAAGGTGGATGAGGTGTAGGATTGTTTTCCTTTCCTGTAAGGAGTTCTGTATTTGGAGAGCTCTTTGCTGGACTCCTCAGCTCACCTGCAGCAGGGCTCCCTTGCTTTTGTCTCCTTTCTCCCTGTGTGACCTTCCCCACTTCCTCTGTCCCTCAGCCTTCACTCTGGATGTGCATGAGAGCGAAGCAGCCTCTGGGCCTGTGTTAGTGCTGGTTTAGGAGCAGAACAGAAGGAGATTTGTCCTTCCCTGTCTCCAGCTTGGCCTTGTGCGTCAGGTAGGGCTTTCATTAGAATGGGAAGCAAAGCCCAGCCTGTCCCTTCTGCCCTGCACTATGTGGCACGAATCTGGAATTGATTTTGTGCCATTCACTGTCTTCCCAAGTAAAATTGCTCCAGGGCTGGTCCTTCGGTTCCTCTGTGTTGATTTAGTTCATAGAATGCCAAAAGACAGCACTGCCATGTTGAATTCTGTTTTTGGTCCGTAAATTACCTTTTGTGTTAAGAATAAGGAGCTGCAGACAGTGCATTTGGGAAGTTTTGAACCACTCTGCTCTAGGTCTGTGCTGTGTTACAGCATCACAAGAGGTGAGCACTAATCACCCCAAATAAACACGGGCCCCAGGGTGTGTTGTAAGGTAGAATTGTGCTGGATTAGGGCTGTGCTGACTAAATGGGCTCCTGGAGGGCTGAGCTTTATTCAACACTAAACATTTTTTGTTATTTGTTTTCTAAACCACCAACCAGCAGAATTTCATTGTCGGAAATCAGAGTATTCATCAAAGGGCTGTTAAAAATGTGTAGGTCTGTAATGAATAACACACTAGGGAAGAGTGCTTTGAATTCATCTTTAAAATGCAAGCAAGGTAGCATTGCTGCAGGGAGAAACCAGCTTATTCCTCTGAAAAAAGCTAGAAAAAAAAATCTGATACAGGATGTACCTCTCCTCAGTGCCCATTTCTTGCAGAATGGTGAAAATCCAGACCATGAAATAGTCCATATTAAGAACCAGGTTTATAAAAATACTCAGTATCTCCAGATGCAGGTGAATGTAAGGCTTTCAAAACTCCTGAAAATTCTGAAAATTCCACAAGCATTTGCCTTTCCCTTTAAATATGTAAATCCCTTTGGAATCATACCAAGGCTGCTGCAGATTTGCCTTGCAAAGGGCATGTTTGCATGAGCTGCTGCAGCCCCCGCCCCCCCAGGCACTCCCACCTGGCAGCACAGGGCACTCCTCGTTCCCCTGTTTGCTATGGGCACCTGTGATTTCAGGAGCTCAACAGAGCTGAGGGTGGATTTATCCATGGAAGAGACCATGGTGCCATTGACAGGGATGTTCTGAAAGGAGGGAAAGTTCAGTTGTTGTTACTTCTCCACAGTACCATAGGGGGCACCTCCAAGAAGGGCAGGAAAGGATGGGAGAGGGATTTTGAGTGACAGGGCTCTAACGGAGTCCACAGCAGAAATACAGAACTTCTGCTTTAAATCAGCAGTCAAAAACTCCTGTGTAGGTTTATCAAACTCGGTCCATCAGTTACTCCCCTGGAGAAACGCTGTCTGTCTTTGCTGGTTCATGCTTACAGTTGTCTTGCCTGTCTCCCTGGCTGTGCATTTGGAGTGTCCTGTACTGCCCACAGCTCCAGCCCCCCAACCTCTCTCCTGCTCCATGTTGATGTTTGTTTGCCTGTCTGGTCAGTATTTTTCAGATGTTCCCTGCAGACAAGAAGAGGGTGGAAGAAGCATTAAGTGCTTGTCATCTGCCAAATGGCAAGGTAAGGGTTTCTCTGGATATCCAGAAGTCTCATGAGCTTGAGAAGGATCTTTTTCCCTGCCCTGACTGGGATGCCCTTGGCTGTGAAGAACCATCAGCTGAGATGCTTGTAGTTGCTTACCTTACCCTATCACTGCCAGGCCTTAACTTTGGCCTGCTGGCATCAGTTCTGACTGTCTTTCAGTAACACTTGTGACTCCAGCACTTGCACTGTGTGGCACAAGGAGCAGCACGATGTTCCTGTCACTTACTGGGGTTGTCACAGCCAAGTGCTGAGCTGTGGGTGTTCAGTGCCAGGTAAGAGGTGTCACAGGTTTGTGGTCCTAACACGTTTTCATTGCGTTCTCAGAATGATGCCATCAACCCCGAAGACTTCCCAGAGCCTGTGTACAAGACATTCCTCATGAATCTGTGTCCACGGCCTGAGATTGATGAGATATTTACCTCGCAGTAAGTTTCCCTCAAGCCACAGCCCAGAACTTGATCTCTTGTGGCAAAAGATAGACAGAAAGGGAGGGGATTTAATGCTGTGTGGTTTGTCTGGCGTTAAGCTTTAGAAAGGCAGGAAGCCAGGTCACTTAATTCTTTCACTTACAGCCTGAATAAAAAGGATGAGACCTCACTGTGGTACAGGACCCTGAAATATATGGGCCCAGAGGGGAGGATCAGCCTGAGGAAGGATCAACCTCTCTCCTATGTGGAAAGATTTCCTTGGTAATTCCCAGGCCTTACGTCTGCCTCTCTTTGATTCTCTCACTGCAGCCATCTAAAAGCAAAGCCCTACATGACCAAAGAGCACCTGGCAAAGTTCATCAACAAGAAGCAGCGTGACACCCGCCTCAATGACATTCTCTTCCCTCCAGCCAAACCTGAGCAGGTGCAGAGCTTGATAGAGAAGTATGAGCCCAGCGGGTTTAACATCCAGAGAGGTGAGTCTTGTTCAGTCCAAAGCTCTTGCTGTAGGGGTGGGATGAAAGAGCAGAAGATCTCCTGCCTTTTGCCATCCTGCTTCCCAGGAGAGCAATCAGCCTGGTTCCCGCAACTCCTTGTGTTGCAATGCACTTCCAAAGAGGCACCAGAACTGCTCTGTTTGGGGACCATTAACAGCTCTGTTTGCCGTGCAGGGCAGCTGTCTCCGGAGGGGATGGTCTGGTTCCTCTGTGGCCCCGAGAACAACCTGATAGTGCTGGACAAGCTGATGCTGTACCAAGACATGACCCAGCCTCTCTCGCACTACTACATCAATTCCTCACACAACACCTATCTGACAGGTACTGTCAGGATGGGGGAGGGACACAATCAGCTGGGCAGGTATGAGGTTGCCCTGCAGGTTTTGAGGGCTGTGCTGACTCTCAGTGCTGTGTGACAGGAAAAAGTGTCACCCTACAACTGAAACCTGCTGAAGGCTGGCAGAGATTCTTGCTCCCCCTGTTTGAACAGGAGCTGTCCCGTGTGAGTAGCTAACGCTGAGCCTCTCTCCTGCAGCTGGGCAGTTTTCTGGGACATCCTCTCCTGAAATGTACCGCCAGACGCTCCTGGCCGGCTGCCGCTGCGTGGAGCTGGACTGCTGGAAGGGCCGGCCCCCGGACGAGGAGCCCATCATCACCCACGGCTTCACCATGACAACTGAGATCCTCTTCAAGGTAGGGAAGAGCTTCCTCCATGGATTCTTTCCCCTGCCTGCTTTTTAGACTGATTGCTGAGGGAGCCAGAGGGATGGGCTGAGGGCAAAGACGTTTGAGAGGAAAAGATTGATGGCGAGGTGACAAGTGAATGAATGTGTGGGTAGGAGGAAAAGTGAACAGATAAGCACTAGGTTGGAGTTTGTACATTTTTGGTACAGGAGAAGTAGCAGAGAGGTTGATAGCTGGATGAAGATGGATGAATGAATGAGGGAAATGTGAGAAGTCAGGCGGAAGCCAGAGATGGCTGAGCAGAGGTGTCTGTGTACACAGGGCTGTGTCACAGGATGGATGGACAGAATGTGGCATGAGGCTGATGGATTTATAGATAGAGGCACATCAGAGGAGCAAACAAGATGGGTTTTAGAAAACACACAGTTAAAATGAGTTTATCTTCTTGTCTGCAGCAGGTTTATATGGCTGACAGCCTCAAGTGGAGGCTTTTGGAAGAATAGGGTTCAATTCCTTCCTAATGACTTGAATGTTGGAATGTGTTCTATGGAGCAGCTGGCTTCCCGGAGGATTCAGCTCCCAGGCTTTGGAAGCACAGCACAAAGCCAGGCAGCACAGGGCATTTATCCACAGCTTGCAGGTTACAAATAAAGGCATCACACTGACTTTGTTTCTGCACTCCTTTACAGCTGTTGCCAACAGGTAGAGGCTCTTTAGATTGTTTTTTCCAGCTCTTTATTTTTCTTCTGGATCTTCCCCCCAGTTCCCACACTTCACTATTACTAAAATATTTATGTGTGGGGAGGAGAAAAAAACAACCAACCAAACCAGTCCTTAAGGTCAGAGGTATTGTCATCCTCAGACTCAGTAATTTCCAAAGCCCTGTGGTATCACTGCTGCTTTTTGCACAGCAGTTCACTGCAGATAGAACAGAAATAATGGCATTTGTAGCTGCTGTAATTGCAGAGTTCTGCTGAAGCCTGGGACCAGTCCTCAAGGAAATTATAACCTGCTAACACAGCATGTGCTGGGTTTTGATTTTACATAACACATAGTCCTTCCTTCCACTATAATTCCTGTGGCCTTTTAGTAGCATTGTCTGAGGCTTCTCCTCAGAGCCTTGAGGCTTCTCCTCAGAGCCTTGAGGCTTCTGTGACAGACTCCCAGTGGTCCATGGAGGAGCAGCTGTGGCAGCCACCCTCCGTGCTGAGGTCATGGCTGATCCATGATTTGGGATGATCAGGGGACTGTAATTGCAAAGGAGCAAATGGCACTTCTTTACCAATTAGCAGCACCAGAAGGGAAAACAGTGGAAAGTTTGCGGCAGTTTAACAGGGGCTTGGGAAAAATATTAATACTTTTTCTTACATCATTAATGCTGAGAAGGTTTCCATGGTATTTGCATTTGAAATGTCAGCACAGCTGGTGACTGAACACTCCAGCTCTCTGCTGCCAGGCAAAACGATTTTATAAGCAGCAGAAATGATAGAAAATTGGGCAGGTTCAGAGGTAAGTTATGGATAGAGTTTGCAGTGGTTTAATCTGGTGCTGCATACACCTTTCTGTGCCAGTTCAAGGTGCTTCGGGCAGGGCTTTGTCCTTCTGGCCAGATGCTCTCATGCAGTTATGTGTACACTGACCTATGCAGCAAGACCAAAAACTCACCTACTTGCATCTTCAGCTTTGTTTTGTTGCAAGCTGTTGAGTTTAGCTCAGCATGGGTCCTCTGGAACTGGAAATCTGGGCAGGTGTGAAAAAGATGATACCTCTCACCTTCTTACTGGGAGAAGTTTAGTGACTTTGAAAGGAGCTCCTGAGAGACAATTTTGGAGTCCGTTCAGGGGGAGGTCAGCTGTGTGTATCTGTGATTGAGTGCTGAGCTTCTCTCTGACCATGGCCTCTCCTTCAGGATGCCATCGAGGCCATTGCAGAAAGTGCTTTTAAAACATCTCCATACCCTGTGATCCTGTCCTTTGAGAACCACGTGGACTCGTGAGTATTTGGTGATTGGGAGAATTGCCTGCTGTGTCCAGAGCAGAAAATACACAGGCAAGGGCTGTTGGGTTTTAGGCAAGTGCTGAGCTGAAGTGAAGCATTAATTGAGGTTTCTGAAGCAACTGGAGGTGGGTCAGAGCTGAAAGATGAGCCTTAACCTGCAGAGTGGAATGATCACAGTTGTGCTGCCTTTTACCTTGGGGTTGCAGAGTATGAACATGGGAGTTGGCTTGGGAATGGGACCTCAACATTTGCATAGCTGAGATGGTTTTCTGGGTGGAGGACATGGATCTCAAGGTGGTTGTTCATGCCAAACTCTGGATTTGGGCATTTGCTTTCCTCTTCATTCCTGCCTGATCTCTCTTAGGCCCAAGCAGCAGGCAAAGATGGCCGAGTACTGCCGAACCATTTTTGGAGACATGCTGCTGACAGAGCCGCTGGAGAAATACCCGGTACGAGGGAGCCGGGGCAGGAGGTCACTGGGGAGGCCTTTCTGGAAAACTTGGTCACTCCTGGTGCTGGGAGGTGCCACAAGAGAAACAATGCCATGGACATGGATCCTGGTTCATAGGGATGGGTGGAAGACTGTCACAGAGGTTTTCTTGTTCAACACTCTGTCACCCTGGGGGCTCTGGGCACTGAGCTCTGGCTGGCCAGGATGTACCAGGGGTTCCAGGTGTGTTCTGTATATGGCACTGGTCCAGCTCTGTCTGCCAGCACTTGGAAACAGGAGCAAGGGCCTAATTCTGCTTCTAGCCTGGAAATATTCCCTTCCAGGCATAGGCAGGCAGGTCAGTGCCATGTGCTTGGAATAACTGAGGAAAGCTCCCCATCTCCTTGACCCCAGCCTTCATCTTACCTGTACAATAGGTATTTCTGTGGGCCCAGTGACACCTTTGGTGCTCCCTATTTATGTTGGTGCCACAGCTGCCCTGCCAGGGAACACAGTTTTAAACATCTGAGCAGGGCCTGTGTTCTGCAGGGCATGAGGCAGGTCCTTGGGGTGTGTAGAGGAGGGGCAGCTGAGGCAGCTGGCCCAGGCATCTGTTTCAAAGTACTGAGACCCAGAGAAGAGCTGGTAAGTAGCAGTGAGCCAGTAGCAGCTGCCCACTGTCCAGCCCCATGTCCAGGCAATAGGAACAGAGGGATGAGGCGGGGAACAGTTCAAGGGATCAGCTAAGCTATTAACAGGCCTTTGCTGTCTGTGCAGTCTGTCACATGTCCTTGTCTTGAGCCACCTCCTCTGGGATCTTTTTTAAATCTGCTGCAGGCAGTGGTTAAATCTGGCCTGAGTGCTGATGAGGGACTGAGGCTCTGGGATAATGAAAGAAGTAGGTGGAATGTGAAGCCAGAGGTATGCAGGTGCCTTCAGGCCGTGTAGGTGTTTTTTTAGCAGGATGGGTGGCTAGGCAGCATGGCAGAGCCTGAGAGGTGCAAAATGCTGGTCTGAAACCACGGGTGAAATCTTAGGAAAAATCTGCATTTATCTAGTGGGATGTGCTGGCAGATGGAGGAAATCAGGTGTACAGTGGGTGAGAAATGTGTCTGTGCACTGGCAATTGGCCAGGGGGACAGGAGAGGTGTTTGAATTCTCTCTGTGATGAAGTTTATCTGTTGCAGCTGAAGCCAGGAGTTCCTCTGCCAAGTCCTAAGGATCTCTTAAGAAAAATCTTGATTAAAAACAAAAAGAACCAATCTATGTCTGGGAAGAGGCAGACCTCATTGAAGAAAGGGAGGAACATGGAACCAGAAACCATTGAGCAGCCAACCTCTGTGGATGCTGAAGATACTGGTATGTCTGAAGGGAAGTGGGACTAATAAAGGTGATGGGTAAAGCTTCCAAATCACCCAATATGAGCTTGGGGCAAGACAGCACTAGTCATTAAATCAGTTATCCCAAGCAGCAGCATAAAATTGGAAGAGAAATGAAATCTTCAGAATACTTTGAACACGTAGTCCAACCAAAAGTGACAATCGTTTACACCCTGCCCATCGTCCCTTAGTGATTCACTGATACATGCTGGCTTCTGCGTGAGAGAAGGGGAATAATTTGTTACTACTTGTAGCTCTCTGATAACCACAAATTCACCACAGCCTAGTTCTTCACCACGAGGGTCTTGGAGGTTCATAAAACCTTCAGCCCCTCTCTCCTCCCTTCCTGTCACCTCTTGGGCTCAGGCCCCCTGTGGTAGAACAGTCCCTGTCATGGTAAGAGCACATGGAGTCATGTGAGGACAAGGTGAGCACTGCTGCAGAACACCTGGAAATGCACATTTATCCCCACAAATATGTGTGATCTTGGAGGGGAAACAGCCCAGTGGTTGTCACTCCTGGGTGTGAGGGGAGCCTGCAGCAGGAATGGTTTGGTCTCCTAGGTGTGCTCAGTGTACCAGTTTATTTGGATTTGGCCAATAAAATTGTAGGATGCTTCCCCTCAGTGTTCCAGCATTACTTGGTGGGGAGGTCTGGCAGAGTGTTCCACTGCCAGCAGCCTGCAGGGTCCTGTCTGTGTCCTGCTGATCCATACCACTGATGTGGGCCTGTGTGCTTAGTCTGGGCAGGTGATGTGGCTGAAGAGGAGCCAGAGGAAGAGGATGAACAGCTCAGAAACCTGGATGAAGAAGAAATTAAAAAGATGCAGTCAGATGAGGTGCTGTCACTGTTGGTTCTTTTCCTTTTCTGCTTGGATTTTTGCTGCCTTCCATTTTTTGCTGGGGCCTCACCCTGTCGAATAGAGATGAACCCGAGCTGCAAAGGGGAATGAACCTGCTGGGAGCTTTCCATCCCCCACTCAATAAGAGTTTTCCAGGAGAAACTGAAGAAGAGAAATTTTGTTGCAAGCATAAAGAATGTGGCAGAGGAGTTACTGCTGACTCTGCATGATTTAGAGATTATGTTTGCCTTGGGGTGTTGGAGAGGCTTAGCCTTGGTCTGAGAAGTTGTTTCTGAAAGTGCTGCTGCTGAAGGGGGAGGGAGGAGATCAGCATTCCCTTGAATAAAAAGTGTACTTCCTATTTCCATCTCCCTGGTATCCTTTGGAGAGAAGGAAAAACAATATCCCCAGTTTGTCCCAGACTCCATGTTCTGATGGGTCAAAGAGGTCCTGGGCTTTGTACATCCTCCCTGGAACCTCTCCATGTGCCTTGGTTCCATTTTTGCCCAGCTGCCTGGAGATTCTGTGCCCCTGCCCACCAGGGAACTGTAGGACTGAGAAGCCAGAGAAACTGGAGCACTCTGGTCAGGGCAGCCACCAGAGCTCTTTGACTCTTTGACTGGGAGGCCCTGGTGCAGTTTGTTTCATCTCCAGGAAAGGTCTCTTCATCTGTTTCCTTTTGGATTATTTTCTGCTCAGGGCACGGCTGGCCTGGAAGTGACGGCCTATGAGGAGATGTCCAGCCTGGTTAACTACATACAGCCCATCAAATTCAACTCCTTTGAGGTCTCTGCCAGTAAGTCAGGCTCAGTCCCTTTGGAATCCAGGCCAAGTGTTTCCCGGGTCCGTCGGTCCCCTACGCAGAACAGGGACTGGGCGTGCCTTTCTCCTAAATGCTTTATCATCTCCTGTTTCTAGAGAAGAACCGGAGTTACGTCATCTCTTCCTTCACCGAGATGAAGGCTTGCGATCTACTGAGCAAGTTCCCCATGCAGTTTGTAGAGTATCCTTTTGGCAGCTCTTTTCCAGTGCCACTGGGTGCTTGGAGTGTGAGGGAGATTCTTGACAGGATGCATCCTGCTGTAGCCAATGTCAAGGCTGCCAGATGCTTGTGGAAGAGGAGCCTGGGCTTCTGTGGGGTCTTGTCTGGAAGGCTCTGAGCATTTGGTAGCAGAACTCCAACAGTTTTTATAATGGGAATATGTGGGCTGGCCCCAGGGCAAACCAGGAGCGCTCCCGACTTGCTTCCTATAGAGCCTGTAGATACAACAAGCGGCAGATGAGCCGCATTTACCCCAAAGGCACCCGGATGGACTCCTCCAATTACCAGCCCCAGATGTTCTGGAATATTGGCTGTCAGATGGTGGCACTCAACTTCCAGACCATGGGTGAGTGTCGGGGTGTCCTCCAGCCTCTGCATGGGTGAGGTTGAGTGGTGCTGGTCTCTGGGTGCTCCTGGTCCCTGTCTCTTCCTTTGCTCCCTTTTCCCAAGTGCTGTTCTCCTCTGACTTGATCTCCCACAGACCAATAGCACTTTTCCATGCCCAGCACAGACCTGGCATGCACACACGTGGACTGCTGTCACCCTGTGTCTGGGCACTGTCCCTGGCTGTCCTGTTCCACAATGTCACGCTGAATCACATCCATGAGGGCATCTGCAGCCCCTGTCCCCC
This sequence comes from Ifrita kowaldi, assembly GCA_013398055.1. Lineage (NCBI taxonomy): Eukaryota > Metazoa > Chordata > Aves > Passeriformes > Cinclosomatidae > Ifrita > Ifrita kowaldi. Next base: position 113,155 of record VZRS01004746.1, read on the forward strand.
AAGTTGCTACCTCTACAAGGCAGAGGCACAGCTCCATGTGGCCACAGCACTGACCTGTCTGTGCCATTATTTCCAGGATTTTGACCTGAACAGGGAGAAAGGGCCTTCCCTTGCTGCACAACCAGCATAAGAAGGAAGGAAAAGCCTTGAGAAAAAGCTGTTCCTTACCTCTCTCCCTTCCTCAGAGGGCTGTGTTATGTATAGAGCATAGGAAACAAAAGGGAGCCGAGTGCAAGGTTGGTTCTGAAGAGGATGACACAGTGCAGGCAGGTGCAGAAACCACCAGGTAGTGTCCTCAGAAGTGTCAGACAGAAGATGGACTCAGAGGAGGCCCGAAATGAAAGGGGGAAGGAGCAGAGGGGCTTAGGCACCTACTTATTCCCACCCAAAAATAGCAGGTGCTCCTTAAAGCAGGTTTTAATTTAGTTCTGCCCATGACTTAAGGTGCAAGCGCAAGCAAACCACTTCCCTTCCTTACAACAGCTGCTGCAATATTTTTCCCTGTAGGGTGCTGAGAGGCTTAATTAGTTTTCAAGATGGCTTTGCAAGCCGTGGGCTGGCAGGGGCTGGAATCTTCCGGCAGGTTTCAGCTCCCTTGTAACAGATACATTGCCTGTTCCTCCCAGCCCTGTCTCACTGTGTTGCTCTGCTCTCAGATGTCCCCATGCAGCAGAACATGGCCCTGTTTGAGTTCAATGGGCAGTGTGGGTACCTGCTCAAGCACGAGTTCATGCGGCGACCCGACAAGCAGTTTGACCCCTTCTCCGTGGACCGCATCGATGGGCTGGTGGCTACTACTGTCTGTGTCACGGCAAGTACAGCCTGGAGACCCTGTCCTGTGTCACCCAGAGGGACTCGGTGCCCCGTGAACCCATGGAGTCCTGGGGGAAGGCATTACTGTGGCAACTCCCAGGCTTGTCGCTATTTTAAATTAATCACATGAAAATGGAAAATCAGCATCTGCTGTGCAGAGGCAGCCAAAGCTGTGCTGGTGGGGAGGGAGGAAGTGCTGAAGCAAGAAATAGGGGTGGAGGTAAAAGAACAGCTGGAGCAGAAAAGCTGTTTTGGGGTGGAAGAGTGACTTTGGGGAGAAGGAATGCGTGGGTCCTTCTGTTTTGTTCTTCCCAGCAGTTATTAACTCTGTTGGTGTTGTTCACAGGTACTCTCTGGTCAGTTCCTCTCGGACCGCAGCGTGAAGACCTATGTGGAAGTGGAGCTCCTTGGGCTGCCAAGGGACGCCAAACGCAAGCACAGAACCAAACTGACCTCCACGGCCAACTCCATTAACCCTGTGTGGAAAGAGGAGGCTTTTGTTTTCGAAAAGGTGAGAACATTTGGTAGTAATTTAGACAGAGAATCCTTAAAGCTCCTGATGGCCATGAGCACTGCCTCAGGAGAGGTCAGTGCCAGCAGAAGGGGACCCCGCTCTGGAGACATCAGGCCTGGCTTTGGGCACACTCAGGTAACATCCAAACAACAATATCCAAAACAACTCTCCATCAATATTTCCCAGTACAGACAAGGGGTAGCTGGGAATGGTTCTGGAAGTAACAGGCATCCAAAGTCTCCCCTCTGTAATGCCCTCTTCAGACTGATCAGTTTGGAGAACTTCCAGCACCAAAAAGGAACTGAATGTCTGTGGTTAAACTGTCAGTGAGAAACTGCAGTAATGGGACCAATTTCCAGTTGTGCCAGAACATGGAAAGCTGCCCTGTCTCTCCCCAAGAATTCAGTGATCACCAATCCAGCTGCAGGGCACAGGGAAGTTAAGTCAAGTACACATTACACAATTAATCTGTCAGGCACAGTATGAAGCTACAGGTATTTTCAGCCTAATTGGCTGAAATATCCTCCTTTCAGAAACACTCTGAGACTTCACTCCTGGCAGAATAATTTTGAGTTCATTTTATGGCACAACAAAACAGGAAAGGGGGGAGTCAAAAGCCCTTATAGCAATGTTATCATGTTTGCTAATTATCCATCCCAGTTCATTCCATTCTCCAGTGAGTTGCTTCCTGGAAGCAGTGGTGTGGAGGGTTTGTTGCCCTGTTTTTGTCTTTAGGTAACCTGTGATCCGGGGCAGGGTGAGAAGCCTGCGTTTGGTGCAGTTTCTGGGCATTCAGCTGTCTGTGATAAACTGTGCCCTTAAATTACAAGATGCAGAAATAGGCAGTGCCATCCTTGAAGAGATGGGATTGTTTGGTTGGAAGGAGGAGGAGGATGCTGCTTTCAGGAGTTAGAAGTGAGGACACTGGTGCCTTACTCTGCTTTTGCCTTAGATCATGATGCCTGAGTTGGCGTCTCTCAAAATCGTGGCTTGGGAAGAAGGAGGGAAGTTCATTGGCCAGCGTATCATTCCCATCATCGCAATGCACCCAGGTAAATCAGTGGAAATTCCTTCAGCTTTTGTGCCCTTGAGACCTGTCCAGTGGGAGCCATAAAGATGATACAAACAGCTGCATAATCAGCTCCTTAATCTCCATGCCCAAGGCAATGTAACCTTCAAATCCATCTTGTCATAGCCTTGGCTTTATCCCGTGATACACTCACCATGCTCTCCTGTAAAGAGGGCCTTGGGCTGCGGGAGCAGGGAGACAGGGAGGGACAGGATGCTGCCAGCTCAGCTCCCTCTCCTCTCTGCCCCAGGCTACCACCACGTGTGCCTGCGCAGCGAGAGCAACATGCCGCTCACCATGCCCGCCCTCTTTGTGTTCCTGGAGATCAAGGACTACGTGCCGGATGCTTGGGCAGGTAGGGAGCGCTGGAATGCGCGGGGGGTGCTTCTGGCCTCCTCCAAACTGTGATTCAGAAGCATTTTTCCAGCCTGGGAAATGCTTTCCTGCTGCGCCCTCAATTCCTTGTCAGGGTGGGACTTGAGCACATGCCAGCATCCTGTGACAGCCTTGCAGGCTTGGGAAGAGCATGGAGGCTCCCACTGCAGCTATGCCTAGTTCCCACCTGAGGTGCAGTGCAGGTGTGCCAGGCTCCAGTGTGGCATAGCTCAGCCCTACTGTCGTTCAGAGGCAGGGAGAGGTTTCCTTGAGGGAATAGGTGACATCTCTCAGGGGCTGTGGAGAATGGGAGGTTTTAGGAGTGATGTTCATCCCTGTTGGAAGAGAAGGAGGGTTCTTGCTGGTACTGAGATATGGGGACCTTCCTTTGAGAAGGGTCAGAGCTGGATGAGACAGAAGCCTCATCGGAGGGATCAACAGTCATGACCAAACCCACACAGAGTGCAACAGCACCAGCCACAGGAGCTCTTGTGAATACTTCTCATGTTTGTTCTCTCCTCCCCTGTGTTGATTTAAATGAATCTTATTCACTGGGGAAATCCTGAGAAAGTGGGTTTATTGCATTTTTATAAAAAAGGTGAGGTTTATACAACATTGGACTGGAACTGGAGCAGGGAGCTGTGCAGGTGAGAAAAGTCTTAACCTGGCCCTGGATTTTGGGAGCAGAGTTCCTGAAATCACTTCACAGAACTGCCCTGAGTATCAGTTGTGAGCTATGGCCTTGGGCTGGGACTGAGGTGAAGGAGGTTCCCTTCCTCCCTCCCTTGTGTTGTCTGGGAGAGGTTGGTTACAAGCAGAGAACACAAACTATTCCTTCTTCACAGTGTCCTGTGCTGAGCAGGGAGAATGAGTCCATGAGTTGTTTGCTGTCCAAGCCAAGCCCTCCTCTCTGTTTCCAGATCTCACTATTGCCCTCACCAATCCCATCAAGTTCTTCAATCTGCAGGACAAGCGCTTGGTGAAGCTCAAGGATGCCTCGGGGGAGGTGAGTTTTTCCAGGTTCTGTTCTCTAGAGCACCTTGCATGGATTCAGCTTGAAATAACGGAGTTTTCATTTACCTCTTTGTTTTAGAGGTCTGGCACACAGACAAACTTCTCATCTGCTGAGACTAACGGGGTGGCAGGCTCCATTGGGAAACCCAGCATTCCTCCCTCTAACGGGTCCACAGGTAAGTTTCCAAGAGTTTTCAAGCATTCAGGCATCTTGGCAGCTTAATTAATTCTTCTGTACTGACACCAACATTCTTCACATGGCCTGTGTTCTGATGAGCTCTCCACTGGCCATTTCCAACCTGGACATCCAAGATGGGACGTTAACAGGAACCTCTTTTGGGATTTCAGGAGCAGCAGTGTTCACCAAGGATGAAGCTGTGTTAGAAGTGATGCAGATGGCAGGTAACTCCTCGTGCTGGTCACATGGGCTGAGGTCCTGCCTGTCACCTTACATTCTCAAGGTGTAGCCAGCACTAAAGACAAATCCCAGGAATCTTGGGGCTCAAGGACAGGTTTCCTTCAGCATACGTGCACTCCTTGTGCAATGCGTTGTTCACCTGCTTCTGGGTGTCTGAATGCAGTGTGATGCCAATTCCTGCAAACATGGGGCCTAATTGTGCCTCAAAACTGAACTGAAGGCACAAGGAGAAACCTGTTCCACTCAGGATATGTTGGCAAGTAACTGTCATGTACACTGCTTTTCTAGAAGTTATTCTTAAAGGAAAGTGTTCCCCAGGACAGAATATGTACCTGGGGAGAGGCATCCTGTGGTGTGGAGCAGAGGGGGCTCTGGTTTGGATGTGGTTATTAGGGACATGTATTGGAGCTGTATGCTCCAGTTTCCTCACTCCAAGCCTTGGGAAGGAGCTGGCCCTGCTCAGTCTTTTTATTTTGTGTTTTAGAGCCTGAGACGATCAGCCTTGCTGAGCTGCAGCAGAAGAAGCGCTTCCTGAAGCTGCTGAAGAGGCAGGAGAAGGAGCTGAGGGAGCTGGAGCAGAAGGGAAGCAAACAGAGGGAGGAGCTGCTGCAGAAATACTCTGCGCTCTTTTCGGAGCTGGCCTGCCCTGGGGGCAAGAAAAGGACGATACGCACAAGGAAAACCCAGAAGAAGAGGTAACCACAGGCTGGGGGTCACCTTCCCAAACCAAAACAAGGATCCCCAGGGAAACATGGGCTCCCCTTCTCTGCAGGAAGATGGAGCAGTGCAGGTATCTGCAACCCAGGGGGGTTGTTCCCACTGAGGGCAGGTGGGAAGGTTGGGATTATATTGGCATGGCGAGAAGCAGCACGGCCTCTGATTCTGCTCTGCAGGAGTGTCACCCCAAGTGATGCTGGTACCAGTGCAAATCCTGGAAAAGCAGCAGAGAGCATCGATTGCTGCTGGCTCGTGGAGCTGAGGGAGAGGCTGGAGATGGACCTCATCCACCTCGGGGAGGAGCACCACTATCGGATCCGAAGGAAGAAAGAGCAGCACGCCACCGAGGTGAGGGGCTGTGAGTGTCACCTGAAAACGTATCCTGAGACAGCCCAAAAAATCCCAAGTTATTCACTAAGCTGAGCTTGGGAACGTGGCCCCAGAACACGCCTGACATATGCATTGTCAGGTCTATGCCAGGTAACTGAGAATGAAGACATGAAACTTACTTATTAGAAGCCTAAAAATCCTGCAGAAACATTTTTTTGTCTGCTGTTTTTAAAAAAAGAGCAGCATTGCCCTGGAGCACATCAGGCTCCATCTGCTACAGCTCTTCCGATGGCTTAGCATGGAGTTAACGTGGTGTTTAGTGGCTTCACACATTGCCAGGTGCCACCTCTCCAGGAGCCTGGGAACCCTGAGAGCTGGGGTGATGTGGAGGTGGGCTGAGGGTTCACCTGTGGCACCATCAGAGCACGTTCTGCTGTTTGACTTGGTGGAAGTCAAAGAGTCCAGGTGAGGGGAGTCCTGCAGGCTGAGCTCAGGCAAGGCCAGCAGGAGCCACGGTAGTGCCTGGGGACAGAGTGCAGGCCATAGGATGGTGGTGGTAAATCCAGCATATGCTATCTGTTCCAATGAAAGAGGAATGATTCCAGGCTTGGGAGGCCTTTTCCCATTAATGTTTTCTGAAGGAATTTGCACTGATGCATCTTAAATCTTCAGTTCCCTGGTGCACCTTAGCCTTCACAAGCTCCTTGCAAACTCTGTGCAACCGTGAAGGGAAGATAACACTTGGGCACTGGCTCACCTGGGAATCAGGCTTCTTACCTGGGAGAGGAGCCAGGGATGAAACCTTCCTGTCTCACAAGTGTCACTCCACTGGCACAGTGGGGCCTGTGTGTACAGCTGAGCTCACTGCTGTGCCAGTGTTTGCACCGAGCCTCATGGCTTCAGAATTTGTGGCTCCTGGAATTCAGTGCAGGGAGGTGTTCAGGTGACTTGGGTGCAACTGGATACAGATGGGGTGCAGTGTCTCATCCTGGTTTTGTTCCCTTTTGGTCTTGTGTTCATCCCTTGAGCAGCAAGTTGCCAGGATCCTGGAGCTGGCTAAGGAGAAGCAGGCAGCTGAGCTGCGGGTGCTGAGGGACACGTCGGAAAGGTAAACATGGCAGTGGAATCACAAATAAAGCCCCGTTCTGCTCCAGGGTAGCACTTTCTGCTGGATCTCAAAGCTCTGCTCTGCAGCCAGGGAGTGAGGATGGGGTAGAAAAGCCTTTTTTTTTCCTTTGGCAAGAAATGGAGGCAGGGGGATGTAACATGGGATCTCACATAGTGGTATGGGGGAAAGATGCTTCTTGTGATCCCCAGAACAGCGTTCCTGCCACGAGATGCCAAGCAGGATAGAGTGTTCCATCTGCAGTGAGCAGCCTGGAACCACTGATGGGGAAGGATAGGAAGTAGCACTGCTGGTCCCTGGCTGCCACCTCTGTCTCTTGCAGTCGGGACCTCACATTAATCCCTTCCAGGGACTGATCTGCTCCATCCTCTAAGTGAATTGAGCATTTTGGCTCCAGTATTTAAACAAACTGGTACAATCAATTGACCAGTTTCTAGCCAGGCATGTATCCATTTGTTCTTGCAAGAATTTTGTCCTAAAGCTAAAATCCTCACTCATTCCTCCTTCCCATTAAATCCTTTCTCAGTCTTTAGTTGCAAATTCAGATAAAACTCCCTCTTTTTGTGTCCTGTCCCAAGCCAGAGTCTCTTTTCTCAGCTATTCAGCATATTCAGGCAAGTCTAAGGAAACAGGTGAGTAGCCAGGTAATGGTTTGCTGACAGTAGGATGTCATTAGTACAGTCACATCTGCAGCTGGCTGGGAGAAGCTCCAGAAGGTTTTCAAGATCTGGAGCAATGGCAATGAAATGGCAGTTCAGTTCAGCAGGAATAAATATAAAATAATCGGAATTGAAAACCGTGGCCATAGCCCAGCTGTGTACTGGTGTTGGCACTCAGGTAAGAGATCTTCAGCTGTAGTGAATGCTCTTCATTCCCAGCTCTGCAGTGGCCAAAGTGGCAAACAGGATTTTGGGAACTGTAGAGGGGAAAAAAAAAAAAGAGTCAGCCTTGTGCCACTGGATCTGTCTGTCCCCTTCTCAGTGTGCCATCTCAAACAAAAAAGTCTTTGAAAGAGCAAGAGAACAGCTAGCACTGAGGAGGAATTTGTGCACAAAAAGGAATTAAATGGGACAGCTAGGAGAACAGATGTTCAAGGGAATGTGACAGGAATGTGTAAATCATGAGTGGTCTGGAAGAGAAGAGGGAAATGATTGCTCACTGTTTCTCATAGGAAAGAAGGGTGGGACACCCAGTGAATGTCTCGGCTGCCTGTGTCACACTGTGTATAAATTAGGTACTGTTCCTCTCAGGGCAAGGAGCTGTGAAATCCAAAAATAGAGGTAAACTCCAAAGTATGAGTGACATCATGGAACATGATACATGCATAGATACTGAAGGATAGACTGGAAACTGGGAAGGTGGAGGAGGGAAAATTTCCTGTACACTTGTTCTTTCTTACACTTGCCTTTAGCATGTGCTGCCTGCACTGCTGGGGCAGGACATGTCCTGACTCAGGACTTAAAATATCCTTAAGACTCCAGGCCTCCTGCTGCACAGTCTCCTACGCTTGGTGTTTCTGGACAGCGGAGCGCTCCAGAGAGCTGTGGATGGAGGACTGCTGTGCTGGCTGGGGCTGGTAACCAGGCCTGTATCTCCTCTCTTCTCTCCACAGCAACATTAAAGACATTAAGAAGCGGATGGAGGCAAAGAGAATGGAGCGGGTCCAGGCCATGCTGAGGAATACCAGTGACAAGGCTGCTCAGGAGAGGTGCGGGAGTGGATGTTCCTGGGCTCTGTCTGTGCAGGATGCAGGGTCTCCTGCTGACTTGGAAGCTGAAAAAGTAGAATTTTGCATCCAGTTATTTGCCTTACGGCTCAGCCAAATTTGAGTGGTGCTTTATTTGTCCTTCCTAAAATTACAGCAGCTTCTCCCCATGGCAGGACAGCGTGGGCATGTAACAGGCCTGTTGATCAGTGTGGCACTGATCAGTACCGACAAATGCTTTTTATGGAAGAACAACAACTGGATTTTACAGGGGTTTATACTTTTCTTTAAAGGTTGAAGAAAGAAATTAACAACTCCCACATTCAGGAAGTGGTGCAGACAGTCAAACGGGTGAGTTCTGGGGGGGGTCAGGCTGCCCCAGCAGCTCTGGGTTGTGCAGGGGGGTGTCGGGGAGAACTTGGTGGTCAGTGTGTCTGGGGCATTTGTAACCCCATGGCTTGGGAACAACGGGAAAGCCTGGCAGGAGGAGAGACACCTCAAGGACCCCAGCTCTGCCCTTCAGAGACCCAGTGCCAGACAAAGCTGAGTCCGTGTCTGTGTGTCTGTCAGTGAGTGTCCCTCAGAGGCATGTGAGTCCATATATCTGTCCATGTCTGTGTGTGTGTCTGAGTGACCATGTGCAGCTATTTGTCCAGCTGTGTCTGTCTGTCCATATCTCTGTGTGTAGGTGTGTCTGTCCATGTCTCTGTGTGTTGAATCCATGTGTCTGTGTCCCTGTTTGTCTTTGTATGTGTTTCTGTGTTCACGTGTCCGTGTTTGTGTGTCTGTGTCCAGCTGTGCGTCTGTCTGTCTGTGTGTACCTGTCCCTTTTTGTCTGTGTGTTCATTTGCCTGTCTGTATCTGTCTATATGTGTCCCTGTGTCTGTTGGCGTGTCTGCATGCCCATCTATGTCCACGTATGTCTTTGTGTCCATGCACGTCTGTGTGTCTATGCATTTATCCCTGTGTCCACATATGTCTGTGTATGTGTGTCCATGGGTCCTTGTGTGTCTGTGTTTGTTCGTGTGTGTGTCCGTGTGTTTGTGTCTCCATGTATCCCTGTGTCAGAGATACTTTGTGTCAGTGTGTGTCCATGCATCCCAGTGTGTGCGCATGTGTGTGTCTGCCTTGGTGTGAGTCTCTCTCCACCTGTATCTGTGTGTCTTCATGTAAATCCGTATCTCTATCTGTGTGTGTGTCCATGTGTCTCTATGTCCAGGAGTCTGTGTCCTTGTGTGAGTGTGTGTCTGTGGGTGTGTCTATCCATGTATGTTTGTTTGTCCATCTATGTCTGTATCTATGTGTGTGTCTCTGTGACCGTGTGTCTGTTGTTGTGTGCTGTGTGTATCTGTCCATGTGTCCAAGTGTGGGGGTGTTTGTGTCAGCCTTTGTCCCTCTGTCTGTGTCCCTGCATGTCTGTGTATCTACATGTCACTCTGTTCCTGTGTGCATGTCCATGTAAGTGTCTGTGTGTCCATGCAGGTGTCTGTGCGTGTCTCCGTGCATGAGCCTGTGTCTTTGTGAGCCTTTGTGTCTGTGTCCATGCTTGTCCGTCCTTGCGACCAGGAGTGTCTTTGTGTGCCTGTATCAGGGTGTGTGTGTGTGTTTCTGTGTGTCTCTATGTCTGGGTGTCCATCTGTCTGGATCTGTCCACGGGTGTTTGTGTCCAGGTGTCTGTATCCATCTCCATCAGTGTTCTTGTGACTGTGTCCCTCTGAGTTTGTCTGTCCATCTCTAGCTGTGTCCTTGTGTGTGTGTGTGTGTCCCCATGTCTGTGTCTGTCCATGTCCAGGTGCCTGTGTCCCTCTCTGTCCATGTCCTTCTGTGGGTGTGTGTCTATGCCCAGGTGTTTTTGTGTGTCCAGGTCTGTGTGTGTCTATGTCCATGTTCTTGTGGGAGTCTGTGTGTCCATGTGTGTGTCCGTGTGTATTTCCGTG